>CANTUT010000839.1:0-62500 GCA_947687605.1 Reutealis trisperma | reverse complement strand
ATTACATATACTTGGCTGAGTATATGCCTAGGGTATAAGGTCATCCTCAAGTAGGACATTGACAATATTAACGACTTTGTTAGCTGAGTTACTTATACATATGGTCTAATGATTTTTCTCCCATTAGTTAAGACATTTTATTAGTGCATTGTCATGACTAGATATTGAGTTAGTAGTATTGTAATCAATAAACACAAGTTAGCCCAATGGCTTTATTAGCCTTATGGCTTCAATAATTATTAACAATCAGTCAATATTACAATTGGTTTTCATTATTAAGCAATAAATAATATCTCTTTTTAACAATTTGATCTCAAAGATAACAACAATAGCAATAACAATAATAGTATTCATAATATAAATTGAATCAATGAAAAGATTGGCAAAGACATTTGTAGATAAGTCTACTGTGCATCAATACATTTCATAACCAACCTGGATAGATATTCCTTCATAATTCTTTTACTAAACTCTTACTCAATGCATAGATAATCCCTTTTTAATCACAACTTAACAATCACATGGGTCAATTGGTATATACTTGCTATAACCAAATCTTTTATAAAATGGTAGAAAGAAGAGATTTTTTTTATTCATTGTAATACGCTAGGTTCATAAACCCTAGTTGTATGATTGTCAATTGGTAACTCTTGATGTTTGATGATTGAATTATGCTATGTACGATGTTAAGTCACTAGTTTGTTGAGTATTGATGTTAGTGTTGCACTGATATCTTGAATTTCAGTTTATTTGAGCCAAAAGTTCGATCAGGTGGAGTCGAGCCTGTGTTAATAGGCACATGGCTATGTCTACCTAAGCTTGCATGCCCGTGTCTTATAGCAAGAACCTGGATGCTGTGTCTTTCCTTTTGTTTGTAAGTCATACCCATGAGCCTTATAGACATGCCCATGTCTTTTCTTCTATCACCAAGTCATGCCTATGACCTATTTGACACTCCCATGTCTTTAGTTTGGTGCAAAAAATTTTAATTTTTGTGAATCTACAAATTTAAAACCCTAATAAGCCAATTATATAAATACCCCATAAACCCCATTTGGCCACCATTTCCAACAGCCATTCTCTAACTTTTCTAAACCCAATATTAAGGTAAAAACTAACCCTAAGCTCTTTTTCTTTGATTAATCTTTTCTTCCTATTGATAATGAACAAATTAAAATCATCTTTTTTTTGTTATTTTATTGATTCCGTATGATTCCAATACATCTTTTAAATATGTCCCTAAGGAAAAACTTTAGGCTTTGTCTTGGAAATTATTTTGATTAGTTGATTCTATATAGATGGTGGTCTTAAAATGATTTAATTAATTGTTTGTGTGAGTAATGATGTTGTTAAGATTTTAGTGGGTTCTTTTTCAATTCTTTAAGAAACTCCATATATAGAATATATGTTGGTTATCAATTCAATCGTTGTGTTTTTATCATAAATAAATCTTATATTGAAATTGATTTTTGATGATATTCAACCTCTTGAAAGATTTGAAAGTATTTGTGATATTGATTGCATGATATTAATTTGTTACGAGAGCTATGGTGGAGAACTTTAGTGAGTACCATCATGTAACACAGATGAATTGTATAAGTATTGTGATTGTATTGCATATATATTATGAAGTTCATTTTAGTTGTGCCTGTATGATTATGTTGTAGTGTGAGAATCATTATTAAGAATTGGATACTCAGAAATTTGGTGCAATGTGTTTGGTGTTCATGTGGTAGAAGAGGTGCCAGTTTATGAGCACCTATGTCATCATTGTTAGGAGCTTAGGTGATTAATGTGAGTTCAATAATAGCATTTGTTACTTAAGTTCTTATCATATTATCCTTTCATTACACTTGAATATTCACTTGTACCCAATTGACCAAAGCATCCTAAATTATATGAATTTCCACTTACACCTTATTTTCCTTATTTATGTTTATTGATAATCTTATGTGAGCCCTCGCCCAAGCACCGGTCTAATCCGCAGAAAGGGGGTCAAAATGCTCAATTTGGAAAAAGACTCACATGGAACCCTTGATTTCAGATAGGTTAATTTGGAAAAGATATTAGAATCCCTTCCTTTATTTTATTATTTTGGGAAAAATTTAAGGTAAAAACCCAATTAAACAACTCTAATTTTATTCTAATAGAAAAACTGCACTAGTCCTCGATTACCATGGAGGATTGGGGATTAGGTTTTTGGTTTATTTAGAAAAAATTAGTTTAGCAAATTTAATGCAAAATAACATTAAAATAAATTTCATGAATAGTTATAAACAATTTAATTAATGCAAGACATTCATTCATTCAATAATACAACAATTAAGAGAATAATAAAGCAAAAGGAAAATATCAAATTTATAATGAAAACCCAAAATGGGGGATACTTCCTCTAGCCTTTATGGATTCTAGGAAAATCACATATTTCTTAAACTAAATCCTAAATAATGTAACAAAGAAAAGAACACAAAATAAATCCTAGTCTATATGAAGAAAGTGAAAGGGGGAAGATTGTTGTTTATTTTAGTTAGATTTGATGCTCAGAACAAGCATGCCTACGTATCCCTTTAAATGGGAATCAAAATCTGCATAGTTTGCCTTTCTTGTGAATGAGGTTTGTTTAGTCTTAGCTTTTTATAATATTTTGATTGATTGATTAAAAGAGGGTTGAGTTGATTAATTTTAATTGATTACTAAATGGAGTTAATTAAGCTAGATTATTATTAACTATTTTAACAAATCAAACATTAGGCAAGGAGACTTAGAACAAGAATCCTAAGGAGGGAAACTAAATGAAATAAATAAATAAAGGGGAAAGGAAACTTACCACAAATGGTGGACGACAACTAGCCTCGGATAGCGAGAGATGGCTTGCCTCGATGGGTCAGCTCGAAAAGTTGCAACCCAATTTGCTTTGCAAAACAAGGAGCAATTGCAAAGCCAAAAATAAAAGAAAACTTTAAACAAAAAAGAAAAAAAATTCATTCCTTGGCAGATCAAGCTTATGGAGATGGTTCACTTAATGCAAAGGTTAATCAAGTAAACCAAGAGGTCAAGAGTGTAATATCCCAACTCAACACAAGTCGTATGTACAGAAGCATATGTGGAGATATCTTATTAGTATCGTAATTTGTGATAAGCACTTAATTGACTACACTTTACCTCTTATTTTTAATATATTTTATCCTTAAATTGAGTTTGATTTGTTTGTTTTCTGCTTTTCTAGAGTCCTGTTAGTTAACCTGGTGCCAAATGATGCCATGAACCAAATGTGACTTAGAATGGTGAAAATCCAAGCCAAAATGCTGACTTTTGGAAGAAGATGGGAAGACACAACTGAAATCCTAGCTAGGATTCCACCTGTGTGATAAGAGTAAATTAGAAATACATCCAGTAGCCTTACACGGGTGGAGCCACCGCTGAATTTCACTCGTGGGCCTTTAGGGTCATAGACACCATTGGAATCCCAGCCATGGCTCCAGTGGTGTGAGGTTAAATTCCAGTAATATAAATTAGATCAAACAATATTTTAAGGGGGAGTAGCCACAGAGCAAAAATAAAGATTTAAGAGGGTTGGCTAAGCCCTAGAGTCATGGAAAAGGCTTGAAGGCTAGAGATATTGAGGGCTTAATCTAATCAAAGACCAAGATCCAAGTGGATGTGGAAGATTGAAGAGAAGATTTCAAAGAACATCTTCAAGATCTGTTTGAGATTTCTTCTTCTTTTATTTTTTGCATCTTCATTCTTCAATTTTAATATGAACTAATTATATTTGTAATGAACCCTAGTTTTGATTGTATAGATTAAATGATTTAAACTTTTATCAATTCATCTTTGGTTGCTAGCTTGTTGATTGGATGTTGTTTCTATATTGGATGAGTAGAGATACCCTGATATAGATAAAATCACTCATGGTAATAGAGAATTGATTGGGGTGCTAGAGATAGACTTACAAAACTTCTTTGGATGTTAATCTCTTGAACTTAATGCTGCTCCTATTTGATTATAGGTTAAGAAGAGATTCCCTTATAATACTTAGGAAGTTAGGGATTTAATTAATTGAGAAAAGTTTTTATCTAATTTAGTGAGAGTCCAATTCAATCCATTGTTTGATATGCATAAGCAACTAGGGGGATTTATATTTAGATTAGCTTTGCCTAGATTATTTCCATCAATATCATTTACTTGCTTTCTTAGGTTAGCTTAGTTAATTTAGCTTAGTTTAATTAATCTTCATCTTGATTATTCATTAGACAATAGTTGAAGTTTGTGCTAGAACTTATATACAATCCTCATGGAGGCGATACTCATACTCACTACTTTATTACTTGATAAGGACCTGTGCACTTGTAATTTGTTAGTGTGCGTTTTGGCACATCAAGTTTTTGGCGCCATTGTTAGGGATAGTTTTATAATAGTAGCAATATTAATAGAGATTATGATCTAGTTTTTATTTTATTTTATTTTTTTCATTTTTGTTTTTCTTTTTGATTTGCTTGTTTTATTTTTAGCTGTTTTATTTATTTTTTTTTCTATTTCATGTTTTTGTTTTTGTTTTTGTTTTAAGTTTGTGTTTCCAGAAAAAGAAAAAAAAATTTCTCCATGGCTAATTAGAACTATCAAGACTGGAACTCTTACCCAAATTCATACTGGGGATACCAGGGAATTAAGTATTATGATCATGGATATTTTTATCAAACTGATTTCCCATAGGAATATGCAGGGGAAACACCAACAAAGAAGTCATCCCTTGAACTTGCATTAGAAAGATTCATGGCATCTATGGACAATTTGACTAAGGAAGTGGAGAGCAGTAGAAACCATACATCAGAAGCTGATCTTCCAACTCAATTTGAAGTGGACGCTACATTGTAGGATGATGAGCATGCACAAGAGGAGCAGAGGTTGGAAGAGATGTTTGTGACTTTAGTAGAAGCTATAGAGAAAAGATTTTAGAGCATCGAGATAGCTCTAGAACTCCAATAGACTTCTCTTCATAATCTAGAGAATTTCGTTGGGCAAATTTTGAAATTGCTAAGTGAGAGACCTGCAGGCAATTTGCCCATCAAAACCAAAGCCATTCCGGAAGAACAACAAAGGACCACTACCACAACTTGGCTGTGGAATGATAAATCTTATTATTCTAATTAGCAATTGCTAGCTTGTTGATTGGATATTGTTTCTATATTTGACGAGTAGAGATACCCTGATATAGATAGATCACTCATGGGAATAGAGAGTTGATTAGGGTGCTAGAGATAGACCTACAAAACTTCTTTGGATGTTAATCTCTTGAACTTAATACTGCCCCTATTTGATTATAGGTTGAGAAGAGATTCCCCTATAATACTTAGGAAGTTAGGGATTTAATCACTTGAGAAAGGTTTTTATCGAATTTAGTGAGAGTCCAATTCAATTCATTGTTTGATATGCATAAGCAACTAGGGGGATTTATATTTAAATTAGCTTTGCCTAGATTATTTCCATCAAAATCATTTACTTGCTTTCTTAGGTTAGCTTAGTTAATTTAGCTTAGTTTAATTAATCTTCATCTTGATTATTCATTAGACAATAGTTAAAGTTTGCGCTAGTACTTATATACTATCCTTATGGAGACGAAACTCATACTTACTACTTTATTACTTGATAACGACTTGTGCACTTGCAGTTTGTTAGTGTGCGTTTCGGCACATCAATATGTGCCCAAGTTAATGATGAATATGTGAATTAAGTTCAAATATTTTATATTTATATATGAAATTTTTGCATTTTTATAAGATAAATTGCTAAGTAATTTATAAATAAATTTGGATTTATAAAGATTATTAAATGAATTTATGAAAATTGAATTTATTATAGAGGATGACCTCGTATATTATTAAATGAATATTTTCAAATATTTAAATAACTTGAATATAAATGTTTTAAAGTAATAATTTTACATGGAAATATATTCCTTATTGATATATTTATATTAACATTCAAAGTTATAGATATTTATAAATTCACATTTGAATATTGATATTGATGTTAATATTTATTTATATTATTATATTGATATTGAAAAACTAAATTATATTGATATTTGATATTATTTATATGATTTATAATTTTGTATATTATTATTTAAGATAATATTTTGTTAAATGAAGTATTGATTTTTAAATTTATAATTTATCTAAATGAGAAAGTTTAAATTAGAAAAATTGAAATTTTATTATGTAATATAGAAATTTGTTTAATTATTAATTGAAATTATATATTATGATTTATATTATAATTATTGAATAATACGATGAAATTAATATTTTGGTTAAAATTATTGTTTTAGAAATTATATGACTAAATTATTATTATTATTATTATTATTATTATGAGAAGAAACAAAAAATAAATAAATAAATAAATAGAAAAACCTAGACAGCCCAAACTCGAGCAGAAGAAGAAAAGAAAAACAAAGGCAGAGACCGCAGAGAAAGAGAGAGAGAGAGAGAGAGAGAGAGAGAGAGCTACCCTTCAGTCCTTCACCCTTTGGCCGCCGCTAATCGACATGCACCCCATTAGAAGGAAGAGTGCTCGCCGACCAGTCGACCAGCAGAAACCCGTGGCCAACCGCCACGAGACGGTAGCACATGCGCAGTCCAAATACTCGCCGGCTGTAACTTCTAGGCCAATTTCTGACCATTTTCCAATCTCCTTTCCTGACAAAATTGGTATGGTTAAGCTCCTTGTGATTCCAGCTTTGATTTAGTTTATTATTCACTAATTTTAAATAACTTTTGTTTTGATCAAAATCTGGCAATTTTTCCCAGCTGCCACATCATTTCTAACTATTTTATGGAGAATTACAGATAGTGAAGTATATATCCAGACTCCTCAAGCCATAAGCTAACCATTGGTATCCTCAAATCATAATTTGGTCATTGTTGGAATTTTCCAGTGATTGGATTCCGGCAACCCTGAAATCGATGATTCCGAATAGCAATTCCAACTCATTAAACTGAATCATATGGTATAAATCTTAACTCCTAATTGTGTTCACATCCTTAATCCTACATCTCTCAAAATTACATACCATTCAGTCATGAAAGAAATCAATCAAGGCTCTTAAATTATCATCAAATCATCCGGGACTTAGTAACGGGTGAAACATAATTGGAATCATGGAAAACAGACAAAAACAGGCAGAATAGGCAAACTAGAGCAAGTTGCCGCATAGCTCTGCGGCATTGCCACAATGTCGTAGAGCCTCTTATGGTGTCACAAAGCGCTCTGCGGCATTGCCATAGGGACCTTGATGATGTTTTCTTCAATCCTTGCTCTAGAAATTTACTTTGAAGAAGTGTCCTTGAATGCTTGCTTGAATGCGTTGGTAACTCTTCAATCTTGTTCTAACTTTGAACACTTGATTTACACTCTTAATTACTAACTTAATATATGAATAATACTAACATCACATATCTAAAATTCTATAAAACACTCTTATTTATAGGTTTCTAGGTCTCCCAAGTATGTCCATTGCAAAAAGGAGCCTTTTGTGAAGTGTTTTGATGAAAAGGCACCGTAACTACTCGAGACAAGCTGGGATGAGTCAGCACCATATGGTTCTGGCATTACTAGGCACCATAGGGCATTAGTCGGCACCATGACATTTTGTCACGACTCGACACCTATGGGCACGAGTCAGCACATGCTTATCTTGGCCAATCCTTGCAAAACTTCTTCCTTTTCAAGCATAGAACCCTTGAACCTTTGATAGTTACCTAGATTACTTAAGGAACACTTAAAAACAAGATTAAAAGCACCACTTTAAAGATAAAATATATGCATACAAACACAAAATTAACTATTAATTGATTAGTTTAGATATACATATTTGCATCATATCAAATTCCTCCATACTTAAACCTTGCTTGCCCTCAAGCAAGAACAAAGAGGGAAAAGACAAAGAAATTACTTAGTTTCTCCAAGACAACTATGAAACAATCTTGATTAAGTAATCTTCAAGTTTATTTAAGGAGTATATGGCTAATACATTGATGATAAAGTTCTTAGTGCCCAATAATGGTAAAGGATGACAAGTCTTATAGCATAAACTTTGAGCTTTGTCTAATTATCTCATCCTTATTGGTAACAAAGTTATTAATTATTTAGTCAAGGACCTAACCATGCTTTTCTAGTCAAAATATCCATGCATTAAGTTAAGAATTCAATAGATTCAAGTAGCCTTCTTTGGGACAAGAGTAAGCACATGCAAGAATGCAATAAGTCTCATAGCATTTTTAGACACATAGTTTGCTTATTGTCTCCTCTTTTTTTTTTATTAAATAGGGTACATCTTTTGAATCAAACTCAACTAAGGAGAAAACTCATTCGTGCACGACTTACTCAATATACATATTTAATAGGCACACCATACATATCTTTCAAATTAAATGCAACTAAGGAGTAAACTCATTTGCACACAACTTACTCAATATGCATTTTTAATTAGCAAACAAATATAGTTCTTTTAGTATCCTTATCCATTATTGACTAATGCATAACTCGTATTATGGCTATAGCTTCCTTTAAGCAACTTAAATCATGCAAATTCAATAACTTATATCAATTTCAATAATTAAGCAAAACTAGAAAATTGACTAGATAATTAGAAACCTTAGAAGCAATAAGAGTGAGATAAAAAGATAAAATCTTAACAAATACTAAAAAAAGACTTATGAATTTTACCATTTGGGTATTATAAAAAACGATCATCAAATTTATTAGAAAATATAATGAGAAAGCCTAATAAAAAATAACATAGAGAAACTCAAGTAAAAAGACAAAAATTCTTGATGCAAATTGTAAAATACTAAACTAAACAAAACAACAAACATGTAGAAAAAATGAAAAATCAAAACAAAAATAAATAGAAAGCTTCAAACTTCAACATTTGATCCCTCCCTCATACTTGAAATTCACATTGTCCCTAATGTGAAGAAAAATAAAGATGATGGAGAAGGGAAGAAAAACATACCTCATTGAGCATCGGGTGGTGGTGGTGAAGAAATGTCATACCCAAAGTAGCTAAAGAACTTATGCAATTTATAGTGCATACTATATTGTGTGCGCTCCATCCTTTGGTTCCTAGCCTCTAAGGTGGTAAGTTGATATTGCATGCTCCTTTGGTTTTCCAAGATCTCCTCCAAAAGTTAGTGATCACTAAAAGTGGAACCACTTGCTTCTCCTTAAGTAGAGGATGATGGTGGCAATGCAAGTTGAACCGTTGATCGGGCTCTTAGTGGTAGTAGGTCTCTAGGTGGTGGAACATCATCATTGGAGTCTTTATTCAAATTATAAATAGGGTGATGTAGCCTCTTCCGACAAGATTGTGTGTATGTTGCAACATGGTTAAAATCTGCATCCACAACCTGGCCTCTTACAAAGGCTTTCTTTGTGAAATATGAGTATTTAACAACATAAGGAAAGTTTGAGCAATTAATATGAAACCCCTTAACAATGCTTGTAACAATATAACCATGTGTTAGTGGATGCTCCTTACGTGTAACACACATAAGGAGTTGATTAAAAATCCAATATGTCCAACACACTTGCTTTGATTTATGAACACACCATATCAAAAAGAGTTCTTGAATAGTTACTCTATTACATTCAGTTTTACCAAAAATAACACATGCAATGACTTTATGCAACATCCAGAATTTCAAATCCTTGATGAACATCACTTTCCTCTTTTTAGGTTCAAAAGGGGTTTCAATATCAGTTTAAGAATGTCCAAAAGTTATTAACATTAAAATCATTACTGATATCACAAACACCACTTCTTTTAAAACCAAAAACTTTTTGTATAAAATTGTAAGTTAATTGGTAAGGTTGGCTAAGCAATCTGAATTCCAGAATTTGAGAATTTGTAGCATTGATATCAAGTGTACTAAAGAACTGATAAACAAGATTGCCAAAAGAATGCTCTTGCATGCTTACAAGCTTTTTCAAACCACAAGAAGTAACAACTTGATTGAATACTTCCTCCATGCCAACATCACGAATTAAAGAGGGAGGAAAATACTTACAAGATACAATTTCTCTATGTTTGATTTTAGAGAACTTGGCTCCCTCTTCATGTTAGTGAATGGGGAAGGAGGACTCATACATCAATGCAAGGTCTTCCTCTTGGTGCTCTTCTTAGGGCCTTGAAGAAGTTGATCCTGTGGTCTTGCCCATACTTGCTTGTGTTTAGAGAATAAAGAAGAAAAACAAAAAAAAAATTCTATAACTATGAGTGAATATAGTGTAGTGTGTGAATGATGAATGAAGAAATTGATGTTTAAATAGAAGAAAGAATTATTAAATATTAGGATTTGTGTTTTCAAAATCTAAAAAGAAAAAGTAGGGGAATGGTGTTGTAAGGGTTAGGGTTATATAGGTGTGTAAGAGTGTGATGTGAAAAGTCATATATTTTGGGAAGAGGTGTGATTCTTTTTAGAAAACATACAACTTTTCATTGATTTCTTTTGGGAAAAGAGTGTTGAATAAGTTAGTTTTTGACCAAAAATAAGAATAAAATAAATTGCAATTGAATTAGGAATGAAAAGAAAAAAAGAATTGGTGTAAAAATTAAAAAATTTGAGTATTCCAAAATCTGTTAATTGTAACGAGTCAGCACCATAGGGCACGACTTGGCATGGATGCATTCTGTCATGAGTCGACACCTATGGGCACGACTCGGCACAAACTCAGTTTTAAAAATTTTATTTCTTTTCTTCCTTTTTATATATATACCATGTGTATGTGTTATAAAATCAAAATAAAATTAATACTAGACATCAAAACTTAAACATTATATTAAATAAACATGAAATTTAAAATAAACAAACATAAAACTTTAAAATAAATAAACATACTATGTAGTAGATGAACATACTATTAAGTAGAGAGGGTTACTGACCTTGATTGTTCTAATGGTACACCAATAAAGTAAGATTTAAAACGATGGCCATTTACCTTGAAAGATTTGCCTTTGTCATTAGCAATATCAATAGTTCCATGTGGAGGGACTTTAATAATTTTAAAAGGTCCAAACCATCTTGATTTTAGTTTTCCAGGAAATAGTCTTAACCTTGAATTATAGAGTAAAACAAGCTCACCTTCTTGGAAATCCCTATTAAGAATGTTCTTATCATGCCATAACTTAGTATGATCTTTATATAACTTTCCATTCTCATATGCATTTAACCTTAGTTCTTTTAGTTCATTGAGTTGCAAAAGTCTTTTCTTACCTACTTTGTCCATATCAAAGTTCAAAGCCCTAGTTGCCCAATATGCTTTATGTTCAAGTTCAACGAGCAAATGACAAGATTTACCATAGACTAATTGATATGGGGTAAGGCCAATTGGGAGTTTTAAAAGTAGTTCTATATGCCTATAAGGCATCATCTAGCTTTAATGCCCAATCTTTCCTAAAAGAAGAAATAGCCTTCTCTATAATCCACTTAATTTCCCTATTACTTACCTCAACTTGTCCACTTGTTTGTGGATGGTAAGGAGTAGCTATTTTATGAGTAACTTCATACTTTTTAAGCAGACTTTCTATGATACTATTATAGAAATGGGAACATCCATCACTTATCAAAGCTCTTGGAGTGCCAAACCTAGGAAAGATTACTTTTTTAACCATTTTCTTAACTACCTTAGCATCATTAGTAATAGTAGATATTGCTTCAACCCATTTAGACACATAGTCTACCATAACTAAGATGTATTTATAGCCTAAAGAACTAGGGAAAGGACCCATAAAGTCCATACCCTATACATTAAAAAGTTCTACCTCAAGAATGCCATTTAAAGGCATCTCATTTCTCCTAGATATATTACCCATTCTTTGACATCTATCATATGTAAGGACAAATTCTCTAGCATCTTTGAATAAAGTAGGCCACCAAAAACCACATTGTAACACCTTAGAAGCTGTTTTTATTACTCCAAAGTGTCCACCCACATCTAAGGAATAACAATGTTTCAAAATATCTTAAATCTCACCTTGAGGAATGCATCTCCTTATTAGCCCATCTGCACATATTTTATAAAGCAAAGGTTCTTCCCAATAATAAAATTTAGAATCATGCAAAAATTTCTTTCTTTGCCTATAATCTAAACCATAAGGTAGAATACCACTAACAAGGAAGTTAGTAATGTCAACATACCATGGAATTTCTCGCAATACAACATTAAACAAATGCTCACCTTGGA
Organism: Reutealis trisperma; assembly: GCA_947687605.1. Lineage (NCBI taxonomy): Eukaryota > Viridiplantae > Streptophyta > Magnoliopsida > Malpighiales > Euphorbiaceae > Reutealis > Reutealis trisperma. The sequence goes on along the minus strand of CANTUT010000839.1, from coordinate 50,251 downwards.
AGGTCTCATGTATTGGTACTTCATCATCAAGCTTCCTCAAACCTTCTTGATCAAGTCTACAGAGATGGTCTGCCACAAGGTTTTCACTCCCTTTCTTATCCCTTACTTCCTAATCAAACTCTTGGAGTAAAAGAATCTACCTTAGTAGCCTAGGTTTAGCATCCTTTTTACTTAAGAGGTAATTTAGAGCAGCATGGCCAGAATATACAATTACCTTTTGACTTACCAAGTATGCTCTAAATTTATCAAACGCATAAACTATGGCTAGTAGTTCCTTCCCCTTAGTTGTATAGTTGATTTGGGCATCATCAAGTAGCTTACTTTCATAGTAAATTATATAAGGCTTACCTTCCTTCCTTTGCCCAAGGACTGCTCCAACCGCAAAATTACAAGCATCGCACATAATTTCAAAAGGTTGCTCCCAATTAAATGGCTGCAGAACCGGTGCGGATGTAAGAGCTTTCTTTAAGGTCTCAAAAGCTTCATGACATGCTTCATCAAACTCAAAGGTAGCTTCCTTCACAAGCAATTTGCACAATGGCTTAGCGATTTTTCAAAAATCCTTGATAAACCGTCTATAGAACCCGGCATGTCCTAAGAAACTTCAAATGTCCTTAACACATTTGGGTTGTGGCAAATTTGTGATCACTTCAACCTTGGCTCTATCTACCTCAATACCCTTTTTGGATACCATATGCCCTAGTACTATTCCTTCTTGTGCCATAAAATGACACTTTTCCCAATTAAGTACTAGTCCATGCTCCTTAGACCTATCAAGAACTTTAGAGAGATTTTCTAGACAATTTTCAAAGTTAGTACCACAAATACTAAAATCGTCCATAAAAACTTCAATGCAGTCATCTATCAAGTCACTAAAGATAGAAAACATGCATCTTTGAAATGTTGCAGGTGCATTGCACAAACCAAATGGCATGCGTCTAAATGCAAAAGTACCATAGGGACATGTAAAAGTGGTTTTTGATTGGTCTTCAGGGTAGATAAGTATTTGATAAAAACCACTAAGACCATCCAATGTAACAACCCACACCCGCCCTACCAATTTTCGTGATAAATTGCTTGATTTAGAACTATTAAGGTTAAGTGTGTGCTTTTGTGAAAATTAGTGATCTAAGTGATTGATGAGCATGTGGCATATTAAATTAATTTTAATATGCATAATATGAGTTGCCATTATGAAATAAATGATTTACATGAAGTGCATTTGCATAAAAGAATTTATTTTAAATAAAATAAATTTTCATGCATAAGACAATTTTTAAGAATAAAATAATTTTATGAGTATTTTTAAAATATTTTAAAATAAATATTTTTGGGGGAAATATTACAGAAATAATAAGAAAAATATTCTCTTTATTTTTAATTTTACTCAGCCTGAAATTTAAATAAAAAGCCCAAATACCCAAAAGCCCACTACACTAAAATCCTCCTAACCTAGTTCATTAAGGGTATTAGTGGAAATTTCACCCAAACCCTAATATATATTCTAAAATTCGGCCAGACCAAAGTTCCAGCAGCCATCACTTTATTCTTTCTGTATCTTGGCAGAAAAATCCTCTCAAAATATTTCTCTCTACCGAAATTAAGAAAATACATTTCCGTTTCGCGATTTCTTGACTGTAATCGTAAGTTTTTCTTCTCTTTCGATTTTAAACTGATTTCTATAAAATAAATTATGGGAAAATTATTTTGAACTAGTTGATTACTGATTTCTATAGATTTAATTCTATTTGGGTGAGTTTTTGCTAGAGAAAATCTATTTTCTACTGAAAACACAATTCTTTCTGCGAGATTTCTCCAAAGGTGAATTCTATAACTTAAAATCACAATTTTTATGCATAAACATCACAAGGGGGGAGGGAGGGCAATTTGTGTATTGTTTTTTTCAAAACTGATTTTTGATTTATTTTGATGGAAAATATTGGATTAAATAATATTTTTGCATATTTCTGTGATGACTGGGAAGTTCTGAAAAACAAAGGAGTTCAAGGTTTTTGTGTTAGAACTTTGAAGTTGGAAAATTCTATTATTGAATTGATATATGGCTGCAAATTTGTGTGAGGAAGTGTTCTAATATGATGTTTGTTTTGTTTACATGAAAAATAATGATTGAATCATGTGTCTGTTTATTGTTGTAATGAACAAAAAGCGCGGAAAGCGTGAAAACTCATGATTTTTCACCTAAACCTTTAAACTTGGAACTTTTTTGTACAAATTCTATCTATGGCTGCCAAATCATGTATGAATTTGTTCTAAACTGATATTTTTGATGATTAAATGAAAAATAATGGTTTAAACAACCTGTTTACATATTTCTAAAATGACCAAAAAATATTAAAAACAAGAAAACTCATGGTTTTGTACTCTATAATTCAAAAACTTGAATTTTTATGTATAAACAACACCAAGTGTGGCCAATTCATATGGATTAAAATTCTAAGATGATTTTTGTTGTATTTACGTGAAAAATCTTGGTTCAAACCATGTTTTTACATATTTCTGAAATAGATAGAAAGTGCAAAAAGAAGAAGAATTTAATTTTTACTTTGGTGATGCATTAGGCCTACATAAATATTTTTGTTCCAATGTTTATAATTTTTATGTGATGTGTGTTGATGATTAATGACATGTATGTATGCATAAGGAATGATAAAATTGCATGTTAATTGAAGGTATGATCCTAGATAAGCTTAGATGCATTTTGGTGTACTTAAAGTATACTTAGGGTATCTTAACCTTATATTGTGGTTAGAATGCAAATGTGGTTGAGAAATATAGAACTAGATGTTATGATGACTTGGTGATGAACACATGTTATGAGTTGATGAAGTAACAATTGAATAACAAGGATTATAAGAGTTAAGCATGACACTTAAAAGGTTAATTGTTAAGTTGACAAGTATGAAAGTGTGAAGTGAATTAAGATAATTGTTAAAGTGAATTGATATTGAGGTAATAATATTGTGATGACCTTAAAGAGGTATTGATGTGATTGTAATGTGTTGTCATGAGAACCTATAAGGCCTAAGTATGCAAGACTTTTAAAGTCAACGTGTTATGTGCAAGTAATGAGTACACCTTTATGTGGACTCTAAGTGTATGTGTATGCTATATGTGCATGGGTAGTTATGGGATAGGAGCATCATGAGTAAATAAATACTAAGTATTAAATCAAATATTATCTTAGAGTTTGAGGAGCTTTAGAAGTACAAATGGACTATGTATACTAGGAGCAAAGGAACCCCAAGGTGAGTAAACACTATGTTCATGTTACAAGTGTGAGTAAACATTATATTCATTCTACAAGTGTAAGTAACATTTTGTTATGTTACAAATATGTGATATCATGTTATATGAGCCTTTGAGATTTTTGAAACCTAAGTTCTTTCTATCCTAAAATATTATTATATGATTTCTTTGACAAGCTTGGGTTGCCAAAGGACATTTGGTCCAAAACTATTTTGTTTATCCAATGAGAAATTCTTGTGATTATCACCCTAACTTATATTCTTCTGGAACTATTATGATTGTATCTTCTATTAGAAAGTTAAGCCATTATTGTTATTGAGATAAATGTTATTGTTGCCTTTTGTGATATTGTTAATTGTGTTTACCATTAGCTCTAGCTATGGTACCTTTTACCCTTTATGCAGAATTCTCGTGCTAATGCGGGTAATCATCGGAACCTGTGCACATGGTCTTAAACCAATGGATAGGAATTGTGTATCCACCTCAGCTAGAAGGGGCGATTCTAGCCATGGAGCCTGATCAGCTTCATGCTTTTTATAAGTGGTAGGAGTTGGAACTTGGTATAAGGCCACCTCTCCTTTATAAGTTTGAGTGATAAAGCAATAGCCTTCACTCCTTATAAGTTACAATTGTGATTTTTGCAAACTTAAACTTGCCAAATTGAACCTTTGCTAAATTGCAACTTGATTCATGAATTATAAATTATGAACTTTATGTATAAGCTATATGTTTCCTTTTCAAAGGAATATGTGATATGTACGTGCCTTATTGTTTACTCATTGAGATCATCTATCTCATCCCTTTTTCCTTGTGTGGCTCCAGGTGAGCAAATGTGAGGAGGCAAGGTGATGGCTTAAGCATTCTACTTTACTTAGGGAATTCCTTGTCCAAGTTATCAATAATACTAATTTATAAATTCTTGTCATTAGATGCTCCAGGAATGTTGATCAATACTTATTAATATATATTATTTTCCTCATGGATTTTATATGTAACGATTTATTTTAGACTTTTGCAATTTAAGGTATTCATCTAAATGTTCTAAATGAGTTATTGTAAGAGATTTGGCAAGATCCTAGGCATGATTTATTTATATGTAAGTGGGTTATACGGGTGTGGGTGACCTTAAGTCTCCCCATGTTCTAGGACCATCATATCTCTAAGGTTGGGATGTGACAAAGGTGGTATCAGAGCCATAGTTTTAAAAGTCTAGTTTAGGCTTGTTTTATATGAGTTGCTTAAGTAAAATCCTGAAGCATAGGAATTTTCCTATCATGTCACTTGCAGTCTGTCGCTAGCATAGTTCTGTGAAATCCTAGTAGATTTTAGTAATCCTTGTTATTGTTTGCTTGCCTTATGGTTCTTCTGATAGATGACTAAAAAGATTACACCTGTTAGAGGACCGCGACCCAGAGCACCCTATGTGACCTATAAGAGGACTTGGCTAGAGATGTTCGAGAAAGTCGTAACTGTGATTCACCCTACGAAAGAGGAGACCCCTAATGAAGAGGAAGACCCTGAGGACCGCTTAGATCCTAATTGGGTTTATAGTAAGATCCAAAAATTGGAGGATAACTATTCATACTTGAAGGAAGAAAACCGACATCTTAAGGTTATGATTTATGCACTAAGAGAGGATATAAAGCAGCTCAAGTCAGGGATTGTTGAGCATAGAGGAGATTACTCACCAGTGAGGTCTGCATCTTCAGCTAATCGCCATCAAGATAGAGATCTTCTTTGCTATCGATGTGGCAGCAGTGGCCATGTCACTCTTAATTACTCTGGAGATGGAAATGAGAACTAGGTCGAGTAGATATGATGATCGACGTAACGGCATAGCACTTTATATGATATGAATGATTTCTCCATGATTGCCTTATTACCTAGTATGAGATGATTTCTTTTATTATGATATGGTGTGATATTATGAGATATATGCTACTTGATTATGATATGTGATATATGCAAAACTATGTGATATGCGATTCATACATGACATATGCTTAGTGATGTGATATGGTAAATGCATGATAATGCGTGCTAGTATAAAGAGGGATTAAATAGGTTAGGATAGGGGATTAGTACTAAATTCCCTTATTATGATAGACAAAGTGCCTCCCAAGAAGAACGTTCGCATAGTTGCCGAATCTGTTAGGGTTAATGATGATGTTATATTGGACACTGCATCGAATGCTACCTCTGCACCTATACAATGAAAAGAAAGATCCAATTCAAGGGCACCGACTATGGGCTCTAGTGAGCAAGTATCTTCGCAGGAAGTGTACGGCATGTGCAAAGAAATGAGAGACTTGCACAAGGAACTGGATGAGCTACGAGCTCAAAGGTGAGAAGCACCGCCAACTCAAGAAAAGAATGGAGTTATGCCACCTACGGTACTGACACTTGCTCAGAGAGAAAGGAAATGGCTACCTGATGAGGGGATGACCATAGCAAAGTTTAAGAAGTTGCAACCGCCTACCTTTGGTGGTGAGGAAGGAGATGACCCTCATGAATTTTTGGATGAGATAGATAAGCTAGTCCATCATTTATCTTGCTCAAATGCTCAAGTGATCGAGTTGGTAGGACTCTAACTCAAGAAAGAAGCTTGGTATTGGTATGAGAGAAGTATTAAAGAATGACTTTACGAGGCAGACCCACCTACATGGGCAAAGTTTAAGCAAGAAGTAATGGATCAGTTCTTGCTAGAAGGAGAAAGGCAAGATAGAGCATTACAGTTCGAGCAACTGAAGCAAAGGCCAGGAATGTCTGTGTTAGATTATGCTAAGGAGTTTAACCGACTTAGTCGATTCGCTGTCAACATTGTTCCTACTGAAGCAAGTCGCATCAATCATTTCCTTAGAGGACTGATCACACCTCTATTCAATTCGTTGGCAGCAACAGAGTTTCCAACCTTAGTCGAGCTTATAGACAAGGCTAAGATAATGGAGAAAAGATACAAGACGAAGAGAGCCGAATGAGCTGAACAAGACCAGAAGGGAAGGCATAATAACAAAAGTCATAAGGGACAGCATGGAAATGGAGGAGAACCAAAGAAGGAATTTTCATCGTCTGGACCACAGAATAATCAAACTAAGCAAGAATTTCCCACTTGCAGCAAATATGGAAAGAAGCATCCTGGAATTTACCGAAGAGATACTGGTGCTTGTCTTAAGTGTGGGCAAATGGGGCACTTCATAAAGGATTGCCCTCAGTCGAGGAGTCAAGGGAATGGGACCACAGTACAACCACAATCTAGACCATTCCAAATGCAAGGACAAAGAGTAAAGGACAAAGGACCAATGGTTGGGAATGCACCGATGATAGAGAATAAGGGCAAGGGTCGAGTCTTTGCTTTAAATCCGTAAAAGGCTCGCGATTCACACAGAGCCATCACAAGTATCATCTCCATCTAAAGTTCTAACACAAAATGTTTAATTGATTCTAGTGCTACCCATTCTTTTGTGTCGCCTTGTTTTGCTAAGTACCTAGGTATAGATAAGGAATTGATAAGTGAACCATTAGTAATATCAACTCCTTTAGGGGAAATGATAGAAGTAAAGTATGAGTATAAGGGCTGTGATGTAGACATTAATAGACAAACACTTCCGGTAGTATTACTAGAATTGGATGTACTAGAATTTGATGTGATATTAGGGATGGACTGGTTGTATGAGCATAGAGCTCATATCAACTATAGAGAGAAACTTGTCGAGTTTCAAACTAGAGATAGGAAGGAGTTTGTGTACCAAAGAGATAGGAATGAGAATCCTCTGAACTTTGATATCGGCCTTAGGAGTAAGACGAATGTTAAGGAAAGGATGCCAAGCATACCTAGCCTATGTAATCAACACTAACAAGGAAGCTACCATTCGAGATGAGAATATTCCAGTGGCGGATGAGTTCATGGATGTCTTTCTAGAAGATTTACCTAGATTACCCCTAATCGTGAGATCGAGTTCAACATCGAACTGCTACATGGTACGCAACTGATATTGATATCGCCATATCGTATGGCTCCAATGGAGCTAAAGGAGTTAAAGATGCATTTGTATGGTCTACTTAATAAGGGCTTCATTGGACCAAGCAGTTCGCCATGGGGCACTCTAGTGTTGTTCGTAAAGAAGAAAGATGGCTCGTTCCGAATGTGTATTGACTATTATCAACTTAACAAAGTCACTATGAAGAATAGATACCCATTACCGAGGATCGATGATCTTTTTGATCAATTGCAAGGAGCTGGTCACTTCCCCAAAATTGACTTAAGGTCTGGCTATCATCAACTAAAGATTCGAGGAGAAGATATTTGCAAGACTACCTTTCATACTAGATATGGACACTATGAGTTCACGATTTTGCCATTCAATTTGATGAATGCTCCTGCGGCTTTCATAGACTTGATGAATCGAGCATTCAAGCCATTCCTTGACAAATTCGTGATCGTATTCATTAACGACATCCTGATTTACTCAAAGAATAAAGAAGAACATGAAGAACATTTGAGGATCGTGCTTCAAACATTGCATGAGCACCAACTCTATGCTAAGTTATCCAAGTGCGAATTTTGGATGGAGTCTATTAACTTTCTTGGACATGTAGTAAGTAAGGAAAAGATTCAAGTTGATCCTAAGAAAGTTGAAGCGGTAACAAATTGGCTAAGGCCCACAATAGTTTCGGAAGTACGAAGTTTCTTGGGCATGGTAGGATATTATCGTAGATTCGTATAGGACTTTTCTAAGATAGCAACCCCGTTGACCAAGTTGACTAGAAAGCAAATTAAGTTCAATTGGGAAGAGTCCTGTGAGTGGAGTTTTCAAAAGCTCAAGAAGTGTTTGATATTGGCTCCAGTTTTGGCATTACTAGAAGGAGAAGGAGGGTTTACCGTCTATTGCGATGCTTTGAGAGTAGGACTTTGATGTGTTTTGATGCAAAATGGTAAAGTCATTGCCTATGCATTATAACAACTAAAGAGACATGAAGTGAATTACCCTACTTATGAGTTGGAATTAGCCGCAGTAGTATTCACTCTAAAGATCTAGAGACATTACATGTATGGGACAAAGTGTGAGATCTACACAGATCATAAGAGTCTTCAGTACATCTTGAGCCAAAGAAACCTCAACCTGAGACAAAGGAGATGGATTGAACTATTGAAGGATTATGACTATCATATCCTCTACCATCCCGGGAAGGTAAATGTAGTGGCAAATGCCTTGAGTCGAAAGTCGATGAGAAGCCTAGCTCATGTGGATATGAGAAAAAGGCTGATCATGAAGGAACTAAAAGAATTGTTTAATCAAGGATTGAAAATGGAGATTAGAGGATCAAGAGTTTTACTGGCTCATTTTCAAGTAAGGTCTAATTTAATGGAAGAGATAAGGGATTCACAAGATAGAGACCCACATATGATGAAGTTGAAGGATGAGATGAGAGAAGGAAAGAACTCTGAGTCTAAGGTGGTCAATGGAATTTTAAAGTGCAAGAATAGAGTATGCATGCCTGATGTGGATGGATTAAAGGAAATGATATTGAAGGAGGCACATTAGACACCTTATTGTGCTCATCCTAGAACTACTAAGATGTACCATGATGTGAAAGCTAACTATTAATGGTCTGGATTAAAGAAAGATGTGGCTAAGTTTGTAGCATCCTGCCTAACTTGCTAGCAAGTCAAGTATGAACATCAGCGACCCTCAGGATTGCTACAGGAAATCCGACTACCTGAATGGAAGTGGGAATGTATCACTATGGACTTTGTTGTTGGCTTGCCTAGAACCTCCAAAGGACATGATTCTATATGGGTTATAGTGGATAGATTGACAAAGTCTGCTCATTTTCTAGGAGTTAAGACCACATATTCTACAGCTTAGTATGCGCAGTTATATACAGATGAAATCATGAAACTACATGGAGTGCCAATTTCTATCATCTCATATCGAGGAACTCAATTCACCTCAAGATTCTGGCAAAAGATATAAGAAGCATTAGGAACACAACTAGATTTTAGTACGGCATTTCACCCTCAGATGGATGGCCAGTCTAAAAGAACAATTCAGACACACGAGGATATGCTAAGGATGTGTGTCTTGGACTTTGGCAGTAGCTGGGATAAGTATTTACCCTTGATTAAATTCACCTACAACAATAGCTATCATTCATCCACTAGTATGGCACTATACAAAGCATTGTATGGGAGAAGATGTCGTTCTTCAATTTGTTGGATTGAACATGGAGACAAGTATGTAGAAATGCCTAAATTGCTTAAAGAGACTACTGAGAAAGTTCTAATAATTCAAGATCAACTGAAGACGGCTTTAAGTCGGCAAAAGAGTTATGTGGACCCTAAGCGAAAAGAAGTCCAATTCGCTATGGGAGATCACATGTTCTTAAAGGTCTCTCCAATGAAAGGAGTTATGGGATTTGGCAAGAAAGGGAAATTATCACCGCATTTCATTGGTCCTTTCGAAATCTTAGATAAGGTTAGAGAAGTGTCTTATAGACTTGCCTGCCTCCAACTTTGGCGCATGTGCACCCAGTGTTCCACATCTCAATGCTAAGGAAATATGTGTCAGATCCATCGCACGTTCTTTTACCTCCAAATATTATGTTAGATGAACAACTATCCTATAAGGAGTCACCGATAGCTATAGTGGATCAACAAGTAAAGAAGCTAAGAAATAAGAAGATACCCATGATTAAGATTCAGTGGCAGAATCATGGGATAGATGAGTGCACTTGGGAAGCAGAGGAAGAGATGTGACAGAAGCATCCTTAGCTTTTCAAGGGAAACTAGGTAAGGATTTAAATTTGATGATGAATTTCTTTTAAGGGGGGAGAATGTAACAACCCACACCCATCCTAGGAATTTTCGTGATAAATTGCTTGATTTAGAACTATTAAGGTTAAATGTGTGCTTTTGTGAAAATTAGTGATCTAAGTGATTGATGAGCATGTGGCATATTAAATTAATTTTAATATGCATAATATGAGTTGCAATTGTGAAATAAATTATTTACATGAAGTGCATTTGCATAAAAGAATTTATTTTAAATAAAACGAATTTTCATGCATAAGACAATTTTTAAGCATAAAATAATTTTATGAGTATTTTTAAAATATTTTAAAATAAATATTTTTGGGGGAAATATTACAGAAATAATATGAAAAATATTCTCTTTATTTTAAATGTTACTCAGCCTGAAATTTAAATAAAAAGCCCAAATAACCAAAAGCCCACTATACTAAAATCTTCCTAACCTAGTTCATTAAGGGTATTATTAGTGGAAATTTCACCCAAACCCTAATATATATTCTAAAATTCAGCCAGACCAAAGTTCCAACGGCCATCACTTTATTTTTTCTATATCTTGGCAGAAAAATCCTTTCAAAATATTTCTCTCTACCGAAATTAAGAAAACACCTTTCTATTTCGCGATTTCTTAACCGTAATCATAAGTTTTTCTTCTCTTTCCATTTCTAAACTGATTTCTATAAAAAAAAATTATGGGAAAATTATTGTGAACTGGTTGATTACTAATTTCTATAGATTTAATTCTATTTGGGTGAGTTTTTGGGAGAGAAAATCTATTTTTTACCGAAAACACGATTCCTTCTGCAAGATTTCTCCAAAGGTGAATTCTATAACTTAAAATTACAATTTTTATGCATAAACATCACAAGGGGGGAGGAGGGCAATTTGTGTATTATTGTTTTCTAAACTGATTTTTGATTTGTTTTGATGGAAAATATTGGATTAAATAATATTTTTTCATATTACTGTGATGACCGGGAAGTTCCGAAAAATAAAGAAGTTCAAGGTTTTTGTGTTAGAACTTGGAAGTTAGAAAATTCTATTATTGAATTGATATATGGCTGCCAATTTGTGTGAGGAAGTGTTCTAATATGATGTTTGTTTTGTTTACATGAAAAATAATGATTGAATCATGTGTTTGTTTATTGCTGTAATGAACGAAAAGCACGGAAAGGGCGAAAACTCATGATTTTTCACCTAAACCTTTAAACTTGGAATTTTTTTGTATAAATACAATCTATGGCTGCCGAATCATGTATGGATTTATTCTAAACTGATATTTTTTGTCATTAAATGAAAAATAATGGTTTAAACAACCTATTTACATATTTCTGAAATGACCGGAAAATACTGAAAATAAGAAAACTCATGGTTTTGTACTCTATAATTCAAAAAGTTGAATTTTTATGTATAAACAACACCAAGTGTGGCTGATTCATATGGATTAAAATTCTAAGATGATTTTTGTTGTATTTACATGAAAAATCTTGATTCAAACCATGTTTTTACATATTTGTGAAATAGAAGGAAAGTGTGAAAAAAAAAAGAATTTAGTTTTTACTTTGGTGATGCATTGGGCCTATATAAATATTTTTGTTCCAATGTTTATAATTTTTATGTGATGTATGTATGCATAAGGAATGATAAAATTGCATGTTAGTTGAAGGTATGATCCTATATAAGCTTAGATGCATTTTGGTATACTTAAGGTATCTTAACCTTATATTGTGTTTAGAATGCAAATGTGGTTAAGAAATATGGAACTAGATGTTATGATGACTTGGTGATGAACACATGTTATGAGTTGATGAGTTAACAATTGAATAAAAAGGATCATAAGAGTCAAGCATGACACTTGAAAGGTTAATTGTTAAGTTGACATGTATGGAAGTGTGAAGTGAATTAAGATAATTGTTAAAGTGAATTGATATTGAGGTAATAATATTGTGATGACCTTAAAGAGATATTGATGTGATTGTAATGTGTTGTCATGAGAACCTATAAGGCCTAAGTATGCAAGACTTTTAAAGTCAACGTGTTATGTGCAAGTAACGAGTACACCTTTATGTGGACTCTAAGTGTATGTGTATGCTATATGTGCATGGGTAGTTATGGAATAGGAGCATCATGAGTAAATAAATACTAAGTATTAAATCAAATATTATGTTAGAGTTTGAGGAGCTTTAGAAGTGCAAAGGGACTACATATACTAGGAGCAAAGGAACCCCAAGGTGAGTAAACACTATGTTCATGTTACAAGTGTGAGTAAACATTGTATTCATTCTATAAGTGTAAGTAACATTTTGTTATGTTACAAATATGTGATATCATGTTATATGAGCCTTTAACATTTTTGAAACCCAAGTTCTTTCTATCCTAAAATATTATTATATGATTTCTTTGATAAGCTTGGGTTGCCAATGGACATTTGGTCCAAAACTATTTTGTTTATCCAATTAGAAATTCTTGTGATTATCACCCTAACTTATATTCTTCTGGAACTACACTATGATTGTATCTTCTGTTCGAATGTTAAGCTATTATTATTATTGAGATACATGTTATTTTTGCCTTTTGTGATATTGTTAATTGTGTTTACCATTAGCTCTAGCTATGGTACCTTTTACCCTTTATGCAGAATCCTCATCTTGATGTGGGTAATTATCAGAATCTGTGCACACGGTCTTAACCCAATGGATAGGGTTGTGTATCCACCTCAGCTAGAAGGGGCGATTCTAGCTGTGGAGCCTAATCAGCTTCATGCTTCTTATAAGTGATAGGAGTTGGAATTTGGTATAAGGCCACCTCTCATTTATAAGTTCGAGTGATAGAGCAATAGCCTTCACTCTTTATAAGTTATAAGTGTGATTTCTGCAAACTTGCCAAATTGAACCCTTACTAAATTGCAACCTGATTCATGAATTGTAAATTATGAACTTTATGTGTAAGCTATGTGTTTCCTTTTCAAAGGAATATGTGATATTGTTTTCTCATTGAGATCATCTATCTAACCTCTTTTTCCTTGTGTGGTTCCAGGTGAGCAAATGTGAGGAGGCGAGGTGATGGCTCAAACATTTTACTTCGCTTGGGGAATTCCTTGTCCAAGTTATCAATAATACTAATTTATCAAGTCTTCTCATTAGATGCTCTGAGAATGTTGATCGATACATATTGATATATTATTTTCTTCATGGATTTTATATGTAATGATTTATTTTAGACTTTCGCAATTTAAGGTATTCATCTAAATGTTCTAAATGAGTTATTGTAAGAGGCTTGGTAAGATCTTAGGCATGATTTGTCTATATGTAAGTGGGTTCTACAGGCGTGGGTGACCTTCAGTCTCCCCATGTTCTAGGATCGTCATATCTCTAAGGTTAGGATGTGACATCCAAGTAACAAAAATAAGAATAATTTGGCAATTTTTCTAACACTTGGTCAAGAAATGGTAGTGGAAAATGATCTTTTTTAGTTGCTTTATTCAACTTTCTATAGTCTATACACATACACCATCTAGTGACAGTCCTAGTAAGGATTAAATCATTAGATTTATTCTTAATAACAATCAAGCCACCCTTTTTAGGGACAACTTGGAGAGGACTTACCCACTTACAATCACTAATTGAGTATATGATACCATTATCAAGTAATTTTGTGACCTCTTTTCTTACCACTTCTTTAAGAGATGGATTAAGTCTCCTTTGACCTTCAATGGAAGGCTTAGCACTATCTTCTAAGATTATCCTATGCATGCAAATATTAGGGCCAATACCTTTTAGGTCATTCAAAGAGTAACCAATGGAATCTCTTTATTTAAGCAACACATTGCATAAAAGATTGATATTTTCTAAAGATAAAGATGAATTCACAATAAAAGGGAATTTAGATTCATAATCAAGGAATGCATATTTCAAATTAGATGGCAAAGGCTTGAGTTCTAGATTCATTTCTTTAGAAGAAGAAGAACTTCTATTATCGTCTCTCTCTAAAGGTTCAAACCTAGAAGGTCTAAGAGAGTTATGATTTGATATTTGATTTATTTCTTCTTCTTCTTGCCTTTGGTAAAGGTGAATAGGATCTTGACTCATACAATCATATTTGACTTCATCTATACACTCATCAATCAAATCAATAGAATCAATTCTACATACTCCTTCCATAGGAGAGGATTTTATCATTTTAAACACGTCAAACTCCATGAATTCATTGTTTACTGCAAATGTGATTTTACCTTTCTTCATGTCAATGATAGCACCTATAGTTACCAAGAACGGTCTTCCAAACAAGATAGGGATCTCAAGGTCTTCCTCCATAAATTTACCTAATCTACAAGAACTATAAATTTACCTATTTTTGTTGGCACATTCTAAAGAATGCCAATTGGATAGGTAATAGTTTTGTTAGCCATCAAGAGACACATGTTAGTAGGCTTAAGTTCACCCAAATTAAGTCCTAAACAGATAGAATAAGGCATTAAACTGACACTAGCACCAATATCACATAGAGCTTTATCAAAATACTTTCCTCCAATCATATATGGGACAGTGAAACATCCAGGATCTTTTTGCTTAGGAGGGGACTTAGAAAATATGGCCTTTGACTCTTCTACTAAAGATACTAGACCATAGTCTTCTATTTTGCTTTTTTGGGAGACCATGTCTTTTAAAAATTTACCCCAAGCCGACATATCCCTTATAGCATCTAAGAATGGAATAGTAATAGTAATATCTTCAAGATACTTTAGGAATTTGCCAAATTGCTTATCTATGTTCCTTCTTATGAACCTTTGAGGAAAAGGCAAGGTCTTAAGGTCTACTTTAGGATCATTGACCTTAGATGGTATGACACTTTCATTTTTATTATTACCTTTAACCCTACTTTCTTGATTACTTTCTAAGTTTACTTCCTCATCACCTACTATATCATTGTTATAGTATTTTCAACCATCTTACCACTTCTTAGAGTAATTGCTTGGCAAGTCTTTCTTTGAACAAATTTTGGTTGACTAGGTAACTTACCTACCGATTTAGGGTTAGAGGAAGAGGCATGTTGGGTAATTTGAGTTTCTAAAATTCTATTATGAGTAGCAAGTTGATCAATTTTGGAGTTAAGTTGTTTAAATTGCTCCTCACTTTATTTATTAATGGATATTTATGTTCCTACAAACTGCTCTAGAAGGGTCTCTAAATTAGATTTAGGTGGTGTAGGAGTATAGGGTTGCTTCACAGGAAAACCTAGTGGGTTATTTGGTTTAAGATTTTGGTTAATAGGTGGGTTCAATTGTGAGGATGGGTTAGACCAAGAAAAACCAGGATGGTTCTTCCATTAAAGGTTGTATGTGTTTGAGTTCATACCCATTCTTTGGTTATACCCCCCTTGGACATAATTTACCTCCTCATTTGAACTACATTGGGAATAAGGATGAGGACCTCTATATAGTTCACAAACAACATCAGTATTTTCAATAGAATTAATTTGAGTTTTACTTACCATTTTGGTGAGTGCATCTACCTTTGCTATTAGCAAGTTAATAGTGTCAAGTTCCAAGATCCTTTTTACTTTTGCCATGGTCGTCTCATCTCCCATGTATCCTTGGGATGCAAGTTCTTCAAGTAAAGTGACAGCCTCTCTTGCTGTCTTATCCATCCATTTACCTCTAGATGCGGCATTGACTATGTTGCGATTCTCATTTGTCAATTTGTTATAAAAAATTTAAGGAATCATCCAATCAAGCAATCCATGATGTGGGCATTACCTTTGGAGTTCCTTAAATTTTTCCTAAGAAGTATAAATCATCTTATTTGGATTTTGCTTGAAGGTGGTGATCTCATTGCAGAACTTTGCAGTCTTGTGTGGAGGGAAGTACTTTTGTAGGAAGGCTTGCTTCAATTGATCCCAAGTGGTGATTAATTCACTTAGTAAACTTGCCAACCATATTTGAGCTTTCTCTTTGACTGAAAATGGGAAGAGCCTCAATCAAATTGCATCATCTGACACTCCATTTATTTTAAATGTTGCACATACGTCCAAGAATGTCAAGATGTGTGCATATGGGTGTTCGCCTCAAAATATACTGTCCAAAAGCGACCCGCAAGTATACATGGCAATTGTAGTATATAGGAAGCACCCAAGGTCATATTCTCTCAAGGAATTGCAAATGGAAATCACTTGTTTCTTTGTGAAAGCAAATTAAATATAAAAAGATTTTTTTGATTTTTTTGAATTTTAAAAGAACTAATAGCAAAATAATAAATTAAAAGAGAATGCATATTTGAATAAGTAAGAATTCAATGAATAAAGATAGTCCAGGGTTTGTATTCAGTTTGTCAATCCTCTATGTTCAAGAATAGTCCCAATTAATTATGCTAAAGCCCTAGTTTCTAATGAATCAAGGGATAAAAATCATTCTATTAGCACTCGCATTTATAGAAATCATTCTATCAGTTCATACATTAAGAACAAGGACTTAATCTTAAAACTTATATTTCTAATTCATTTTAAGATCTTAAAAGAATGAAATCGGGAATCGAACTTCAACTCTCATTCCTTCGTTCAAAACCTAAGTAAAACAATTGGTAGCTAAGCAATTGTTCTTAAACAATTAGCCAATTCAATTAAGAATAAAAAGAATAATTGATTGGGATTTAATTCAATTCCATATCATAAACACATCATACAAACCCTAGACTAGAATGAATTTAGCTCATGGAAAATAAAGAAATCATCTCATTCTTAATGTAATTAACTGAATCCATCAAAACAATTCTATTGATTCGATTACCCTAGAATAATTAAATTAGAGAAATAAGAATCAATCCTCACCTTACAACCGAATTGCTGAACATGGCCTGCTGAAAAATAGCCCGTTGCGCGCGCTGGACGACCATCGCAGGCACTGCTGGAGTGCTGCTACTGCTGCCTGCCGCTTGGCTTGTGCTAGCCTTTTGGCAGCTGGCACTGGGGAGGCTGGGATGCCTAGGCAGTTGCCCTTCGTGCGTTGGCTAGGCTATGTGCGCGATTTTTTGGGCCCGTTGCACATGCTTCTACCCAAATCTCCTTCTTTTTCTCCATTTACTTCTCAATTGCTGCAAAATAAACTAAAACCTTCCTCAAACTAAAAAAAAAAAAAAGTAAAATAACATATTTTAACCTACATAAACATGAATTAATCACAAAAAGCCTAAATTAACACACACAAAAACCATATAAATATGCCACAAACAACTTCCCCCACACTTACTCTTTGCTTGTCCTCAAGCAAACCATACCCAACAATTGTCCTTAGCTAGCATCAAGACCCTCATATACTTTTAAAAAAATTAGTGTGTGCCTCAAAAGATACATGTTTGAAAAGGAGTATGTAACAAGTGCAGAATACTCAACTCAATTCACCCAAGATCCCAGCAATTCCACTAAGAATCAATCAAATCATTGCGTGGCTTACCAAATTGAACTTGTTGCACTTTATGATATGCATATACATTCATATCATCCAAGAGAGTCTCTAATCAAAAGATTAATATTCATACATGCTCATCCACCTCATAGGCATCCTTACCAATTTCATCTCCACTAATTGAATCCAAAAAGGTTGAAAAGATCAAAAAGTCTTTACTAAGGTTGTAACGAGGCTTTAAAGGGTTAAGGGCTAATCAAAAAAACATAAGCTAAAACAAACAAGAATTTTCTTCGAAAATGATGCAGAACATAGGTCTTCTTGTCTTAACCGTCATGGAGTGACATTCATTCTGAACTTCTAACTTTTTACTTCAGATTCTTTTTGGAGGAAAAGAAAAATTGAGTATGCTTTTTTTTTATTATTATTATTTTTTTTTATTTTATTCAAGATCATTTTTCCCCCACACTTAATTCTTTACTCCATTCATTCACATTCTTGAAGACTCCTTAAAATAACATTCACACTTCATTATGCATCAATAATCAAAGAAAATAACAAGTTGGTATTAAAATGGCTAAGCAACATCAAGGAAGCTCAAGTTAAATGTATGCATATTAATGCATTTATTTAGCTCAAAGGGCTAACTAGGGAAAAACACATCAAATGGGTGGATATAAGGATTTGACTAAAACAAGGAATGCCTTAATCATTTCTTCCTTACCTAAGTGGACCAAACAAATTTCGCTTCGACTAATTGGCAAGAATGTTCTAAAATGGGCAAGACTACTCGGTGATAATACGTTGTATAAGCCCTCTCTAAGTTAAGCATACACAAGCTTCTTTCGACAATTCACACAAATCAATGATTTCAGCTCAGCGCAAAAACAAAATCTCATGCAAAAGAATTTCATATCCTTAGCAATTGCCAATAATCTACTTCAAACACAACCTTTATATATCATCAGCCACACTTAAATTTGAAGTCCTAAAATCAAGATCTTTGAGCCAAACCAAGTAAATAGTCAAGTATGTTTGACAACGAGGACAAAACAAAAACAAAACAAAACAACAATAAAGAAATTACTCCCCCCCCCCCTCCACACTTAAACTCCACATTGCCCTCAATGTGGAAATGCATGCAAAGATTGACATAAAGGAAAAACTAAAAAAAAAATGAAAAATTCTAAACTAGTAACTAACAGAGAAAGGTTACCTTAGTCATGAGCTTCGGATGGCGAAGGAGGAGGGGATGTCATATCGCTACCATACTTCGCACCGATTTGTGCCAACTTATGCCATTGCAACCTCTGCTCCTTTTCCACTTTATCGAACCATCTATTCACTTTAGCCATCATAACCCGGTTCTGCTCCTCCATGGACTCAAGTTTGCTCAAAACTTATCTCCACCCTTCCACCTCTCCTGGTGGCTCTGTAAAAGGAAGAGCCAGCAAGTCAGGTTGGGCATTCGACGAGGAGCCTCTATGAAATGCAGTTGGTGGTGGATTCTTTAGGTGATAATCCCTCCAACATTTGTGGGTCTCAGGTGCCCTCAAAGTTCGGTCCAAATTGGCCACCTCGGATGAAATTCAAGAATCCATAGTGAAAGTCCACCTCGATAATGGTTCAAACTCTAAAGAGGTGGAGTCAATGAGCTCATAGGAAAATGCTAAGGTGAAAACAATATGTCCCATATTCAAATGGTACCTTTTATGGGTAATCATATCCATCATTGTTTGACGCAATAAAGAAACTGTGTCAATTTGTTGTCCGTTCGCCAAACACCATAACACATGTAATTCCTTATGGGACACTTTACTACTCTCAGATTTCCCAAACACAACATGGCACATAAATTTGTGTAACACAAGAATAGCATGATCTTTGATAAACCCATTCGGTGCCTTGTTAGGATCGAATTTCTTAAGCCCAGTTAATTTCTCCCAAAATTCATGCACATTAAACTTACTCTCCATACAATCAACCCCATCTGAAGGAAATCCAAATGCTTCACAGAATTTTGCATGCCCAATTCTATATTCCTTATCTTGCAATCGAAAGTAAATTTGGTTGTCCCGTTTAAGCGGACAATATGAAGTAAAGAATTCCAAAACAATAGGGGGATATACATCATAATCAAGCCTAATAAACTCACTCCAATCCAAAATGGCACTTAATCTCTTAACCTCATCATCCAAACCCAAAGCTTGCAAAATATCAAAATCAAGATATCTACAAGGTTTATAAATGCGATTAGATTGAGTGAGTGCCAAATACCTTTCTCCTTCTGCTTGTGTGAGAATTCAAAATGGAGCCCCATAATCTTCTCTCAAATCTTCTACACCTTGCTTGCCTTTGCTCTTAGGTTTGGAACCTTTCTTGCCCACACTCTTTACTCTCTTGGACATTATTTGCTTGATTGAAAGTAATTAAGGAGGAGAATTAGAGTTTGGAAGAATGGGTAATGATCCTTGTGCAGAAATTTGGGGTTGAAGGGGTGGATTCTTAGGAATTTCGGGTGGGGTTCAAGAGAAAAGAAGGGAAAACCGAATAGAGAGAGAGAGCGGTAAGTTAAAATTTTTTTTTCTGTTTCTGTTTGTGCAACGGGACACTTAAATGTGAAAATTCCATATATGCCCCCCTGGACGTGTGCCCATGATGCTACAGGGGGCCTCCTGCTACACGCGCTGGGCTTGCTTGGCGCACGCTGCTGGGTACTTCCTTCCGTGTGAACTGCGGCGCACGCTGCAGGCTATTGTGCACGCTGCTACTTGCGCTGCTGGGAGGCTTCTAAAGTTATAGGCTGCTGCGTACGCTACAGGCTTGCAGCGAATGCTGCTGTGCATGCTGCTAGACTGCCTGTGGTGAGCATTGCTGCTGTGCGCGCTGTGGCCTGCAGCGGACGCTGCTGTGGGCTGCCTGTGGAGAGAACTTCTGCTACTGCGCGCTGTGGCCTGCAACTGCTGCTGCTTGCAGGCTACTTGCATGCCAATTGCTAGCTGTGCACCAATTCTGCAATCTGATTGCCAATTTTTGCACTGATGCTTTTAATTGCACATTTCCTATCTCCTTAGACCAACACAAATTCACAGCAAAACCACAGCATAAATCTGAACTAACAATATTAAAAATAATCAAAAATAAAGCAAAGACCCCTTTTTTATTTTTATTTTTTTTAATTCTTAGATAAATAAATCAGGAACAATAAAAGGAAAAATAACTTATTTGGGTTGCCTCCCAAAAAGCGCTTCTTTAACGTCGTCTTAGCTGGATGCTTCAGAAAGATTTAAGGATCCTCGAGCAAAATGCTTTGAACTTCCTTAAACCCTTCCACACCCTCATAGTATGGCTTAACTCTCTGACCATTGACTTGAAAAATTTCATTTGTTCGAGAGTTAAACAATTCAACAACTCCCGAGGGAAATACCATTTTGACAATAAAAGGGCCACTCCAACGGGATTTGAGTTTACCTGGAAAAAGGCGTAACTGAGAGTTGAATAGAAGAACTTTCATACCCAGTTCAAGCACTTTTCGAACAAGGTTCTTGTCATGCAAAGCCTTAGTCTTCTCTTTGTATATCCGAGAGTTCTCATATGCTTCATTTCGGAGTTCATCCAACTCGGACAATTGCAGCATCCTTCTCTCCTTTGCTTTCTCCAGGTTGAAATTCATTGCTTTGATAGCCCAGTATGCTTTATGTTCCAATTCAACCGGCAAATGGCAAGCCTTGCCATACACAAGCCGAAATGGACTCATCCCCAAAGGAGCCTTGTATGCTGTCCGGTATGCCCATAATGCTTCGCTAAGACGAATTGACCAGTCCTTCCTTGAGACATTCACTGTTTTCTCCAAAATCCCTTTGATCTGCTTGTTGGATGTTTCTACTTGCCTGGAGGTTTGTAGGTGATAGGGAGTCGCCACCTGATGCTTTATTCCTGACTTTTGCATTAGCTTCTGAAACAACTTGTTGCAGAAGTGACTTCCCCTATCGCTAACCATCACCCTTGGTGCCCCATGCCTGCTGAGAATAAAATCCTTCACAAACTTAACAACAACATGAGCATCGTTAGTTCAGGTTGGAATCGCTTCCACCCACTTAGAAACATAATCTACAGCAACCAAAATATATTGAAAACCAAAGGAGATAAGGAAAGGCCCCATAAAATCAATACCCCATACATCAAAAATTTCAACAACAATGTAGTTAGTAAGGGGCATTTCATTTCTCCTACCGATATTACCTACTCTTTGGCACCCATCACATTGCTTATAGTAATTGTGAGCATCTTTGAAAAGAGTAGGCCAATACAAACCACTTTGGAGAACTTTTTCAGTTGTCTTCTTCCCTCCAAAGTGGCCACCACAACTAAGATCATGGCAAAATTTTAGGACACTTTGTTGTTCATCCTCTGGAATACACCTACGAACAATCTCATCGTTACAAATTCTAAACAAATAAGGTTCATCCCAAAAATAATACCTACACTCATGCAAGAACCTTTTCTTTTCTTGATAAGACATGTCAATTCGCAATACATCACAAGCAAGATAATTAGCAATATCAGCAAACCATGGGACTTGTGATACCCCAAACAATTGTTCATCAGGGAATGACTCCAAATCATTATGAGTCTCATTTGATGCAAGTTCATCATTTGAAACAGGTAACCTAGATAAGTGATCAGCCACCACATTTTAACTCCCCTTTTTATCCCGAATCTCACAATCGAATTCTTGCAAAAGTAAAACCCACCTAATTAAGCACGTTTTAGCATGTTGTTTAGACAAAAGATATTTCAAAGTAGCATGATCAGAATGCACAATTACTTTAGACCCAATCAAGTATGCCCTAAACTTGTCTAATGCAAAGACAACAGCTAACATTTCCTTCTTAGTTGTGGTGTAATTTACTTGAGCATCATTAAGGGTTAAACTAGCATAATATATGACTCTTAAGAACTTTTCAACCCTTTGTCCCAAAACAGCCCCTAATGCATGATTGGATGCATCACACATGATTTCAAAAGGTAAGGCCCAATCAAGGGCAACAATGATAGGTGCAATGGTTAGCTTTTCTTTCAGGGTATCAAAGGCATGCATGCATTTATCATCAAAATCAAAAGGAACATCTTTTCCTAGTAACCTGCAAAGAGGTTCACTTAATTTGGAAAAATCCTTAATAAACCTCCTATAAAAACCTACATGCCCTAAAAAACTTCTTATCCCCTTAACAGAGGTGGGAGGGGGTAAGTTGCAATCAAGTCCACTTTGGCCTTATCAACCTCTATGCCCTTACTAGATACAACATGTCCCAACACAATGCCATGAGTTACCATGAAGTGACTCTTCTCCCAACTCAAAGTAAGATTGCACTCAATACATCTTTCAAGCACAAGCACCAATTTATCGAGACAATCATCAAATGAATTGCCAAAGACAGAGAAGTCATCCATAAATACCTCTATGAAATCATCAATCATGTCAGAAAATACTGACATCATGCATCTTTGAAATGTTGCTGGAGCATTGCATAGCCCGAATGGCATCCTTCAGAAAGCAAATGTCCCAAATGGACATGTGAAAGTGGTTTTTGCTTGATCCTCCGGTGCTATTGCCACTTGATAATAACCTGAAAGTCCATCGAGAAAATAGTAGTAAGAATGTCCAGCAAGTTTATCCAACATTTGATCAATAAAGGGTAAAGAAAAGTGATCCTTTTTGGTGGCATTATTCAATTTCCTATAATCTATGCACATTCGCCACCCAGTAACAGTCCTGGTTGGGATTAACTCATTGTTTGCATTTTCCACACTTGTGATTCCTGATTTCTTAGGAACCACATGAACAGGACTCACCCAATCACTATTTGTAATAGGATAAATCACTCCCTCATCCAGTAATTTCAGCACTTCCTTCTTCACTACCTCTCTCATATGGGGGTTCAGCCTTCTTTGCATTTCCCTCTTAGGCTTAACTCCCTCTTCTAATGTTATCCTATGCATGCACATAGAGGGACTGATTCCCTTGATGTCACTTAACCCCCAACCTATTGCCTTCTTTAACCTTTTTAATTCACTCACTAATCTTTCCTCTTCTTTTTCACTTAATAAAGCAAAAATTGTCACAGGTGAATTCTCTCCCTCACTTGAGAACACATATTTCAGGTGCTTAGGCAGCTCTTTAAGTTCCAAGGTTTGTAAAGGTTTTTTCTCTCCCTTTTGAATCAAAGGAAGCTCCACAATCTCCTCATTTCCAACCTTTCTTACTTCCACAGCATCTAAATCCTCAAGGTAGTTCACTATTTCAGGAACATAGATTTCAGCTCCTTTTTCAAGTGTGATTGCTAGTTCCAGCTTATCCTCGAAGGCATCCTACAAGAAAACTTGTTGAACAGCAGCATCAATATAGTCAATAAAGGAACATTCTTCATGCAATGATGTGCTCAACACAGTAAGATTATTAAAAATAGAAAACTCAACAGTTTGACCCAAAACAGTCATGGTTAACTTTCCATTTTTAACATCAATCAAGGTATTAGTTGTTGCCATGAAAGGGCGCCCTAACAAAATATGCAATTTTGGCCCATTGGATAACTTGTCCCCCATGTCCAATACCACAAAGTCAACAGGCACAATTAACCCTCCAACTTGCACTAGCACATCCTCTATAATTCCCGTAGGGAATCTTAAAGACCTATCAACTAGTTGCAGACACATTTTAGTGGGCCTCAATTCTCCTAAATTCAATTGCAAAAACAAAGCATAGGGCATCAAGTTGATACTTGCACCTAAGTCTAGCATGCCTTTAGCCTCTTCCCCATTACCCATACTAATTTCAATTAAAAAACTACCAGAGTCTTTAGCTTTGGGAGGTAACTTATGCTGGAGTACAGCATTAGCCACCTCAGACACAATAATTTTTTCTTCCATTTCCAACCACCGAATTCAGTTCTTTGAAAAATTTAGCATAAGAAGGCATATTCTTTATCACATCAAGCAAAGGCAAATTAACACTTACCTTGGATAGCATTTTGAATAGCTCATCAAATTGCTTATCCTGCTTACCCTTTTTCAGCCGACTCGGAAATGGAATGGGTGGTCTGTAAGGATCATCCGCCTTGTGCAATTGAGGAGGGGAAGCTAGCGTCTCCATAGCTGTCTCCTTCTCTCCAGGCTTTTTATCGCTCTTTTCCCCTTCAGGTTGATCAAAATCAACTCCTGCATTATCAGAGTTATCACCAATAGTCTTATTAATTATCTTACCACTCCTAAGGACCGAGATCGCCTTAGCTTGCTCCGGTTGGCTAGGAAGTTTCCCTTGTTGGTGTGCTTGCATATGATTTGCAATTTGCCCAACTTGAGTCTCCACCTTTCTTACTGAAGCTTCTAGAGAATCAAATCTCCTATTGTTGGCCTCCTGATTTTGAGTACTAACTTGAATAAAGGTATTCAAGCTATCCTCTAAAGAAAGCTTCCTTTGTTGTTGGCCCAATGCTTCTCCTTGGTGGTTGCCTCTTTGCATCATCTGGAATTGAGGCTGCTGTTGCTTTTGGTTGTTGTTTCTCCAGGAAAAGTTTGGATGGTTTCTCCAACCTTGGTTATAAGTATTGGAGTAGGGGTCATTCCTTGCCCTAGGTTGGAAACCATCTAAAGCCTGTGCTTGCTCTGGCTCACCTGCATAGACATCAAAACTAGAGGGATAAATATTAACACCATGGCCAAAAATGCCACAAACACCACATACCTCTTGTTGTTGAGCCGATGTGCTTCCCTTCATGGATAGGAGCTTGACTTGTTTAGTAAGCTTGACTAATTGCATAGCCACATCTTTTACAGGGGCTCCTTCTTGCATTCCAACTCTTCTTCCTCTCACACTTTTTTGCTAAGAGTTGGCACCGAGCATCTCATATAGGTCATATGTCTCCTCAGTAGTTTTCTCTCCCATTGCCCCTCCAGCTGCATTGTTGACTATGCTTTGGCTCTGATATGTAAGCCCATCATAAAAGAATTGGTTAAGCAACTGCAGTGGATAGTCATGGTGGGGGCACTGGATTTGCAACATCTTGAACCTCTCCCATGCCTCATGAAAAGGTTCTCCTTCCATTTGTGTGAAGGTTGCAATCTTTGATCTCAGTTCAGCTGTCTTTTGGTGAGAGTAGAATTTCCCCATAAATTTGTTAAACACCTCTTCCCAGGTAGTCAAGGAGTTGGGAGTAAGTGTCATCAACCATGATTTAGCTGCGTCCTTTAAAGCATAGGGAAAACATCTCATCCACAGCTGATCTTCAGTCAGACCTTGTAGAGGAAAAGTCTGAATGGTGGCATAGAAATCTCTGATGAAATTCAGGGGGTCTTCATTTGCCACTCCATAGAAGGATGGGAGCATGCTATAATGTATGTTCTTCAACTCATAAATTCGAGCAGCCGCATCAAGCCTGATATATGATGTCGCGGTGCCTATGATTGGCCGGGCATACTCCTTCATGGTTCGGCGTTCCTGTTCCATTATGTCTTGTTGATCGACTTGTTCTTCTTGATTCACTTTCTCTTCTTGATCAACTTCTTCTTCAATTAGATCCAGCTCTCTTCTTTCTCTGCCGACCCTGTGAATGTTATCAACAAAAGGGACAATCTCTCCTTCCAGAGATCTTCTCCCTTGCATAAAATTTCTGAAAAAATAAATAAAAGCAAAAAAACTAGGAACAAAAATAATTACAATGAAACAAAAAAATTCACCTTGCAATTCTCCAGCAACGACGCTAAAAACTTGTTCGCCTCAAAATATACTGTCCAAAAGCGACCCGCAAGTATACAGGGCAATTGTAGTATATAGGAAGCACCCAAGGTCGTATTCTCTCAAGGAATTGCAAATGGAAATCACTTGTTTCTTTGTGAAAGCAAATTAAATATAAAAAGATTTGTTTGATTTTTTTGAATTTGAAAAGAACTAATAGCAAAATAATAAATTAAAAGAGAATGCAGATTTGAATAAGTAAGAATTCAATGAATAAAGATAGTCCAGGGTTTGTATTCAGTTTGTCAATCCTCTATGTTCAAGAATAGTCCCAATTAATTATGCTAAAGCCCTAGTTTCTAATGAATCAAGGGATAAAAATCAGTCTATTAGCACTCGCATTTATAGAAATCATTCTATCAGTTCATACATTAAGAACAAGGACTTAATCTTAAAACTTATATTTCTAATTCATTTTAAGATCTTAAAAGAATGAAATCAGGAATCGAACTTCAACTCTCGTTCCTTCGTTCAAAACCTAAGTAAAACAATTGGTATCTAAGCAATTGTTCTTAAACAATTAGCCAATTCAATTAAGAATAAAAAGAATAATTGATTGGGATTTAATTCAATTCCATATCATGAACACATCATACAAACCCTAGACTAGAATGAATTTAGCTCATGGAAAATAAAGAAATCATCTCATTCTTAATGTAATTAACTGAATCCATCAAAACAATTCTATTGATTTGATTACCCTAGAATAATTAAATTAGAGAAATAAGAATCAATCCTCACCTTACAACCGAATTGATTAAATTCAATTTCTGGAATTTTCCCAAGTAAATTCCTAAGAACAAAATTTAGAAGCCTAATCTCAAAATAGGATCTGAAAATGTAACTAAGAAAATCTAATGAAGTTTTATGCCTATTACAATTCTAGCCTTGCAAAAGCCTCCCTCTTCAAGCATTACACATTTTAAACTTGATATTTGCTAAGAAACACTTCAAAAATTAAAAATGCACCAATTATATAATGAAATGAATGCATGCACACACAAAATAAATTATTATTTCATTAGTTTACTTACACCAATTTGCATCATATCAAATTCCCCCATATTTAGACCTTGCTTGCCCTCAACCAAGAACAAAAGGGAAAAGAGAAATAAAGAAAGTACTTAGTTTCTTCAAAACAAAATGTAGCAATCTTGACTAAGTTAACTTTAAGTTGTTCAAGGAGTATAGAGCTAATGTGTTGATGAAATAATTTTTAATGCCCAACAATGGTAAAGGGTGACAAGTCTTACAGTATAAGCCTTGAGTTTGTCTATTTATCTCATTCCTATTAAGAACAAAGTTATTAATTATCTAGTCAAGATCCTAATCATGCTTTTCTAGTTAAAACATCCACGCATTAAGTTAAGAATTCTATAGATTCAAACAACCCTCGGGACATAAGTAACCACACACACAAATGCAACTAGTCTCATGGCATTTTTAGACACATATTTTGCTATTCTTATTATTATTATTATATACTAGTGAAATCATGTACATCTTTCAAATTGAATGCGACTAAGAAGCAAACTCATCTGCACACAACTTACTCAACATACACATTCACTAGTGACACAATACATATCTTTCGAATTGAATGCGACTAAGGAGCAAACTCATCACACACAACTTAATTAATATGTATAGTACTTAAGCAAAGAACTCTCTCTTTTTTTTCTCTCTTTTTTTTTAATTTTAATTATATTTCTTTTAGTGTCCTCACCCATTGTTAACTAAATGCACCATTCGTATTATGGCTAAAGTTTCCTTTAGGCAATTTAAACCAATAGAATTCAAAGACCTAACTTATCTCAATTTTGACATTTAAGCATAACTAGAAAGTTGACTAGGCAATTAGAAACCTTAGAAGTAATAAGATTGAGATAAAAAGACAAAAACATGACAAATGCTATAAAAGACTTAAAGATTTTACTAATTGGGCAATTTCAAAATCAATCATCAAATTTTTTTTTTAAAATAGAGTAACTACAAAACTTAAAAGAAAACTTGATCAAGATATAAATGAGTAAAATATGGAGAAACTAACTAGTGAGCATTAAAGTTTTAAAATTTTGGAATTTTGATGCAAATGGTAAAAACTAGACTAATAAGACAAACATGAAAAACAAAAGCAAGATAAAGATAGAACATACTTCTATCCCTCCCCCATACTTACTCTTCACATTGCCTCAATGTGAATAAAGGGAAAGGTGATGGAGAAGGGTAGAAGGCATACCTCAATTATCGGAAGGGGATGGTGGTGGGGAGCCAATGGTATAACCAGAATAGCGAAAGAATTGGTTCAACTTGTATTCCATGCTATGTTGAGTGCACTCCATTCGCCAGTTCCTAGTCTCTATATCATTGATTTGGCATTGCAAGGCCTGTTGATTTTCCAAAATGTCCTCCAATAATTGGTAATCTCTATTAGAAGAACCACTAGCTCCACCATGTTTAGAAGTTGATGGAGGTAAGGCAAGGGGAACCATTGGTGGATTTTTTGTCTCCAAATTATGAGGCTCCTCATCGAAACTGTCAGATTCATTGGCACCATGAACAGGGTGCCTCAACCCATTCCAACAAGATCTTGTATGAGCTGCAATGTGGTTAAAATTCAAATCCACCATCTCTCCCCTTACAAAGGCTTGTTTAGTGAAATTTGAGAACTTAACAAGATAAGAAAAATTAGTGCAATCAACATGAAAACCTTTAGCAATTATGGTGACGATATGCATATGGGTCAAAGGGTGATCCTTACGTGTAACACACATAAGGAGTTGGTTAAAGATCCAATAGGTCTAGCAAGTTGTTTTTTGTTATGTATGCACCACATTAGAAACAATTCTTAAGCACTCACTCTATTAAATTTAGTTTTGCCAAAAATCACACATGCAAGCACTTTATGCAACAACCAAAATTTGACATCTGTAATGAATATGGCCTTCCCCTTTTTTAGTTCAAAAGGAGTTTGCAAATCAGTTAAAAAGGTCTAAAATTCATTAACTTTGAAATCTTTTGGATATCACAAATGCCCTCTCTTTTAAAGCCAAAAACCCTATGCATGAATTTATATGTAATTTAATATGGTTGGCCTAACATGCGAAATTCCAGAATTTGGAAGTCATTTGCATTGATGTCTAATGTGGTATAAAATTCATAAATCAAGTCTCCATAAGAGTGTTCTTGCATACTAACAAACTTTTTCAACCCACATGATGTCAAAAGTTAAGTAAAAACATCTTCCATGCCAATATTTTGAATTAAAGAAGAAGGGAAATACTTACAGGAAACAACCTTCCTATGCTTAATGGTGGAAAATTTTGAACCTTCTTCATGGGAATGGATAGGGAATGGTGCCTCATATATGGAAGCAAAGTCTTCCTCTTGTTGTTCTTCATAGGGCCTTGAAGATGTGGAACCCTTTTTCCTCCCCATTATAGGAATTTGTAGAATATAGATGAAAGATAATAACAACAATGAAGAATAGAAGAAGAAAAGATGTGAACGGACAATTGGGAGCTCTTGTTTAAATAGAAGGAAGAAAAATAGAATAAATGTAATTAGAAAAATAAAAATCTGAAGAGTTTTTGTTGGCAAATTAAGTTGAATAAGCTAAGGTTATATAAAGTTTTAAAGGTTTGATGGGAAAGGTCATAAACTTTGGGAAGAGTTATGTCTATTTTGGGAAGAGTTATAACTTTTCATTGATTTAGAATTTGAAAAGATGTGCAGAAGAAGTTAAATTGGTCCAGAATAAAATTGAAATTAAGAAGTAAAGAATGTAAGAATAGAAAAAAAAATGAAAATAAAAATTGAAAGAAATTCAAAATGTGGTCTATGTATTGTGATGAGTCGGCACCAGAGGCACGACTCGGTACAGATAGCTTCTGTAACGAGTCGACACAGACTGGCACCACTCGGTACAGAAGCAAAATTTACACTCTTTTTTAATAAATGACAATTTTGGAAAAAAAATATATAAAAACCTAAAACAACTTTTCGCTACCCTAAGTTAATAAAAATTCTAATCAAATTCCCCAGCAACAGCGCCAAAAATTTGTTAGGCCTACTATGGGTGACCCAAATCCAAAAGGATTAGTATAGGATGACTAGGGTGTCGAACTTTGGGGAATTTGGGAATTTTGTATTAATTGGATAGTTACTAGGATGGATGGGAAAAGATATTAAATAAGAGATTTGAAACTAACTATATGCTACTATACTATCTAATATTATGATTTAAGGATGTTGATTAGATTGAACTACAAGTCAGAATTGATTTTAATAAGATATGTTATATGCATGCAATGATTGAGAGTACGGTCTATAATTCCTAAAAGCAACTCTCGTTGTCAATTAGAAGTGTTTGATCTAGAGCCTATGAGCATTCTCATGTCATCATAGAGATAGAATAGAACCATAAATATTCATGCCAATACTATAATTCCCCTTAGAGTGGATTTGCTTGTCTCCAAGTGCTTATCCTATTCTCTAAGTAATTTTAATTGTTTTTCCATTAATTTATCCCAACTCTCATTGTGAATAATTTGACTAACATGTTATTAAATGAATTTATGAATATTGAATTTATTATAGAGGATGACCTCGTATATTATTAAATGAATATTTTCAAATATTCAAATAACTTGAATATAAATGTTTTAAAGTAATAATTTTACATGGAAATATATTCCTTATTGATATATTTATATTAACATTCAAAGTTATAGATATTTATAAATTCACATTTGAATATTGATATTGATATTAATATTTATTTATATTATTATATTGATATTGAAAAACTAAATTATATTGATATTTGATATTATATATATGATTTATAATTTTGTATATTATTAGTTAAGAGAATATTTTGTTAAATGAAGTATTATTTTTAAATTTATAATTTATCTAAATGAGAAAGTTTAAATTAGAAAAATTGAAATTTTATTATGTAATATAGAAATTTGTTTAATTATTAATTGAAATTATATATTATGATTTATATTATAATTATTGAATAATACGGTGAAATTAATATTTTGGTTAAAATTATTGTTTTAGAAATTATATGACTAAATTATTATTATTATTATTATTATTATTATTATTATTATTATTATTATTATTATTATTATTATTATTATTATTATTATTATTATTATTATATATGAGAAGAAACAATAAATAAATAAATAAATAAATAGAAAAACCTAGACAGCCCAAACTCGAGCAGAAGAAGAAAAGAAAAACAGATGCAGAGACCGTAGAGAAAGAGAGAGAGAGAGAGAGAGAGAGAGAGCTACCCTTTGGTCCATTGCCCTTTGGCCGCCGCTAATCAACATGCTCCCCATTAGAAGGAAGAGTGCTCACCGACTAGTCGACCAACATAAACCCGTCGCCAACTGCCACGAGACGATAGCACATGCGCAGTCCAAAGACTCACCGGCCGTAACTTCTAGGCCAATTTCTAACCATTTTCCAATCTCCTTTCCTAACAAAATTGGTATGGTTAAGCTCCTCATGATTCCAGCTTTAATTTAGTTTATCATTCACTAATTTTAAATAACTTTTTGACGAAAATCCAATAATTTTTCCCAGCTGTCACACTATTTCTGACTATTTTATGGAGAATTACAGATAGTGAAGTATATATCCAGACTCCTCAAGCCATAAGCTAACCATTGGTATCCTCGGATTATAATTTCGTCATTGTTGGAATTTTCTAGTGATTGGATTCCAGCAACCCTGAAATTGATGATTCCGGATAGCAACTCCAACTCATTAAACTGAATCATATGGTATAAATCTTAACTCCTAATTGTGTATAGATGTGAATCCTTAATTCTCTATCTCTCAAAATTATAGACCATTCAATCAGAAAAGAAATCGATCAAGGCTCTTAAATCATCATCAAATCATCTGAGACTCAGTAACGGGTGAAACGCAATTGGAGTCATAGAAAACGGACGAGAAACGAGCGAGAATGAACAAAAATAAGCAAAATAGGCGAATCAGAGCAAGTTGCCGCATAGCTCTGTGGCATTGTCGCAGTGCCGTAGAGCCTCTTACGGTGCCACAAAGCACTCTGCGGCATTGCCATAGAGACCTTAATGATGTTTTCTTCAATCCTTGCTCCAGAAATTTACTTTGAAGAAGTGTCCTTGAATGCTTGCTTGAATGCCTTGGTAACTTTTCAATCTTGTTCTAACTT
Source organism: Reutealis trisperma (assembly GCA_947687605.1). Classification (NCBI taxonomy): domain Eukaryota; kingdom Viridiplantae; phylum Streptophyta; class Magnoliopsida; order Malpighiales; family Euphorbiaceae; genus Reutealis; species Reutealis trisperma. The sequence goes on along the minus strand of CANTUT010000839.1, from coordinate 17,766 downwards.
TGAACACTTGAATTACACTCTTAATTACTAACTTAATATATGAATAATACTAACATCACATATCTAAAATTTTATAAAACACTCTTATTTATAGGTTTCTAAGTGTCCTAAGTCATGTCCATTGCAAAAAGGAGCCTTTTGTGAAGTGTTTTGATGAAAAGGCACCATAACTACTCGAGACAAGCTGGGATGAGTCGGCACCACGTGGTTTTGGCATGACTCGGCACTATAGGGCACGAGTTGGCACCATGACATTTTGTCATGACTTGGCACCTATGGGCATGAGTCGGCACATGCTTATCTTGGCCAATCATAATAAAACTTCTTCCTTTTCAAGCATAGAACCCTTGAAACTTTGATAGTTACCTAGATTACTTAAAGAACACTTAAAAACATGATTAAAAGCACCACTTTAAAGATGAAATATATACATACAAATACAAAATTAACTATTAATCAATTAGTTTAGATATACATATTTATATCATATTAGACCTCTGTGGTGCTGTAAAGGCTTGTGTGGCACCGGCGGCGTTTTTCTACTCCCATATTGGAAATTTTAGCCTCTATGCTTCATTCTTCCCCTATATATAGAGGTGGTCTCTCTACTCATATGACACAGACTTGGAGACTTAAAAAGCACTAACTTCAAGTAAATTGCTTTACTTTTGCTCCTTACTTTGCAAAGCACGTTTGGTGGTTTCTCGTTGATTCCTACTCAACTAGTTTAAGGCTTTTCACCTACCTGTTCGAGGCAAGTCTCTTGCCCAAGGCTCATGTCCATCATGTGGAGAAGGTGAAGTTGCATTTTGATGGTCCAAGGCTCATGTCTCTTACATGGAGAAGGTGGAATTGTGATCTGGTTGTCCACTTCATCTACCTCATGTCCCCAAACTGTGAAAGCATAAGGTAATCTTCTTTTCCTTTTTATTTGATTATTGTCGCTTTTAGTTAGTTGACCAAATTGATTCATCTAGGTTGCTAGCTAATCAACTCAGTAATCAATTAAATTAATTAATTAACTCCACTCTCCTTTAATCAATCAATCAAAATATGATAAAGTGGCTAGGCTAAACTAACATGTTCACAAGAAGGAAGAACTGCATGGATTCTGATTCCTATTCAAAGGGATACATAAGCATGCTTGGTTCAGGCATCGAATCCAATTAAGATTAATCAACTATCCCCCTATCACCTTCTTCATTTACTTTTGTGTTTGTTTCTTTGTTTTATTATTAGGATTAGTTTGGGGAATGTGTGACTTCCCTAGAATCGATAAGGGCTAGAGGAGATATCCCCTATGTTTGGGATTTTATTTGTAATGTTAATTTTATTTTGGATTATTACTTGTATTTATTATTAAAATCAATGATCATACATATTATAAATTGTCCATGCATCTTAAATTGTTCATGAAATATATTTTAAGTTACCTTTATATTACGTGGCCAAGCATGTTTTGTTAAGTTGAAAACCTAGTCCCTGAATCCTCTTTGATTTTGAGGCTAGTGATCTTTTTCCTTTGGGTAATGATAGGTGTCAAATGGGTTTTTTTCTTATATTTTCCCAAATAAAAAAACAAATTAAGGTGGTGACTCTAAAATGATTTTCAAAGATAAGCTTGAGGGCTTCCTCGTGAGTTCTTTCCCAAATGAGCATTTCAATTCCCTTAAGCATATCAGACCGGTGCTCGAGCGAGGCCTCACAGTTGGCGAGTCCACTAGGGACAAATTTTCTTTTTAAAAAGAAAAAAATAAGAGGACTATTAATTGGTTTAAAAAAAAAGTTTGGTCTTTTAATATAATTGTAACTTTGCATGCACCACTTGTATAGGCTCTTTGCCATTCAACCTAGTTCTAGGAAGACAACGAATAGTGAGTAACATCGAGTGGGTAACCCTCCTTTGGTCTATTTGTCGATAGTGAAATCATCCACCCTGTGATGAATCCTTTGATCCTTTCAAAGGTGTAACGAGTATGCACATACTTTTGGACCCATGCGAGACTCTTTGACTCATATATGGTTAGGTATATCACTGCTCTAGTGTGATAGGTACCCCAAACCAAGCTATCTTGTCCCTTTCATGTAATGAACTTAGAACTTAGACCTTAGGTTGTATGTACCATAAAAGAAGACTTATTGTATTCATGAAATGACTTTTTATTCATGTACACATACATTCATGCATACATTCATCATCCAAGAACCTTGAAACAAGTGGAGAGCTCACCAAGCCTATGGTTCACTAAAATACCCATCCCTTAAAATACCATTGCTAGCCCAAAGGTCTGTCATCCTACTGTATACCTTAGTCTTATACTCATTTTATCTACCTTTTTCCTTATCACAAGGTACCTAAGATGGCCGAGGGAATAAGTGGATTAAAAGAAAGTGGTCTGAACGCAACTAATATGGAGGAAAAGGCCCAGTTGAATTCATTCTTAACAAATCTTCTCTTAAAGCAAGAAAGGAATTTTCAAGCTATTTTGGAGGCCCAGCGAGCCCAATTCAAAGAGTAGAGACAATCCATTTTGGAGGAGGTTCAAGCTATGATGAGTCGAGCCGGCCTTAGTTCAAATGCTACACCAATCCAAACCATTCCAAACATGACCCAAGCTGCTGCAAATACCTCTTTTTTTTCCCAATGTCCCTATTGACTTTACTAATAAAGGAAAGGCTACAGTTGATGCACCTTGCATTCCAAATATCATTTCACCTTTTATCCTAATTCCAGATCTTACCCCATCACTTGTCACTTCTTAAATACCAAATGCCACTTATTCTGCCACTCCTTCTCCTTTGAATCTTTTTCAAGGAGAGGAATTCTCTTCCCATATGAATACTAAAGCCTTAATGGAAAATTTTAAAGTTATTGAAAAAGCCCTAAAAAGCATTGAGAAATATGATGATGTGATTGATGCCAGTTCCTTAGTCCTCTGTCCTAATGCCAAAATTCCACCAAAGTTCAAAATACCAATGGTAGATAGATTCAATGGGACAACCTGCCCTAAGACACACTTCAAGATGTATGTAGGGGCAATGGCTCCTTTGGGGGTTGATAATGAGCTCCTTGCCCAATTGTTTCAATAATCTCTTATTGGAACTACTATAAAATGGTTTTTAGACTTGGATATAAGTAAAAAAGAGGACTTGGGATGATATCTACAATACATTTGTTAAGCAGTATGAGTACAACATTGAAGTGGATATCACAAAAAGAGATTTGAAGACTACCAAGCAAAACCTGAAGGAATCTTTCTCCTTGTTCCTTATGAGGTAGAGAGAAAAGCAGCCCAAATGATGAATTGACCAACTAAACAAGACTAGGTTGATATAATTGTGAAGAACCTTTTGCTAGTATACCAAAATCATCTCCTCACACAATACCTCCCAAGCTTTAAAGCCCTTATTGCCATTGCCTCCAAAATAGAATATTTGATCCAAAGTAGCCACATCAAAGATGAGATCACCTATAACAGATATAAGAAGAGTACTCCCTACCAAGCTAATGTCACTACCTCAAATAATAAGAAGGAAAGGGAGATATCTACCATTTCTCATCATCAACCATTAAGATTAGAGAGAAGGTCCTTTACTAAATTGGGGGTTCCTCTAGTTATGGTATACAACAAAGTCTTAGAAGCCAAATTGATCAAGCCCCTAGAACCAAGAGCTCCTCCTGACCCACTTCCTGCAAATCACAATCCTAAAGAATACTGTGAGTATCACCAAAGGCATGGCCACAAAACAGAAATGTGTTGAAATTTAAAGCATAAGATATAAGATCTTATAGACAGTGGGGACATCATATCTCCCAAACCAAGACCCAACATTTCCACTAATCCTCTCCCTAACTACCAAATTAACCTCATCACCACCACTAATCTCAAAGTTGATACTATCTCTTTGATTCGGTGAGCTTCTGAATATTGTTGTGTTTTGGATTTGAGTAATCTTATGGAAAAAATTGATGTTATAACCAGGAGTGACAGGATCTACCAAGCACCTACCCAACAAGATGACCAACCACTTTTCCAACCTATCCCACCCCCCGCTGAGAAAATGAAAGGAAGCACTGAACCTGATGAAGATCCTATCTTAAGCAGCTGAAAAAGACCCAAGCTAACATATCTATTTAGAGCCTTATTCAATCATCTTACCATCATCGCCAAGCTCTTTGCAAGGCGTTGAACCAATGCCAAGCTCCCATAAATATCACCCCTGAAACTTTAGTGGCCTCTCTCACCAACACCATAAAAGCTACCTTTATCTCTTTCAATAACCATGACCTACCTAAAGGGGAGCTAAACCACAATCATGCCTTATATATAATAGTCCTTACTCAAGGAAAGACAGTTCCTATGGTATTGGTAGACAATGGATCTGCTTGAATGTCTGTCCATTAAAAGTAGCAAATTGGTTGGAGGCTTCAGATTTCACACCTTCTAACCAGATTTTAAGGACGTATGACAATACAAAGAGGGAGGTCTTAGGTGTGGCTACCTTGGATGTCATCATTGGACCTGTCACTTATCCTATCCCATTTCAAGATATTGATGTACCAGCATGCTTTAATCTCCTCCTTAAATGACCCTGGATACATCAAGCTAAAGCTATTCCCTCTTCCCTCCATCAAATGGATCTTTTATTGTCACTGTTAAGGGGGATATGCATGGGAAAAGTGAGGTCCTAAGTTCTGTGCCAATTTTAGAGATACAGCCTGAGCTACCAACTCTGCCATTATCAAGTTTTGCCTTTGAGACAGTACAATTCATAGAGAAAAAAGGAGGTAAAGAGCTCGAGCTTGTGCTTTTTGATTTCGACCCTTATTGAAATATTGTTATGGCTAATATGTTGAGAAAAATGAATTATTTTCCTAAATTAGGACTAAGCAAGAGGCAACAAGGAGTGAGCCAGTTCAAAGAGTACCCCGTGGCTAACCTACCATTTGGTCTTAGTTATGAACCTACAAGAGAAGATCTAGCTAAGGCAGAGAAAAGGGCTAAAGAGAAAATGGCAGCCCTCAAGAAAGGTGAGTCGTATGATTAGCCCATGCGCCCTTATTTCAAAACACTTAATTGATACTTTGTGAAGTAGGGTGAGAATTTCCTATATTATGGTTTTCTAGAACCTCGGGTCTGTCCCATTACTAAGAAGCTAATCCTTGGTTTTAATCTCTTCTTTGATGCCAGGCTTTCCTTAAAAGACTATGAACCAGTTTTCATGTTACAGTAAGATTGGTAGGATAATATGGAGGCTGCTCTCTTTGAACAAATTTGCATGATAAGAGATGAAGAAGTGGCTGACTTAACCAAATTCATCCAAACAACTCAAACCCGACCTGACAACTTGTATTACAAGAAGAAAGGAGAGGGTGGCAAGTCCGAGTCAGAGTCCAAGCTGGAGTCTAAGTCCGAACCAGAGTCTGAGTTCGAGTTAGAATTCGACTTCAAGTCAGATCTCGAGTCAGAGTATTGTAGTTCCAATTCCTCATTTGAGTCGATAGTCAAACCTTTTGGTTTTTCTTTTCATTTCAATGTAATAATGGATAAGGGCTCTTTTATTCATAATAAAAGGCTCAACTTTTCTTCTTATGATCTTGTGCTTCCTATTTCCTTTCCTTTTCCTTGTCTTGAATCCAATTTGAATGAAACATTAAATGAAATAAAAAATGGCGAAGAATCAATAAGTTTTGGCACGAATGAAAAACCAAAAACTAGATTCATTGCATCATCATGTCATGACAGGGATGGCTTGAGTAAAATGATTTAAGAATTCTTAGATTGCTTTGCTTGGAAACCAAAGATATGACTAGGCTAGATCTAGCTCTAGTTGTTCATAAAATTCCTACTTATGAGCATGTAAAGCCCGTCAAACAAAAGCTATGATGATTGAAGCTAAAGTTATCCTTAAAGATCAAGGAAGAAGTCACCAAGCAATTAGGCAATGTGTTCATTAAGCCAATCACATATCCTTCTTGGTTAGCAAACATTGTTCCAGTACTAGAAAAAGATAGGAAAGTCAGGATGTGCATGGATTATCGAGATTTAAACAAAGCTTGCCCTAAGGATGATTTCCCATTACCTTATATTGACTTGTTAGTTGACCACATGGTTGGATATGAAGTAGTCTCCTTGACTGATTTATATGCGAGGTATAATCAAATTCAGGTCCATCCTCCTAACAAAGAAAAGATTGCTTTTGTGACTGAGTGGGGTACGTACTGCTACCAGGTTATGCCTTTTGGATTGAAAAATGCAGGAGTGACTTACCAAAGGATGGCTACCACAATCTTTCATGACCTAATACATAAGGATGTTGAGGTATATGTCGATGACATGGTAATCAAGTTTGAAATAGCAGAGGATCACCTACATGCCTTAGGGCAATTTTTCTCTAGACTCCGTCGATATAATCTCAAGTTGAATCCCACCAAGTGCATATTTGAGGCATCATCCAGAGTGTTTTTGGGGTATATGGTTAGTAAGAGAGGAATAGAGGTGGATCCAGCAAAGTCAAAAGCTATTTTAGAGATGCCAGCACCTAAGACAAAAAAAGAAATTAGAGGCTTCCTTGGATGACTATAATACATTAACCGGTTCATAGCTCAGCTAGCAAATGTCTGTGGTCCAATCTTCAAGTTGCTGAAAAAGGGAACCTCTAAGCAATGGAATGATGATTGCTAGAAAGCTTTCGAGAAAATCAAAGAGTACTTGCTAAATCCTCCTGTATTACAACCACTGAGACTTGGAAAGCCTCTACTACTGTACCTCTCCATCACAGAAGAAGCTATGGGGGCAATGCTTAATGCTTGCCTAAAATGCTGCTGGATCATATAAAAAAAAATGCCATGCCATTTATTACTTAAGTAAGGGCATGCTTGCTCATGAACTCAAGTACAATCAAATCGAAAAGTTATGCCTTATTTGGTATGGGTATGTCATAAGCTTTAACATTATTTGAGTTCATATACTACCCATGTCCTAGCTGACAAGAGTCCCTTAAAGTTTCTCATGGAGAGACCAGTTCTTGATAGTAAGATGGCAAGATTGATGGCAATTCTCACAACTTTTGATTTGAAGTATGTCCAGAGGAAAGCTATAAAAGGTAGTGTGATAGCAGATCAATTAGCCGCTGCTCCAATAGATAGTAATTGGTCAGAACTAGAATTTTTTTATGAAGAGATCATGCCAATTGAGCCTAAAGTCTAGAAATTGTTTTTTGATGGTGCAGCTAATAGCAAAAGGTATGGTGCTGGAATTATTATAGTCACCCCTGAGGGAGAAAATCTGCCTATGGCTGTCAAGTTGGCTTTTGAAGTGACGAATAATGAGGTAAAGTATAAAGCCTGCATAGCTGGCTTAAAGGTTGTTGTTAATTGAAGGATTGATTACCTGGAAGTTTATGGAGATTCCAACCTTATTGTGTCCTAAGCACTTGGAAAATGGAAGATAAGAGAAGAGCGTTTGGTTCCTTACCATAAGTGCTTGGATGATCTCACAGAAAATTTTCATGAATTATCTTTCCATTATTTACCTCGTGCCAAGAATCAATTTGCAGATGCTCTAGCAACACTTGCACTGATGCTAGACATGAGAGATGGGGAAATAATTAGACTTATGGTGATTGAAGTGAAGCAAGAACCAAGGTACTATACTTTATGCATGAATATTCAACTTGCTGATTTGAAACCTTGGTTTTGAGACATCTTCAACTATCTCAAGAATGGAAAATATTCGAAAGGGGCTTCTAAATCAAAATGAAGAACTCTAAGACAATTAGCCAGTAATTTCCTACCAAACGGAGATATTTTGTATAAAAAGGCATAGGATAACATACACTTGAGATGCATGACTAAAGAGGAAGCATAACAGATCATGGAATGGGTCCATGGAGGGGAAGAAGGGCCATACATGAATGGGATCATGTTGGCCTAGAAAATTGCAAATCTGGGATATTTTTGGCTCACTGTGAATGAAGACTTTACGAAGTTTGTATGAAGATGTCATAAATGCCAGATTTATGCCAAACTATAGAAGTAGCCTCTTATGCCCTTGTAGCCTATAACTACTCCTTAGCCTTTTGCAACTTGGGGCATTAATGTCATGGGAAGAATAAATCCCAAATCATCTGCTGGTCATGAATACATCCTTGTAGTGGTTGATTACTTTATAAAGTGGGTAAAAGTGGCACCTTATTGTGTACTGGATTAAAAAATAGTGGCTCATTTCATCAAAACTAACATCCTTTGTAGGTTTGGAGTACCCTTTGAAATTATTATAGACAATGCGTCTCATTTTCAGAAAGAAGTAGTCCATCTCTTGAAAAAGGAAAAGATCCAACATCATAGATCATCTCTTTACCGACCATAAACTAATGGGGCGGTTGAAGCAGCAAACAAAACCATCAAATCCCTCCTATAAAAGATGACCGATAATCACAAGCACTAGCATCAACAATTACCATTTACTCTGTGGGGATATACGACTTCCATCCTACACCAACTAGGGCAACTCCTTACTCATTAGTATATGGAATGGAAGTTGTGCTGCCAATTGAGGTGGAAATCAGATCAGCCAAGATCATGAGGGAAAGTTAGATTAATGAGATAGAATGGATTAAAAGTTATCATGATCAGGTGAATGCTATTGCAGAAAAGAGAATGGATGCATTGTATTGACTACAAGGTTATCAACAAAAGTTATCTCGGCATTTCAATAAGAAAGTAAGGGATAGGGGACTAAAAGAAGGAAACTTGGTCTTAAAGGAAATTTGAGCCCAAATGCATGACCCTAGAGCAAATTCATACCAAACTAGGCTGGACCTTATGTGCTTAAACGCATTCTAACATGTGAAGGTGCCATTCTCATGGATTTGGACGAAATTAAATTCTCCAACCCTTGCAACTTGGATCAGTTAAAATGATACTTCATATAATGATGCATTATAACTAGAACTACATGGACCTAATTCTCTAAAATAATAGAGAAAAGTATGTAATAGAAATAAATCATATAAGGAGATACATAGGCAACCCTCATTGGGTGTGGTCCAAATCATTAATAAATTTTCTTTTGTGCCAAATTTTATTGTTTCAATGCAAAGAGAGAGAGAGAGAGAGAGAGAGAGAATGAAAAAATGGAAAATGATGATGTTTTATTCACAATTGGATTTAAGGCAAAACTAAGAGTCTTATTCACTAAAACAAGAAATCAAAGCCCTAAATAATAGATCTCATAATCATTAGTAGTCCCCCCTACAAAAGTGTGATCTACTATAATAGATCTCCTAATCGTCAATAGTCCCCCCTACACAAGTGTCATCTTCTCTCTTTGAGTAAAGTCACCCTCCTTATCTTCTCTGATGGTCAAGATGTAGCAATCCACTATAAAGTGTAAACCTCTATCTTATCAAAGCAACGAGATGGAAGAACAACATGAAAATCGAGGGCCCATCCATTAGTAACAGCCCTAGCCACAGTGGGAGTGATGAAAGTAGATTCAAAGATATTTCCATCAGGGGGCACTCCTTACGCATGATCCATCTGGCACATCACCCTTATTCCTTGGTATAATGTCACCATATGCAAACCTAGCAAATAAACCATCCTATAACCGCAACTCATAGTCATAAACTTCTTGATCTTATACCAAGGACAAAGCCACAGCAAGTCTTAGGGGTTGAGTTCAAACAGCCATTCAGTCCATTCCTTTTCAGATTTAAATTTCCTCACTATAGTGCGAGACTGGTACCATGAAGCAGAGTCCTTTTTAATAGGAGGAGCAACCACTTCAGATGATCCCTTAGCCAAATCTGTGCAGAAACATAGCTAAGTAAGAAAGGAAAGGGGAAAAAGAAAGGAAAAGGAGGAGGAAAAGCATACCTGCAGAATAATTAGACTCACAGACCAAAGCCCATCACTTTTGTAAGCTCAATCCAAACTAAGGATTGTCTTTGCTAAGATAATGCAGGCTATAAAGCGACCTTCTGCCATTTGAAAAATTAGTTCAATTATCTTAATGCCCCCTAACTAGTTGAACCTATAAAAAGATACCCGATAGTCAGACAAAAAGCTAAAGCATTCATTCAATGATCCTGCCATTCCTTGCCTTCAAAACCTCGGGGATCATAGAACTCAGTAATTATAACAGTCAGGTCCACCCAATCATTCACGACCATAGGGCTAGCAGTTGCAATGTCCAATCCCAAGAGCCTTAGAAATGAATTGTAGTACCCCACTCTCAGCGTGGGGGCAGCCAAGTCAGCTTCAAGATTAGATCCTAGTAACACACTGAATTCTTCAAAAGTAGGGCACATTTCATCCATGCCAACCCTGAATCTAAAAATATATGCCTCAGGATCCCAAAATTTCAGACAAGCCTTTAGAAAGTCCCAATCCACTCAAACACCCCTCAAGGTTGGCATGGCACTAATCCTAAAAGTCCTTAAGTTAATGCGCTCCACTTGCTCAAGGTTTTTGGTCCATAAATGCATTAAATGGCTAAAATAAGGCTCCATGAGTGAAAAGAAAAGGGAAATTAGAGGAAAAGATGAGAGAAAAGTAAAGAGAAGAGAGCAGGAAAAGTGTTGTAAAAGTTGAATTGTAGTTGTGAGGATTTCTAAGCCATAAGAAGGGTATATATAGGGGAAAATTAAAGATTTTTGTTGGGGTTGCTTTAGAAGAGCATAGGTTTCCTCAAGCAATAGCTGCACAAGGCTATGCGGCACTGCACAAGACCACTGGCTGCCGCACCCCTGTTGCACAATGCTACAAACTACTGCAACCCTTCCCTTTTACAGATCATATAGTATTTGAGACAAATTTGATGAAAAAATGGGGGAGAAAGCAAAAGAGAAAGATGGTGGAGCCTTATCATGCATTCATTCATAGAAAATGTGCATTCATAACATACATAAGTCAAATCCTTGCATATTCAAGTCATAACATCCATACATCATACAAATAAAATAGAACATGAGTCAAGTTTCGTATCAACATGCATACATGCATACATAATCATACATAGAGTCAGCATAACATCTGTATAATAGTAGGAAAGCTAATGCTGGCCTTGCCTATGTCTCCTCCTCTGATCTGCATCATCTCCCTCATCACGATCACTCAAAGTAAGAGTCACAGACAATATTGTCCTCAAGCGATGAACCATCTCATAGTTATGGCGAGCCCAATCCTTAGGGATCTGCATAAGGAAAAGATGAGTAAGAAACTGCATTAAGTGATAAAAAGTAAGCTCAAAAAGGGGGTAAAAGCATAAACCTTGCCTACATGATCTAGAAATGGGATAAAATCAACAGGGAGGTCATGAGGGATCTCATATCAAGCCAAGCCATGATTAGGAGAAACATAATTCAAGTTCTCTCTTGCCCATAAGTAAGCGGGAAAACTTACTTGCTCGCTTGGTTTAGCCCTATCAAAAGGGGCATCTACAGCAGACCTCGGACCACCACTTCTCCTAGTAGTAGAAGTATGAACTGATCCTGTGGTAGAAGATCTATAACTAGAATGGGCCTGTCCTGGAAGAAATGGGATGCAAGGTGGTAGGTGATGTATGCAGAAGCTCCTATAGTCACCCTCAAGATCTAAGAAAGGCTCAATTGGAAGCCCTCCTACTAATGAATCCTAATCAGGGATGCGTGATCCATATTGCATCTCAGCAAAGGGATCAGCTGGGACAATCCTCTCTCTTGTAACCTGGCCATAAACTCTCTTACCAAGATAAAATATAGAATCAGTGCAAAAACATAAAAGGAGGCAACAAGAAGATAAAGCCACACTAGACTCATGGTATGGAGTGACGAGTTGAAGTCTGTCAATAAAAGGTAACCACCGAACCTATGAAAAAAGAACAATGGGGAAAAATAGAATATCAGAATGAGTAATGAAGATGATGAGCCAAGCATGTGTGTATACCTATGATGATACTATATGAGAAAGAAATCTCAAATATGGCAAAAATCATATCTCTCTTGATGATGGTGATTCTGTGTCTGCCAAAGATAGTCGCTCAGGATATGATTTACTGTACGATCCCTCAAAGCAGTAGCAAGAAAAGGAAAGTGCTCGTAGGCCCAATACTGCACAAAGAAAAATAATCATAAGACATAGGGACAGTAGGTATAAGACAAAAGTGAGAAAAACATACCTCCCAGATGATATGAGTCCCTCCTAAAGTAGCGAACATGCCTCAAGATAGATTAGACATCTCTCGGTGTATCATACACAAAGCTGCACCTCCCTAGTCAAATTCTCCAATAACGGATAAGTCCTCCAATGAGCACAGAATGTTCAGATCAATGGTATCCCTCTATGTGTGGCAGAATAAGCAGCCTAATATCATCAGAATCAGCAAGCGGGTAGCTTGCTCATCTGAAAGGACTCCCACATCATAAGTATAAATGTCAATCTGCCCTCAGAGCCAAGAATGAGGGACGTATGGATCGCCTTAGGGAGGGTCAACACCCAATAAGTCAACCATAGCCTCTGATGAGATAAAGGTCCAAGTGGGATAAAGCTCTAAGGCTCAAGGTAGAAATGGCAAACCAACTAACATCGTTAAGTCCAAAGGGGTCACGATCATCTCCCCACATGGAAAGTGAAAAGTGTATGTGGCATTCCACCACCTATCTGACAATGCTCACAGCAAAGGAATGTTACCCTCTCGGGTATAATTCAGGGATAGAAATCCTAGCAATCCAGACAGCTCAATCAACTCTCAGACTCGAGGATGAGTCTCCAAGTAAGTAGAGATGGCAGATAGATTTGATCCACTGCCTCTCAATCTAATAGTTGTAGTCTTTGTAAAAAAAATAAATAAATAAATAAAATAAAATAAAAATCTTTTATTTTACATGTATATATTTTTTATGAACTAACATTGCAATAAGAAAAAAGGGCAAAACGGTAAATACCTTCATGACACCAGTACTAGACACATGGTGGTCCGGTTCCTGCAGCAAGTCCGCCGGGATGGGATCATGCCTTGGTACTTGGTAGCTCCTGGTATGGCAACTACTAGAGGGGGAAGCCATTTTGGAGAGAAGTCAGAGAGAATGGTTTCTAGAGAGAGAACCAAAACTTGACAAATGAGAAAAGTTGCAAAAAGTCAAAAGTGGCATGCCTATATATAGTAACTTTTGCATAATAACTTTTCATACGAGAATGTAGTAGTGAACTCATCTCAAGTCAAAATTCAAAACAACAAGTTTCTATATGATCACAATAGTGTCCTTTAAGCATTTGATCACTATTACTCAAGATTTGACATACAAAAGATTTCTATAATTACAGACAGATATTTTGCTCCTACCAGACAAGGTTGATCATGCCTACCGAAAAGGACCAATGTTTTGCTATTCCTACTAAACATAAATATTACTCTCAAATCCTACTAGACAGGATCATCATTTCACTCCTACCAGACAGGACCAATGATTTGCCATTCCTACCATACAGGAATATTACTCCTAGATCCTACCAGACAGGATCATCATTATCATTCGTACCAAATAGGACCCGTCATTTTCTTCCTGTCGCTCTAAAATATACCAGGGGCATCCTCTTTATTCTAAAATTCACACTCATCAGAACTTCCTGCTGCTCCCAAATATACCGGGGGCATCCTCTTCATTTCACACTTCCTGTTGCTCCTAAATATACTGGGGCATCCTCTTCATTCTAAAATTCACACTCATCAGAACTTCCTACTACTCCCAAATATATCGGGGGCATCCTCTTCATTTCACACTTATCAGAACTTCCTGCCGCTCCCAAATATACCACGGGCATCCTCTTCATTTCACACTTCCTACTACTCCCAAATATACTGGGGGCATCCTTTTCATTCTAAAATTCACACTCATCAAAACTTCTTGCCTCTCTCAAATATACCAGGGACATCCTCTTCATTTCACACTTATCAAAATTTTCTGCCACTCCCAAATATACTGGGGGCATCCTCTTCATTTCACACTTATCAGAATTTCTTACTGCTCCTAAATATACCGAGGGCATCCTCTTCATTTCATACTTATCAGAATTTCCTACCGCTCCCAAATATACCAGGGGCATCCTCTTCATTTCACACTTATCAAAATTTCCTACTGCTCCTAAATATACCGAGGGCATTCTCTTAATTATAAAGTTCACACTCATCAGAGCTGCCTACCTGACGGAGCAATCCTGATGAGGGGGCAACTGTGAACCCTTAATTCTACACCTCTGAAAATTATAGACCATTCAGTCAGGAAAGGAATCAATTAAGGCTCTTAAATCATCATCAAATCATTCGGGACTCAGTAATAAGTGCAACATAATTGGAATCATAGAAAATGGACGAGAAATGAGCGAGAACGGACAAATGGGCAGAATGGGCGAATCAGAGCAAGTTGCTGCACAATGCCGTAGAGCCTCTTGTGGTGCCACAAAACCCTTTGCAGAACTACCGCAGAGACCTCTGTGGTGCCGCAGAGGCTTGTGCAGCGCCAGCAGCGTGTTTCTGCTCCTATAATGGAAATTTCAGCCTCTATGCTTCATTCTTCCCCTATATATAGAGGTGGTCTCTCTACTCTTTGGACACTGACTTGGAGGCTTAAAAAGAACTAACTTCAAGTAAATTACTTTGCTTTTGCTCTTTGCTTTGCAAAGCACATTGGGTGGTTTCTCCTTGATTCCTACTCGACTAGTTTAAGGCTTTACGCCCGCCTGTTCTAGGCAAGTCTCTTGCCCAAGGCTCATGTCTGTCATGTGGAGAAGGTGAAGTTGCATTATGGTGGTCCAAGGCTCGTGTCTCTTGCGTGGAGAAGGTAGAATTACGATCCGATCGTAAGGTAAACTTCTTTTCCTTTCTATTTGATTATTGTCACTTTTAGTTAGTTGACTAAATTAATTCATCTAGGTTGCTAGCTAATCAACTTGATAATCAATTAAATTAATTAATTAACTCAACCCTCTTTTAATCAATCAATCAAAACATGATAAAGTGGCTAGGCTAAACTAACCTCTTCACAAGAAGGGAGAACTGCATGGGTTCTGATTCCTATTCAAAGGGATACGTAAGCATGCTTGGTTCAGGCATCAAATCCAATTAAAATTAATCAACTATCCCCCTATCACCTTCTTCATTTACTTTTGTGTTTGTTTCTTTGCTTTATTATTAGGATTAGTCTAAGAAATGAGTGACTTCCCAGGAACCCATAAGGGCTAGAGGAGGTATTCCCTATATTTGGGATTGTAAGGTTAATTTTATTTTGGATTATTACTTGTATTTATTATTGGAATCAATGATCATACATATTATAAATTGTCCATGCATCTTAAATTGTTCATGAAATATATTTTAAGTTACCTTTATGTTACTTAGCCAAACATATTTTGTTAAGTTGAAAACCTAGTCCCTGAATCCTCTTTGGTTTCAAGGCTAGTGATCTTTTTCCTTTGGGTAATGATGACAGTCAAATGGGTTTTTCCCTTATATTTTCCCAAATAAAAAAACAAATTAGGTGGCGACTCTAAAATGATTTTCAAAGATAAGCTCGAGGGCTTCCTCATGAGTTCTTTCCCAAATGAGCATTTCGATTCCCTTAAGTGGATCGGATCGGTGCTGGGGCAAGGCCTCACAATAGATAATGAATTATGAATTTATTTGTAAGAATTTAGGTAAATAGTTTATTGGAATTAATTGATTAAATTGGATAATTGAATTAAGATAATTTTTATTCATATGATTAATGAGTATTATTAATGATAGTAATATTGATGATTAAGTTGAAAGATTGAAGTGAGATGTGGAGATCAATATTGATTGAATTGGGTTGGGTGAATATTAGTTGGATAATGAAGAATGGAATCCGTGGATGGGATTAGTGTATTGAAGGTCCAGTTGGACCAATTAATTATGTTATTGTTGATAAATTGAATTTATAGTAATTGGGAGTTAATCTTAGTTTAGAGGAGATTCTGCTAAATTTTCAGTAGATAATTTAAAGATAAATTAGAAAGAAATAGTGTAATAGTATCTAATAAATAATATTATATTTCTAGAAGTATGTCAAGGGAGAATTCAGAGAATAACTGACAGAAGGGAATATTATGTTAGATTGCAATCAACAGTCCATGTGAGTGAAGAATATATAATGTTATGTTTAAGTTCAAAATATTTAAAGCTCATAAAGTATTATTATTATTAAATTAAGAAGCATGTTTATGGTAATATGAAATTCCATTGTTTATTAATAAGTTATAAATTGTTAAGGTGTTAATATTTATTATAATTGATTTTCTATTGATTTCTAAAATTATAAATTTAATTGATATTCCAATAAATATGATACTAAAAGCTCTATCATAAAAATATATATATATTACCAAAGTATTAATTAAAGAAATTTCCAATGCTTCATGAAATAATTGAAAAGTTACCAAAAATAGTCAAAGCTATGTATAAGCATCCTGCTTATATATGTGGATTTATATCTAAATTGAACCTATATAAAAATTCTAATGGTTAAATTAGTAAATTGAAATATGGGAAAACTATAAGTAAGACTAAAGTAATAATTAATATCCTTCTTAAAGAGGAATTACATGTATAATTATTAGTAATATCATTGTTATTAAGTTGTTGAAGCCTAAATACCAAAATGACCTCATACATGTTTTAAGTGTTACCTAGAGTAACTCTTTTCTACTAGCACCTGAAAAGCCTTTCAAAAAGTATATGTGAACCTTGAATCCAAGTAACCCATTTAAACTTTGGGAATTATTGAAATCCCAATTTCTCATTTTATCACGAATTAACCTTAATACAGAGATCCCCGTTTAATGTGGGTAAGACATCAAACTCTGTGCACACAGGAATCAAGTTATATACAAGTGATATGGGGTATGTTCTAAAAAGAACCTTTATCTCGGGTATGCTAAAGTGCCTCTACCCCAAATTTAAGGGAGCTTTATGCTTCAAGTATGCTACAAATAGCCTCTACCCCAACTATAAGGGAGCATGCTCATATCAAGAGCCTCTGTTTCAAGTATGCTCAAAAGAGCTGCTACCCCAACTAAGTGAATGATCTCTGTTGGCCCAAATGATATTATAACCTAAACATATCAAATTTCTTGTTCATTGATATCCAAACAAGCTTATTATAAGATCTAAAAAAGTTTTCACCCTATTTGCCATATGTTCTAAAAGTAAAATGACAAATGACACTACAGCAAACAAAGATCTATCCCAATGGAAATAATTATAAGTTTGAATATTATCTCCTTTGAAAAAAAGTATATATATGCATATAAAATGTTTCCCTTTAATTTGTTAATGCCATTAAAATATATATAGTACTAACTATATATGTAATTTATTTAAATGACATATTTATTTGATGAAAATATTTAAATTATAAATATGTATGATTTCCATAAACTATATATATGTTTCTTATATGAATATCAACAGTAATTTGATATAATTTTATTCCAATATCTAAATGATATGTGCCATTATGTAATAAAATTATTTGGTTACAATTTATCGTTGATATATATGTCATTGATATTAAAGCTAATTGTTTATAGATTTCTTAAATTTCAGAAATTTCTTTTACACGTATATATATAAATTTTACTTGAATATTTGAAAATCATATAGTTTTATAGTTTTATAAAGTTGTATTTTGAATATTATAAGAATTACAAGATTTAAATATATATATATATATATATATATATATATATATATATATATATATATT
>CANTUT010000838.1:22500-40276 GCA_947687605.1 Reutealis trisperma | reverse complement strand
GCAACCCCCCCCCAAAAAAAAAATTAGATTATGTAGATACAATCGGAATCAAAATAAATAAAGAGATTGAATCACACGGCACAATCAAAACATTAAACTAGCAAGAAATTTAAAGAAATGAAATATCAAAAATTGATATCAATTCTAAAAGAAGAGATCAAAAAATATAGATAAATATAAAAATATAGATAAATATAGATAATAGATAAAGTAAAATTTTATAGATCGCCTCTTATTCCTTACGCTATCCATTCTTAATCTTTCTATTTTTTTTTTTCTATTTTATTCTCTTTATGTATTCTCTACTTAGATTCGATGATT
Source organism: Reutealis trisperma (assembly GCA_947687605.1). NCBI lineage: Eukaryota > Viridiplantae > Streptophyta > Magnoliopsida > Malpighiales > Euphorbiaceae > Reutealis > Reutealis trisperma. The sequence continues at coordinate 39,955 of CANTUT010000838.1, read as the reverse complement.
CGATTTATTTATTCTATCTATATGTCTTATATATATATACCTATATGCCTTATATATCTATACCAAAATATATATATTTAACCAAAATAGAAAATATTTAACCAAAATAGAAAATATTTAACCAAAATAGAAAATATATATATTTCTTATACGTATATATACGTATACATTTTTCATTTTCTATTTCATTTTTTATTTTCTGTTTATATAATTTCTAATTTTTTTATATAATTATATATAATTATAATTTTTATATAATATTTTATATTATATATTATTTTATTATTTTATATTATTAATATATATATATAATTTCATTTATTTTTCATTTATTTTATTATTATATATTATTTTATATATATATATTCTGATTTTTATATTTCTATCTATATTTCTATAATAGAAAATGGATTTCTATAATATAGTTTCTATAATATAGTTATTTATTTTATATATTTCTATTTCTAGTATAGAATTTCTATTTCTAGTATAGAATTTATATAAATAGAAAATAAAAAAATTTATTTAGAATAGAATATTTCTATATTTCTATTCTATTTATAGATTTGTATTCTATTTTTTTTTTTTTTTTTAGAACCTTTTTTATACATTTTTTTTTTTCAATCAAACAAAACTTTTGTATCACAACAAATCCAAGAAACCCATCACTTGAATAAAGAAAAAAAACCAAATCTATGGAACAGGGATAAATAGATCCACAGAAAAGATCAATTACCTCAGATCGGATTATATTTATTTGATACACTGTTGTCAATATGAATGTGAATATTTTGAAAAAAAAAAAATAGATTTTTGTCGTTATGTTAGCAGTCTATAGTCGAAAAAAAATAGGTATGAATAGAATATGAATAGAACAAGAGAAGGGGGGATAGTAGAGAAAAGGTTATACAAAGCTATATATGTATACGAATTATATGTATACGAATTACCCGCACCCTGTATTTTATTAAGTAAATTGTGTTTGATTAAGGCGAAGTTCCGTAAAAACTCCCGCCGTCCTTAAAATATCATGAACAGTTCCTGTAGGTTGAGCGCCTTTTTCAAGGAAATATAGAATAGCAGGAACATTTAAATAGGTTTGATTTTTTATCGGATCATAAAAACCCACTTTCCGAAGATCTCTTCCTTCTCTTCGGGATCGAACATCAATTGCAACGATTCGATAAACGGCTCATTGAGATAGAGGTAGAAAAAAAGGCCCCCCCCGTAGAAACGTATAAGAAGTTTTCTCCTCGTACGGCTCGAGAAAAAATGATTCGAAGTTCTGTATATGTATAGAATTATAGTGTCAAATAGATCCATAAAATTATCAAATCAATTAAACTATAATTTGAATCCCTTTTGTTCTTATTTTTGTCTTATTTTTGTTTACCAAAAAAGAAAAAAAAAAAACCATCTGTACCCCCCTAACTCAAGTTGGATAACTTTCAAATAGCTCAAAGGGAACAACCCTTTAGGAATTTCATTTATTGAGTGATCTCTAATCCCCTTTCCTTTCTCTTTGTTTCTTTCTTTTAGAATCTATTTGGATTCTTCATTCTGATCTAATTGTTGAGACAATTGAAAACGGTATTTCCTTGTTCCAGGATCCTTTATCTTTTCCTTGAATCGTTAGGTTTAGACATTACTTCGGTGATCTTTAATCATTTCAAAATGGCAGCAACATACCATTTTTTGTGATTTCTTTCTATTAAAGAATCAGACTAAGGGTTGATTCCTGCGCGATACACTTTATTTTTTAATCAAAAGAATTTGGTCAATTCCAACAAACTTTATTCTTGGATTTGAAACTTGTTCGAATTGGATCCTTTCTATTTCGATATCGAAAATATACTTACGAAGTTGTTCTAACTTATTGATTAGGATTAACCCTAGATTCTTGCCCCCTAAGAAAAACAAATACTTTCTACTCGAGCTCCATCCTGTAGTATTTACATTACAACCCAACAAAAAAGAGGGTTCTAGTGTATAACAAAACAAACAATGTCGAGCTAAGAGCACCTTCAGTCCTATACACTATTGCTATATGCTAGGTAATATTAAATTTATAGGATATATATTAATAGGATATATATAGGGTGGGTGTAAGAATCCACAGCCGATCGTGTCCTTCAAGTCACACGTTGCTTTCTACCACATCGTTTCAACCGAAGTTTTACCATAACATTCCTTGAGTTTTGAACTAGTATGTAATTGATTCAATTCTGGAATCGTGAATAGTCATTGTTTCAACCGGTACAAAGTAATCTAAACTTTTAACTTCTATTGGGTAGTTTCTGAAGAAGCGTCAGAAAGAATTCAATTTAACCCCACCCCCGTATTTTATTGTATGAATATTTTTTGATTTACAATTCTAATAAGATAAAGAAAGAAGTTCTTTTTGAATCTTCAAGTGACTCGATAGGATGGATTCGCCTATCTCACATTTCTTCGAGTCCCAAGGATTTATAAAAAACCATTAAAAAGGTTTCATTTTTAAATTGCCTATCTCGATATCATTATTTGAATAAAGTTTTGTTTTACAGTAAGAAACACATTTATTTTATCATCATAAGAGAAAAAAATTCCTATATTCAGATTCGGATTAAACCATCAACGATTTAAAACAAATAAATAGGTTCAAAATATCCAATTTTTTATTTAGTGTAATAGTGGATAAAAAAGACGGATGTCAGGAAAATTTGACGTTGTTATTCTTTCATACGGAATGTTAAAACCAGACTCGAAATACTAGAAAGCCATCTTATTTATCAGATAGACTAAAGAATTGTCACTGGAATTAATTATAGATATTCTATGTTAAATTATAGATATTCTATGTTAAGTTAAATAGTTAAATGGATATTCTATGTTAAATATTTAAATTTAGTAAGGGATAACAAAATTTTTCCATTAAAAAAATGGAAACAAAGGCGTTAATAAAACAAAATGCTAAGAATACATATAGCTAAGAATACATATAGCTAAGAATACATATATATATAAGCATTTCTTCATTTTATGAGTAGTTTCTTTGACTTGAGTCTTTCTAAAAATTTTTCCTAAAGTAAAGGGAATAGGATAGATATATGAATCAACCCCGTCTCAATTGTTAGATAGATTTAGAATTATTCATTCAAGCCAAAGACAAAATATCTGAAAATAAGGTTAATTAAAAGAAAATGCATATATTTCGTATGTATTTTCTTTGTTTGTTAATAAGATTTTAACAGGCCCAGGCATTGAAATTGATATCTTCCATTACTAATTAACTCCTATCTACTCTCCCAATTATATGTGAAATGATGAATGATAAATAAAAAAAGGAAGGATCCTTTTTTTTTGATATATAGAATAATAGAATAGCTGGGACGGAAGGATTCGAACCTCCGAATAGCGGGACCAAAACCCGTTGCCTTACCACTTGGCCACGCCCCATTTATATTTCTATTCAACACTAATAAAAACTAATATCGGTATTGGTTCTTCGTCAATTCCCGCCAAATATCTAGGAAATATATTAGCTTGTTGTTCGGATTTTAGTATGTGTGGATATAGAATTAAACTGAATTTGTTGATCATAATATAGAATTCAATTAAGATATTGTATAAAAATATGATTTCCTCTATTCTTTTTTTTATTTGAGAATTGAAGGATTTTTGATTGGGTGAATTTAATAAAATTTAATAAAGAAGGGTTTTTTATCTACCTGACTTTATTTTCTATTAAATTTTCTATCAATAACATATTAATAACTCAGTCAAAATACAATTATCTTCAAGAACAAAATGTTTGTTATGCTTAATATTTTTAGTTTAATTTGCATCTGTCTTAATTCTGCCCTTTATTCAAGCAATTTTTTCTTCACAAAATTGCCCGAAGCCTACGCCTTTTTGAATCCAATCGTAGATGTTATGCCAGTAATCCCTGTACTCTTTTTTCTATTAGCCTTTGTTTGGCAAGCTGCTGTAAGTTTTCGATGAGATCTTTAATACTGTCCTAGAATAATTCATGATTTATTCGACAAAAAAATTATAGCAATTGATAAGATCAGATAAGTTTTATAGTATAAGCTCTTAATTCAAACATACAAGTTCAAGTTATTGTATAAACGCGACAATTTTTGATCACCCCATTTTTTTTTTCTTTTTTCTCATTCTGAACTTTTTTCCATTTCAGATCCTATTAGATAGTTATAAAAAAAAAAATATCGAATTTTTGGTATGAAAGAAAATTATTGGCAATGAAAGATTAGACTCTTATTACAAATGAATCTAGAGAATTCTTTTCTATTTCTAGAAATCGATTCATTTCTTGGTGTTAAAATAGAATATGTGGTATAGTTAAAATAGAATATGTGGTATAAAAATAGATTCTCTATTTTTTTTTCCAAACAAAAAAAAAGATCTTGGAGATTTTATAATGCTTACTCTCAAACTCTTTGTTTACACAGTAGTGATATTCTTTGTTTCTCTCTTCATCTTTGGATTTTTATCTAATGATCCCGGACGTAATCCTGGGCGTGAAGACTAAAAAAAGGGTTCTTCTTGATTTTTAAATGTTCTTAGCATTTTTTTTTATCTATTCTACATTTTTAAATATTAAATAAAGCAAAAGGGTTCGCTTAATTTGAAAGAAAAGATAAAAAAAAATTCCAAGTCATCGCCGGAAAGAAAGGGATTCGAACCCTCGGTACGAATAATTCGTACAACGGATTAGCAATCCGACGCTTTAGTCCACTCAGCCATCTCTCCCGATTTTAAAAGAATAATTACTATGTTATATTACATAACACGAAAAAAGGCTTTTTGTCTTATTTTTCTCTTTATTACTTTCATAATTATCTATTCTTTTATAATTATCTATTCTTTTATATATGTATTAAATATAATTTAGTATATCCTATTCTATTTAATATATCATATTAATATTATTTTTTTATTTAATATTCATTTTTATTATTTTTTTTATTTTATATTTTTATTTTTTATTCTATTTTTATATTATATATATTAGTATATAATTTAATGTATAATACAACTAGTTCTATTTGTAGACTATAATACAACTATAAAATAAATAAAATATTTAAAAGAATGAAATATATAAAAATGAAATATATAAAAAAAGTTAAATATATAAAACTTTCATCCGCAATTCTTACAATTTCATTTAGAATTTAGATATTTAGATTAAGGGTTCTAAAAAAATATCTCCACCTTAATATTCCAACCAACCAATCAATATATATCAATCAATATATAGAATATTGATTGATATAATATAGAAAAGAAATAAAAAATATCAAATAAATAAGACTTCTTTATTTTTATTTTTTTATTTATTTATATATATATTTATTTATATATATATATATTTATTTATATATATATAATATATATTATATATAATATATTATATATATATAATATATTATATATATTTATTATTTTATTTATATTATATATTTTTATTTATATTATATATATATTATTTATATTATATATATATTATAATTATTTAATTATTATAATTTTATAATTTAATTATTATTTTTAATTAGTTTTATTATTATTATTATTTTTAATTATTTTTATTATTATTTATTTTATTTCTATTTCTTTTTCTATTCTATTTTATTTTTATAAATTCTATTCGAAATTCTAAATTAGAAAAGGTTATTTGATATAAAGCATAAAAGATTAGATTATTTAAATCATAAAAAATTATTTGATTTTTAATATTTGATTTAGAAAATGATTTCTAAAAATTTATAAAGGATTAAATTTAAATTAATTAATAATTAAATTAATTAATAATTAAATTAATAAAATAATTAAAAAATAATTTAGTAATTAAATTAAATTAATAAAAATTCAAAAAATGATTAAAAAATTAATAAAATGATTAATAAGAATAATTAAAAATTTAAAGAAATTTATTTAAATAATTTAAATAAACTATTTCTAAATTTCTAAATAAACTAAATAAAATAGTTAAATAAAATAAAAATATATTCTATAAAATAATATATTCTATAATAATAGAATTATAATAATATAATTCTAATAAAATATATTCAAAATGCTCAATTGTCTTACTCGACAAAAGGTTCATTTATATACAATAATCGCATCGTAGCGGGTATAGTTTAGTGGTAAAAGTGTGATTCGGTCGCTTAACCCTAATAGTTAAGGGATCCCTCGGCTCATATTCCGATGAAAAACTTTATTTCTTAAAAAGATTTAATCCTTTCCCTCTCAATGAAAATTCGAGGAAGAATATACATTCTCGTGATTTGTATCCAAGAATCAATTAGAAATTGAAAAGTTGGATTATGAAATTACGAAACATAATTTTTTTTTTTTATTGGATCAATACTTTCAATTGAATGAGTATGAGTAAAGGATCTATGGAAAAAGACAGAAAAGTTTATTTCTAATCGTAACTAAATCTTCAATTTTTTCTTTGTTTTGTATAGTCGAGATTGAAGCAAAATAAGTATTAAACGATGACTTTAGTTTACTATAGGCATCGACATCTTGTTTTAGCTCGGTGGAAACAAAATGCTTTTCCTAAGGATTCTCTCAAATAGAAATAGAGAACGAAGTAACTAGAAAGATTATAAAAATCCCACTCGTCTAGAGGGATCATCTAGAAAGCGCCTTGTTTTGAATGCATTAAGACAGAAAAGCTGACATAGATGTTATGGGTCGAATTTTTTTTTCGTGCACGCCTTATAGCTGGAAATTTTTCCATATTCCATATCCATAAAGGAGCCGAATGAAACCAAAGTTTCATGTTCGGTTTTGAATTAGAGACGTTAAGGATGATGAATCAACGCCGACTATAACCCCTAGCCTTCCAAGCTAACGATGCGGGTTCGATTCCCGCTACCCGCTTATATCCCTATACTCTCTAAAAAATAGAGAAAAAATAGAGATAATATATACATAGATTAAATATTTCTATATAGAAATTAATATATTTCTTTTATTTCTATTCAAATTCATTTCTATTTTTTTTTTTTATTTTTAGATATTAACATAATTTAATATAGTTTATTTTATATATTTAAATAGTCTATTTAATAGTCTATTTAAACTATACTTCATATATGTATTTTTATATATGTATTTTTTATATTATATTCTTCTTTTTTATATTCTTATTTTATTATTCTATTTTTTTTTATTATTTTATTATATAGATAATTATATAGATAACTATATAGAAAATAGATTTTAACAATACCAATATATACTATAACTCTATTATATATTGTTTATATTATATACTGTTAGTTATCTAATTAGTTATTATAGATTTATAACTATATAATTATATGGTTTTATATAGTTATAGTTTGTTCTATTTAAATAGACTATATAATATACTATCTCTATATTAATATCTCTATATTAATAGAATAATATTAATAGAATAATAAATTAATAAAAAAAATTATTTAAAATTAAATAATATTATTAATATAATAATATTATTAATATTAATTAATAATATTAATAAATAAATATATAAAATATAAAAATAAATATATAAATATATAGAAAATATATAATAAATATATAGAAATTTATATATAGAAATATCTAGAATAAATATATAATAAATCAATATATAGAAAATATAGAAATATAAATATATTAATATTATATTATTAATATTATTTAATTATTAATTAAAAAAAATATTAAAAAAATAGATAAAAATAGAAAGAAAAAAGAAAAAAATGGGAATAGAAAAGCGTCCATTGTCTAATGGATAGGACAGAGGTCTTCTAAACCTTTGGTATAGGTTCAAATCCTATTGGACGCAAATTTTTTCCTATTCTATTTCTATATATTTCTATTCTATTTCTATATATTTCTATATATTTATTATTTCTTTATATTTTTATATATTATTTTTTTTTTATATTATTTATTATATATATTATATATTATTTATTATATTATATATTATTTATTATATATATTAGGTATATTATATATAGATATATTATTTATTATATATATTATTATATATATTAGATATTAGAATTTATATATATTAGAATTAAGAATTCTAAATATTAGAATTTATATATATATTAGAATTAAGAATTCTAAATAAAAGTATTAAAAGTGATTAATTTCTTTATACTTGTTCCTGAAGTAGAAAACGCTCCTTCAGTTCCTGAATAGCTTCTTTCAAAAGGCTTTCTGCTTCTTCGGTGAATGTTTTGGTAGAAGATATGATTTCTCGGAACTGAGGTTTATTCGTTTTTAAGTAGATACGTAACTCAACGAGAAATTTCCTTACTTGTCCAATTTCTAATGAATCAAGATAACCAGTTGTTCCGGTATAAATAGTCATTATCTGTTCCTCCACCGTGAGAGGAGCTGATTGGGATTGTTTGAGCAACTCACGTAATCGTTGACCTCTTGCCAATTGATTCTGAGTAGCTTTATCGAGATCAGAAGCGAATTGCGCAAAGGCTTCTAATTCCGCGAATTGCGCCAATTCCAATTTTAACTTTCCAGCTACTTGTTTCATAGCTTTAATTTGAGCTGCAGATCCTACTCTGGACACGGAAATACCCACATTAATAGCAGGCCTGATTCCAGCATTGAATAGATCTGCGGATAAGAATATTTGTCCATCTGTAATGGAAATTACATTAGTAGGAATATAAGCCGAAACGTCTCCTGATTGGGTCTCGACTATTGGTAAAGCAGTCATACTTCCTTCACCTAAACGAGAGCTTAATTTAGCGGCTCTTTCCAAAAGGCGTGAATGCAAATAAAAGACATCTCCTGGATAAGCTTCACGACCAGGTGGTCTTCGTAATAGAAGAGACATTTGGCGATAAGCCTGCGCCTGTTTGGAGAGATCATCATAAATGATTAAAGTGTGTTGTTCACGGTACATAAAATATTCAGCCAGAGCTGCTCCTGTATAAGGAGCGAGGTATTGTAATGTAGCCGGAGAATCTGCCGTTTCGGCTACCACAATAGTGTACTCCATTGCGCTTCTTTCCTGTAAAGTAGTCACTACCTGAGCCACAGAAGACGCTTTTTGCCCAATAGCTACATAAACACATATTACATTTTGTCCTTGTTGATTGAGAATTGTATCTGTGGCTACTGCTGTTTTACCGGTCTGCCTATCCCCAATAATTAATTCTCGTTGACCACGTCCTATAGGAATCATCGAATCAATCGCAATAAGTCCTGTTTGAAGAGGCTCATATACGGAACGTCTAGAAATAATACCTGGAGCAGGAGATTCAATTAACCGAGATTCAGAAGCTGAAATTTCACCTCGACCGTCAATAGGTTTAGCCAAGGCATTTATAACACGACCCAAATAAGCCTCACTCACCGGTATCTGAGCAATTCTTCCTGTTGCTTTTACGGAGCTTCCCTCTTGTATCATTAACCCGTCACCCATTAATACAACACCGACATTATTTGATTCCAAATTCAGAGCAATGCCTATTGTACCCTCTTCAAATTCTACTAATTCACCTGCCATTACTTCATCAAGACCATGAATACGAGCAATGCCGTCGCCCACTTGAAGTACAGTACCGGTATTTACAATCTTTACTTCCCTATTATATTGTTCAATACGTTCGCGGATAATATTACTAATCTCGTCGGCTCGAATGGTTACCATGAGTATTTTTTTTTCATTTTTTTTGGAAAAAAAATAATGCCTACAGTAGAAGGACTAATCCGTTATTTCTTTTATCGCCCCAAACATGCCAAGATTCGCATTGATGGTACGTAAATGTAACTCGTTGGTCAAACAACTATTCAGAGTCCCTAGAGCCCCTTGTAAGGCTTGTTGAAAAACCTGTTGTCGGACTTGATTAATCGTTCTTTGTTGTTCAAAATGAATGGTTTCATTTTTATAATTTTCTAATTGTTCTAAAGTCTTATAAGTTGAATTAATCAAATTCAATTTTTCTCGTTCTATCTCAGAGTATCCATTCATTCGAAACTGATCTGCTTCTATTTCCACTTTCCGTAAGCGGGCCCGAGCTTTTTCCAGCTGTTCAATGGCCCCCTCGCGTAGTTCTTCTGAATTTCGAATAGTATCCAAAATCCTTTGTTTTCGATTATCTAATAAATCACTTAATGAAAGTAGATTATCTTTCCATTCATTGCAAAACTTCCATGATCCCTTCCCGAACCAAACATGAATCTTTCGATTCATTTGGCTCTCACGCTCAATTTTTTTTTTTTTTCAATTACTTATGGGAAAATTCCCATATCTTTTTTGACTGAAATGAGCCTATCCTCTCTTCTCTATTCATAATTCATATTCCAAAAAAAATATCGAAACTAATCACTAATCCAAGACCGGAATATTCGGAGGACTCTTCTGACCAAACAAGTAATTGTCAGTAAAGTTGTTTCCTTTTTTTCTTCAAATCCAAAGAATTTAGTTTAATGCATAGGTTATCGACTCAGCATTGGATAAGAATGGGTGAAATACCCATTAAAAAAAAAAAGGGGTTCAAAGCCTTTTTTCGACATGAGTGTTCTATACCGAAAACTATTTCCAACTATTTATTTTGAACCCATTTTGATATTAACATAGTAGTAGAAAGAGTACCTTGCTGCGTCTAGACTTCAAACAGTTTAGCTTTAACCATGTTAATGGTCCCATGTTATTGGTTGATAGAGAATCAAAGTATATTTACCCCATAAATCACGAACTGCTATGGTTCTTAAAGATGATTTCTTAATTTATTCAGAAGTAATTCGCAGGATTATACACCTTGTCTTTCCTAATTAAAACGAAAAAAGCGCAGCTGGTTCAATCCAGCCTATTCTTGAAATAAACAACCCGCACACACCCCCTTTCCAAAAAAAATTAATACACCAAGGACTATACTTAGATTTATTGGATTTGTTGCTAAAATATCGGTATTAAACCCGAAACTCCCGGCGGATGGCCAGTGACCCAAGGAAACGAAAGAATCGGTTACGTTTTTCATATGATCTCCTCTTTTCTTATAGACTATAGACAGACTAATTATCTATTTTTTTTTTTTCAATTGGAAATCTCTAATAAGTATTGTTCTTATTAAAATTCAAAATTCAGTTTAGAATTGGGTACCAGGTCTCGTGTCAATTGCAAAACAAAATAATATATCCTGTTGTAACATTTACTTAAAAAAAAGATTCAGTCCTTCCCGTGGGTTATTGTCCCAATAAAAACAAATAAATATAAATAATTGTAGGAATAAAATCTTGATAGAATTCGAAAAACAAGCAGCAAGTCCAAGGCAATAAAAAAAAAAATACGTATTTTTTTATAGGATTAAACAAAAGGATTTGCAAATAAAAGTGCTAATGCTACAACCAGTCCATAAATTGTTAAAGCTTCCATAAAAGCCAGACTAAGCAATAAAGTACCTCGTATTTTTCCCTCCGCCTCGGGCTGTCTTGCGATACCTTCTACAGCTTGGCCCGCGGCAGTACCTTGACCAACCCCAGGTCCAATAGAAGCAAGCCCAACAGCCAATCCTGCAGCAATAACGGAAGCGGCAGAAATCAATGGATTCATGATAAGTTCCTCGCACCAAAATAAAATAAAGAAATGGTTAATGATACAATCAACCAATAAATTATGACTTAATTATTCATTCCATCAATAAGATTTTCATCCAGTCGAAGTAACTAAGAACTCCGAATTGAAGTAATAATATTATTGAATCATCAGAACTACTTCGATATCTATTTTTTAGTTCCTATCCACAAAGTTTTTGTGAATTCATACAACTTTTTTTGTTTTTCCATTTCTTTTCTTTCTTTGTTCCGAATTATTCTTTGAATTCGAACTCTTCGTTCTTTTTCTTGATTTAATCTCTTTATTCAATTCACAGTTACAAACGAAAAAAAAGGAAGGACTTTTATTGGAATCCTTATCTAAATCTCCAGTAGTAGGGCGGATTAGATATATCTTTTAGCTCATATATAACTAGGTAATACTGTATATTACATATACACATCCTTCTTCCATAACGTAAACCAACTATTCGTATCTTAGATTCTCTTAGATTCAATCGGATTCGAAAATCATTTTTTGAAACATTCACAAAAAGAAAGTTGGCTTATAGCCATTTTCCATTATATATATTACATACACCTAGTTTGATTCCACTCTCCTAAACAATCTATTTTTTCTGAATCTCATTTTTTATAAATTTTTCTCTTCCTTATCATTATTCCACATAAATACAATCAATCTAAATGGACGAATTCATTAGTCTGAATCATTGCATAGAAATATAAGTCTTTGTTTTTGGTTGACTAAGCTCGTGTAATTTATTATTTATTAATATTTTTTTTTTGTCAATCGTTGAATTGAATAAAACCGACTGAAATCGAAATCGCTCTATAGAACCTCTTTTTTAAATCACACGTTGTAAACAAACAAAGAATTCTTATTCAGATTATGACTCCTAAGATTGGAATTGAATGAACAAAATAATCAAGACAATATCAATATAAAGAGAATATTCATTGGAAGAAGGTATAAATGATCCAAACGAATTCTAGGAAAAAGATCTTTTTTTTTTAGATCTCTTTCCTTTTTTTTACAATTCCCTAATATCGTAATCTTTTTTTTTTATTTATTATTCCTTTAGACCGTATAGACGTTTTTGTCTATTTATGTTCACTAAGTATAAGTAGATTATCTTGAACAAGGCACAGATTGTCTTGCACTAAGTTATTTTGAAAATTAGTCAATGATGCCCCTCCATGGATTCGCCTATATAAGCCGCAGCTAAAGTTGCAAAAATAAGAGCTTGAATACCACTTGTAAATAATCCAAGGAACATGACAGGTATAGGAACCACTAAAGGTACTAAAGAAACAAGAACAACAACTACTAATTCATCTGCTAATATATTTCCGAAAAGTCGAAAGCTAAGTGATAAAGGTTTTGTGAAATCTTCTAAAATGTTAATGGGTAAAAGGATTGGAGTTGGTTGAATGTATTTACTGAAATAACTTAATCCTTTTTTACTAAGGCCCGCATAAAAATATGCTATTGACGTAAGTAAAGCTAAAGCAACGGTAGTATTTATATCATTCGTAGGTGCGGCTAACTCCCCATGAGGTAACTCTATGATCTTCCAAGGCAAAAGCGCCCCCGCCCAATTAGAAACAAAAATAAATAGAAACATAGTCCCAATAAAGGGGACCCATGGGCTAGATTCCTCTCCAATCTGAGTTTTGCTCACATCTCGAATGAATTCAAGGACATATTCGAAGAAATTCTGACCGCCAGTCGGAATGGTTTGTGGATTCCGAACAGCTACAATGGCGGAACCTAATAAGATAGCAATTACAACCCAAGAAGTAATAAGTACTTGGGCATGGACTTGGAAACCTCCTATTTTCCAATAGAAATGCTGGCCTACTTCCACACCGGATATATCATATAACCCTTTTAGTGTGTTGATGGAACATGATAGAACATTCATATTGCCCTCTGAAAGAAAGAAAACTTTAAAAGGAATTATTTTGATTCAACCATCTTTTTTTTTTTCGACTTGCCCACCTAAATTGTATATTTTAGATACCAACAAATCACATAATATACTCGGTTATTTTTATCTCTTTTGTACGATTCAGGAATAGTAACCGATTCCATAAACCTATGGAGTTCACAAAATAATTTCTTTATCTTATTATTAATCTATCTTATTATTAATCAGGGATTTCGTATATAGCTAGAACGACCCTCACAAATTGCAAATACTAATTTATTAAGAATTAATCGGATTGAAGCTATAGCGTCATCATTCGCTGGAATCGAAATATCTGCGAGATCCGGGTCACAGTTTGTATCAATTAAACAAATCGTTGGAATTCCCAAAGTGATACATTCCCGAAGAGCCGTATGTTCTTCTTGCTGATCAACGATTATTACAATATCCGGTAACCCCGTCATATATTTAATCCCGCCCAGATATGTTTGCAAGTGAGCTAACTGTCTCTTCAATCGAGCTGCGTCTCCTTTCGGAAGACGGTTGAGTCTACCTGTCTTTTGTTCCATTCTCAAGTCCCTGAACTTTTGAAGTCTAGTTTCTGTAGTGGACCAATTCGTTAAAATACCGCCAAGCCATTTTTTATTAACATAATGACACCGAGCCCTTATTGCAGCCCACGCTACTGAATCCGCTGCTTTATTTTTGGTACCAACAATTAAGAATTGTTTTCTCCTACTTGCTGCATCAAAAACTAAATCACAAGCTTCTGATAAAAAACGAGCAGTTCTAGTAAGATTTGTAATATGAATACCTTTACGCTTTGCAGAGATATAAGGTGCCATTCTCGGATTCCATTTTCTAGTACCATGACCAAAATGAACTCCTGCTTTCATCATCTCTTCCAAATTAATGTTCCAATATCTTCTTATCATTTCTCCCCACACTTCCTCTCTCTCTTTTTCTTTTTTTTTTTCAAAGAAAAAAGAGAGACGGGGTACCCTGAAATAAATAATTGTTCCGATGGAACCTTCTCCTTTCCCGGAGATTGGACGTTGATATACGATCCACGCAGTTAATTTCTTTCTATTCCTTATTTTCTTTATTACTATTAACAAATCACATGTAACAAATAACAGGACCGCCTTAATGAATTCATTTTTAATTAATTTTATAAAGTAAAAGAATTAAAGTAAAAGGATGAATCCGTTCTTAGGAATCATTAAATCCTATAAATGATTGTTTTGCTGTATCATAGAAATTTTTTGAAATGCAAGAATCAAATAACTCTCTGTGGTGGAATAAAATATCTCTATCTCTAAATTCCCCCTCGAAGAAATTCTTCTTTTTAGTTTTCAAAGAAATGCTATTATGTTGCCTTGAGCCTTGGACTAATCCTTTGAATCCGGTACCAACGGGTATCATACCGCCTAGAACAACGTTTTCTTTCAGGCCTTTCAACCAATCGATACGACCGCGGAGAGCAGCTTTTGCTAAAACGCGAGCAGTTTCTTGAAAACTGGCCTCGGATATGAAACTTTGAGTATTCAGAGATGCTCTCGTTATTCCCAATAATATGGCTCGGTAACAGATGGCTTCTTCCAAAGCGCGTCCCGTTCGTTCCGCTCGCAACAATCCAATTAGTTCGCCGGGTGAAAAAACATTAGACATTCCGTCTTCTGAAACCAATACTTTTGATGTTATTTGACGTACAATAATTTCTATATGCCTATTATGGATCTGCACCCCTTGGGATCGATAAACCTTTTTGATCTTATTAACCAAAGAGATACGACTTTGCACTATAGTTAGCTCAGCACCAATCAAGAATCCCCAAGGAATTCCAAGAATTCTTGTTATACATTCGTTCCAACCCTCAACTCTCTTTTCTAGGTTTATCGATATTGAATCAACTGAACGCACTTCTAACACTTGTTCCACTTTTGGAAGACCCTGCGTTATATCACCAGATCTCGATTTTTCATATATAAACGTAACTAATGTATCTCCTTCGTAAAGGATTTCTCCGTAATGGCCATGAACGGTTGCTCCTGGAGTGGCCAAATAAGGTTTAGCTGATCTTATTACTACAGAGTCCATGCGAACAATTATAACTTGACCCGATTTTAGATGTGGTCCGTTTTTGGCCATACATACATTTTCACAAATAAACTGTCCCAGACTACTTATTGTAAATCTTTCTTCACAAAAATTATGGTGATAATTATGATGGCGAAAATACCAATTCAAATTGAATGGATTCAAAATGCTGTTACTGCATGAATCAGGATTAACAATTCGCCCGGTTTCGTCCATTAAATAATATTTAAGTACTTGAAAAGTCTGTTTAAAATTGTCAAGTTTCAAATATTTAGTTACCGAGATCTTATTATGATTTATTAATATTATTAAATGGTAAAATAAATAAAAATTCCCAATTTGAAGGGCTGTTCCTAAAGGGCCCAATGAATTTCGAATTGTAATTATAAGATCTCTTTTAATTGATTCTTTTATTCCATTGTGATGTTTTACATCGCGGAATGGATCCATTCGAAAACAATTAGATGATGATAAAATTATCAAAGATTGACATTCCTTATTTCGATTCAACAACGTACTAATAGTTCTTTGATTTTTTTTAAGTGATTGTTGAATCCTTGTCTTGGAATAAATGGGATAAAATGGATTAATATTGATGCGACCTGACCCATTATTAGAGATCGGTCCTGAACCCGATGGATCATTCCTTTTTCTACTGATATATGAAATATGGGATTTCACTAGGTTGATTCTTAGGAAATCACGAATCAGACCATTTGTGCTTACTTCAACAAAAGAGGCGCGGACCTTGTCGATAGAAGAACTTTTTTTGTCTTGGTCCCAATTCAACACTAAACAAGTACGAACTAATTGAATACTTGTGTCATAAATTCCCCGACTTGGTTTACCATTTCCATAAAGAATATAATTGACAACTCGAAGTTTCAGATTATCTTTTTCGCGCAACAGATCCTGGGGGAAAAGCGTTTCTAAATTTATACCGTTCGCTATCTCATATATGATTACTGGTCGAACCAAAACAAAATACTTTTTCTTGGTAGGTGTGATTCGTTGGATATAGATCCAATTTTTCACTTTTTTTGATTCCTTAGCATTTGTTTTTACCGTTCCTGGTGGTATCAAGATACCACTGTGTCGGGATATCTTATCTGTCTCTCCCGGAAAATAAATATCTCCAGAAAAGATTTTAAGTTCAATTTTTTTTTTTTTTCTCTCCACTCGGACCAACCCGCCCACTCGACTTCTTGTATTTAAAGCGATTTGTGTATCTACTCCAACGATACTATTGTCCCGTACCATTAGGGAAAAAGATTCGGGTAAAATATACACTTCCTCGGGAATGAAAAAAAAGCGATTCACGTTCATTTGGTATTTTGGCTTAAATTCTTTGACTCCCCGATACTCAATCAAATCCTCTTTTTTGACGATTGAATGCACCCCTATAGCCCCATATTTAGTAATTCCTGAACTCCTTCTTCGGTATTGGGGATCGTCGAAATAAGCAAAAACGCTATTTCTACGGAAAATACCATTTATAGGTATTTCAATCGAGATAGCGGAGTGGGTCATTAGTTCTTTCTCTCGCTCTCGTTCTTGAATTGATTGGAATGGGATAATGAATTTATTTCTTCGCCTCTTTGCCAATAAATCAGAATTCTCATAGAGAATCTCAGAATATATGAGATTACAATGACCAGTACATATGATTCGATTAAGTTCTGAATAATTAGGAATCCCCCTTTCTTTTTTACCCGAAAAATCTGAACTGAAGAATTTGTGTTTAACTTGATCATTATTTACGGAAGGACTCGAAATATATCTTCTTTTGACAGAAAGAGAATGAACGTTCAGTTGATCTTGATCCTTGTGTAGTG
>CANTUT010000838.1:7500-15000 GCA_947687605.1 Reutealis trisperma | reverse complement strand
ATATGTAAGTGATTCATATACAGCATCTCTTTCTTTTATCAACGGCTCTACTAATTGATATGTTTCCACAAATAATTGAAATTCAATTTCTTGATCTGTATCTTCAATTTTTGGAAACTTAGAAAATTCTTCTCTTAAGCCCTGATCAATGAACCTACAAAATCCTTCAAATTGTATCTGATTAAATCCAGGTATTGTAGACATTCCCTCATTTCCATCCCCGAGCATTTTAAATTTCCCGTTTATTAAAAAAATCCCATTATTGGATCGTTTTTCATTCAATTATATGGATCGACGATCTAGCAATGATGAAATTTAGATTTTGTTTACAGAATCACATAAAATTTTATCTAACTCCATAGATGGATATGGAATGTATGAAATACGTATGAACGGAGGAATAAAGATAATTTTATACTCAAATTCGAATTTGCAACAGATACAACTGGAAAGGAATTTAGAAATTCCACTTAACTTAGAATTCGGAAATTTTGTATAGAATAGCCAAACAAAAAGTGATTCAATTTCCACCATTATTATGATATTACTTATTCCAATATGATTGATTGGATACTAGTAAAGGATTTGGGATTTAATCTTTCGATGAGATAAAGAAGTAATAATTAGAAACAATATAAAGTTGATTTTTTAGCACTTAGCTTTTTCGTGGATTTCATTGTATTGTTTAGTTTAAAAAAAAAAAGAATTCGCATAGAATAGATATTTTTTTTATCTATTTTTTTAATCGAGTTCATATAATACGATTGCAGCGCATAAGAAGGCTTATTAAACATACGCAGACATAACTATAGCTATTTGTATATATATAAATCTCTCCTTTTACGGCAGTTCTATTTTGGACAGCGCATGTCATACTCTCTCAAAATTTCTATTACATTTTTCATTGAATAGAAATTTTCCTATAGGAATCATAGACAGGTAAGATATCAGATTAGATATCTGTGTAAAAATTGATGTTCTAGGGTTTACATATACTCATAATTGTTGTTATAATTTAAATTGAGAAGAATTTTTTATTGAATCAATACTGATTGGGTACGTATCCAATTTTGATTTTCTTATATCATTAGCATTAGGGAAATGCAATTTTAGATTCAAATCCAAGAATCGTTCATAAATTCACAGTCAATAGTTAATGGTTCCAGTTTGTCCTTAATTTTTGCTTTTGTGATTGAAAATTCACTTTTCTTTTCATTTCAATAGACAATAGAAAGGGGAAAGAATTTAGATAGTGTGTGTTTTGAGATACTATACAAAATTAATCGAAAAGATAGATCCAATCAAAAAAAGGAAGGATTTCTTTTTAGGAATTTAGGAAAGGGATTAAGAAAAATGGGATTCAAGACGCAAGTACAAAAAAAAAAAAAAGAAACCCCCTCCAAAAAAAGCAAAAAAGGGGGGGTATTTCCGTCTATTTTGGGTCGCCTTGGCGGCATGGCCGAGCGGTAAGGCGGGGGACTGCAAATCCTTTTTCCCCAGTTCAAATCCGGGTGTCGCCTGATTAACAAAAGGCACAAAATACCTTCTTCCCTTTTGCTGATAGAACTTCCCTCCAACAGAAGCACGCGGAGGAAAAGGCATTTTGATACTTCCTTGATTCTAAACATCGGAAATTTCTGTTCTCTAAAGGGCTGTAAATTCTTGCATCTAGGATTCAAGGAAAGTTTATAGTGGTGAAAGGGAATCGCTAAATCTTGATATAATAGTCCTTTCACTACTAATGCAAGGTCTACTGATTGAGTCTTGAATTAGATTGGATAGCGGGGCAGGGAATCTAATTAGTAGTTGTTGAAAGGGTGAAAGATTTTTTGTATACAAACTCATGAGAATTCCTGAGTACTCAGGAATTCAATCAATCGAATAGTGATTGAATGGATAATTGGCTTTTACTTATACATATCTATTTTTTATTTTTACTTTTTATAAAATTATTTTTATAAAAAGTAAAAATATATTTTTATAAAAAGTACAAATATATATCAAATATACAAATATATAGAAAGTACTAAAAGAAATTCTTTGTTTTTTTTTAGGTAATTCCTAATCAAGAATGGAATAGGAATGGAATAGACTGTCTTCCAATTGTTTTATAGAGACAATTGGGAGAATTCGATCAAATGGAAAAAAGGGTATGTAAAAAAAAAAGAGGAGTCTATTATTATTATATAATAGATAGTGATCTATCTTGATTCTATCTTTTTTTATTTTTGACTTAATGAAAAGCAACCAACGAAAACATAACTCTTTTTTTTTCTTACATTTTAGTAACATTTTATTGATACTTCCAAGGGTGTTGCTGCCTATTTTGTTTATACTAAAAGTTTTTGATTCTACTAGCAATCATATAAGAACTTCTTAGAATTAGTTGGATTTTTTGGATTGTTTCATCAATATATTGAACAGAATCTTTTTTTTTTGACTCTGTGCCAGCGATTCTACTATTATTAGTGGTGAACAATAATGGAAAAATTCCTTCATATTCCTAGAGATAGAGGACATAATTTACATGGATATAGTAAGTCTCGCTTGGGCTGCTTTAATGGTAGTCTTTACATTTTCCCTTTCGCTCGTAGTATGGGGAAGAAGTGGACTCTAGGGGTACTACTAATTGAGTTGAGAAATCAAACTGTATCAATTGTTTTATAGAGCATTCCGCAAAGATTTTTTAATTTAACTGTTTAAATTGAATTAAATTCAATTATTTAATTCAATTATTTAATTCAATTTCTAAATTCTTACAAATTTAGAAATTGAATTAAAAATATCTTCATTTCAAAATTCTATTGGAGTTGAGTGAAGTAATGTATTCTATAAATAATATATGAATAATACCCTTTTAATCATAATCAAACAAATATTTCAACGATTCTCGTGTTCATATTTCGAAAGTCAAAGGAATACAAATGATAGGAAATTTATTCCAACCAAATTCTTCCTATTTCGATAACCTGGTTCTTACCAGAGTTATATATGAACAATGAGGAAGAACAGAACCCCCCCTTTTTTTTTTATTTATTTTTGTTTGCCTCTTTCCTGTTCAAAGAGAAAAGAAAGTCGTTCTTTTATTTTATTAAAGAAAGTAGTTCTTTTTTTAGTTATTAAATCTTTTATTAGTTATTAAAAATGATTAAATTAAGTGAATTTTCTATGGGAAATAAGATAGACATCGTGATTCTCCAATGAGATACTACGCATACTAAGATATTTTCTTGCTTACTGCTTGGTTTAGTATTTGTTTTATTATTTAAGAAATTGGCTTTATGCTATACCTTATTGACTTGACTCATTTCATATCATGATTCAAAGGTTAAAAATCGGCAGAGTTTACTAATCCTTTTCGTTGAAATCTTAAAAAATTTTTATAGAATTCCTTTCCTTGGATGATCTGTCAACTGCTCAATCAATTACTTCTTCGAAATGCTAAAAAAAGATTTCTTGATTTTCTTTTATTAATATAAATATATATCTAGATTTCTTTCCTTTTCATTGATTTTATTCTTTCGGTAGATGCCGGGATTCATATTGAAAATAATCAGAAATCTCGGATCAGAATCTTATATATATTAGAATCAGAATCTTATATATATTATAAAAGGAAGAGTAAGAGTTGCCTTTCGACTATTTCAGATTAATTGGAATCAACACAAATCAAATAGATCAAGAAATAGAATTGGGATGTTATATACATTACATATAGATAATTCATATCTAGATATATGACTAGGAGATGATATTCTAGATTAATCTATATCTATATTAAGCCTATATCTTTATACAGTACAACTTTATACACTAGAAAAACTAGATTTGATAGTATGATAGAAAGAAATATATTTCTTTCTATCATACTATCAAATCTCATAGGATACTGCTAATTCTAGTCCGCTCATTTCATCTAAGACACAAAATAGGAATCCTTTTCATTTTATTTCTTCAATCATTGATATTGATAATAACTAAGAAGTCAAGTTTCAGTCAAATTAATCACCTTAACTAACTGTTTTTACGTATATTATAAGTAAAAAAGCAGTAGGAACTAGAATGAACAGTGCAGTAGCAATAAATGCAAGAATATTTACTTCCATAATCTCATCGTTTCTTTTTCTTTACTTCGCAATAACTCGGGATTTAATCCCATAGAGATAATAAATCTTTCGCCTCTAAATTCAATGGGATGAATTCCATCTCGATGATATCGAGTCTGATCAATATCATGAATAACAATATCTGGGCTATCAAATCAATTCATTGTCGAGAATTGAATAGTATAACATAGAAAGATTGTTTATCCATACCGAATTCAAAAATGGATTCTTGATTCAATTGATAATTTCTTTACTTTGCTTTATTTATCATATTCTTTCTTTTCTATAAAATTATCGCCTTAATCATCTGACGAAGTATCATGTAACCCCCTTCCCCTTTCCACTTACATTGGTTACAACCAAATCCAAACAAACAATAAAAACGAAAGAGAGAAAGGGGAGTTAAGTTCTAAACTCCTTTTTTAATGATCTAACTTATTGGAAAAAAAATGTGATAAAGACAAGTCCCAATATAGTATAAAAAAATCGAATATTCTATCAAAGCAATTAAATTCATTTTGTATCGTACAAATACAAATTCCATTTACAAATTCCATTTGTGTATGGGCTATCGGAAAAGATATGGTACTCGATTCGATTTCATTATACGGTCAGGAGTAATCGAAAAATCCAAATTCAATATAGTATCTTTTGGAATCTTGAATATGATACTACATATAATTGTACTAATCCATATATGTCTCTATCAATCAGTACTAGTTGAAAAAACGAAAATTCCTATATTTGTATTTACTTTGATTAGAAATGAAAAACGAAAAAAAAAAGAAATATAAAATAGAAATAATGAAATAATATAAATAAAAATAGAAATAATATAAATAAAAATAGAAATAAATAAAATAATATATATAAATAAAAAATTAAGAATAAATAATAAATAAAATAATAAATAATAAGAATGATGCCTTTTGGAATGAAATTGTGCTAGTTGTCCCCTTTCGTAGAAAAGGGAAAGGGGAGAGATGAATTGATGTATTTTTTTATTAGATTGTTGGATTTGGATCCGTCGGGACTGACGGGGCTCGAACCCGCAGCTTCCGCCTTGACAGGGCGGTGCTCTGACCAATTGAACTACAATCCCGAGGAAATGCAATAAAGTGTACAGCATACATATTCTTATGATTTCTTTTAAACCCTTTCTATTTAGATTTTAGATTTGAATCACCGCCTTGGAACAGAAATGGGAGTGGTTTATTGATATCCACATGGATATCCGCTTTAGTGATAAAAAAGGGACAGGGATTGCTAGTCATCTTTTCGTTATTTCAAAAATCAAAGTCGATTGATAATAAAAAAAACTTTTCAAAGACTCTTTTTTCTTTACATTACTCTTTTTCTTAAACTTTATACTTACAAATCCTGATCTGAATCTAGATCATTAGCAAGATCAGAATTTGTGAGAAAAAAAAAAAAAATAAAGCAAATAAAATAAAGAACAGGTAGAAATATATCAGAAATTTTGACCCATATCAGGCATTTCGAGAGAACAAAGGGGTTATATCATTTCATGGCGGATCAGTGAATTATTGGGCCGAGCTGGATTTGAACCAGCGTAGACATATTGCCAACGAATTTACAGTCCGTCCCCATTAACCGCTCGGGCATCGACCCAGGAAAAATAAATTCCAGACTTATTAATAATCCATGATCAACTTCCTTTCGTAATACCCTACCCCCAGGGGAAGTCGAATCCCCGCTGCCTCCTTGAAAGAGAGATGTCCTGAACCACTAGACGATGGGGGCACATTTGCCCGACCGCCATCATACTATGCTCATAGTATGAGCAGTTTTTTGAAATTGTCAATATAACGAAATGGTATGACTAGATTCAAAGAATCTTTCCGTCTTTCATGATTCCATAGAATTTTTTGATTCTTATATTCATAAAATATTCATTCTAATCACCAATATCCATTATATTATCCAATTATATTATCCATTATAATAAATTTATCCATTATAATTAATATAATTAATATACCATTATCTATTCTAATATCTATTAGAATATATAATTAATTAGAATATATAATTATATATATAAATATAAAATAAAAAAATAAATAGAATTAAAATTAAATAATTATAAAAAAATAGAATTCTAAATAGAAAAAAAAAGAAATAAAAAAGAAATATAATACGAAAGATTCTTTCAGGGAATAATTGATCCGCCGTAAAGCCAGAAAATAGGGTTAAACCTCATTTCTTTCGCTTTCATTCATTAACTCACTCATTGTTAAAATAAATAGGAATATCTCTCTCTCACACTAAACCAGTAATTTAACAAATGATAAATCTGACAATCTGGAGGCATCAACAAGTTATCCAATTTTTTTTAAGAATGTAATTTGGTTCAGGGAACAAATAGAGTCTTTTCATCAGTGATTCGATGAAATATCTTGGATCTATGTTGAATTGCTAAATAAACCAAATGAATTTCGTTATGATGGTGGTCAATCCAATTAAGTTGGGCCTTGAAAATTTTATTACATTGATATTTATCAAATTCAATACCAATAACCCACTTTGTTACCTATATTCACTAGTTTAGTCACTAGGTAAATCAAATCTCTCGCTTATGAATGAACTACTATGGGTCGACTCCCTGTAATTAGTCCTGTACTTAAGTATAATATACTTTTTTATGTACTTAGTATAATATACTTATTTATATATAATGTATTTATTAGTTTCTAATATACTTATTAAAATTTATATTCTAATTTAGAATATTATTTATTATATTAGAATATTCTATTCGATTTATCATATTATATTCTATAATATTAATATTCTATTATATAATTCTATTATATATTATATATTCTATATTAGAATAACTTTAGAATAACTATTCTATATTATATATTAGAATAAATTTATATAATAAAATTACTTATATTATTATCTTATTATTATATAATATATTATAATTTATTATTATATATTATATTATTATTTATTATTATATATTATATTATTATTATATTATTCTAATTTACTTATATTATATTAGATAGATTATATATATATATTAGGATAGATATTATATCTATTAGATAGATTTAATTTTTAATCGATTTCCATAGATCTATTTTATCCGCAGAACGCCTCATTCAGGAATTGAATCAAATGGGCCCTTTTAACTCAGTGGTAGAGTAACGCCATGGTAAGGCGTAAGTCATCGGTTCAAATCCGATAAGGGGCTTTGGCCCTTTTTTCATAAAACCCAGCGGTAGTATTCCTATTTGAAGTTGGTTGAAGAGGAAATAGAAACGTTTTTGATATTTGTAATAAAAAAGTAAGAAACTCTATAATTAATTCTAAAATTAAATTAGAAATTTTAAAAAATGAACATTATAAAATTAACATT
>CANTUT010000837.1:0-306968 GCA_947687605.1 Reutealis trisperma | reverse complement strand
AATATATATATATATATATATATATATATATATATATATATATATATATATATATATATATATATATATATATATATATATATATATATATATATATGTATATATATATATATATTTGTATATATATATATATTTGTATATATATATATATATATATATATATATATATATATATATATATATATATGTATATATATATATGTGTGTGTGTGTGTATGTATATATATATCTATATATATATATATATATATATATATATATATATATATATATATATATATATATATATATGTACGTGTATATATATATATATATCTTTTATGGTAATAGGTTTCATATAATATGCCATTTTAGTGCGTGGTTGATTAAATTTTTTGTTCTGTATCATATAGGCTAATGGTCCTACAAATGGAATCACAAATCAATTTATTGTTGACCTTGCCAAGGATCCATTCCGAACAGTGATTAATGGGTACAAGTTTTACATTGAAAAATATAGTTCCATTAGGTTATCAATCAATAACGGAGTCAATATTAAGGGTTCTAATTATAGCGAGAATGCATATGATTATTAACGTCGATTGGTGAAGGCTTTATAGTTGGAATACCCTACACTACCAAATAAGTGAAGTCGGCTTTTTAAATGTGAATGGTTTAATTTGATGCCTAATATCAAAATGAGGTTTATGAAAATTTTAATTTGGTTGAAATCAACCAAAGGTGGAGATTTGTACATATGAACTATTCATTTTAGCAATGCACGCTTGTTAAGTGTATTATCTTCCTTATCCTAGTCTACAACAAGATTAAGCTGATTGGTGGGTAGTGTGTAAAATTAAAGCCAGACTAGTTGTAGGAATGGAGGATGAATCTATAATTAAAACATCATCTCAAGCACCTTTCCAGGAAGATGATGATATATTGCCTCTAATTAAAATTATTAATGATGAGCCGCCTGACAGTTTTAATGTTCCAAATGAGTCGTTCATAGACATAAATGAGTAAGATATTGAATTAGAAGATGAAACAGAGCTACCATAAGAAATGAATCATTGGAATATATAATTGACGAAGATGATACAAATAACATTGATTTTGAATAGTTTATTTTTAATGGTAATTTGTATATATATAGTGTTTTATGATTTTTAATTTTTGGTGATTTTTTTTTTTGAATATTCTCATATCTATATTTAGATGTCATGAAGTGTACATAGAGATAAGGGTAAGGGTTGTGATCGTGATTATGGTCGCAGTCGGTTGTCTTCAGACCAAACATCTATAGGCAAGCAATCTTCTTTCATGTCGACATTGTCTATTTTACCATCCATTTATCCCTCCACTTTTTCATCCCCTACTTTACATACCTTTACTTTTGTATCTCCCAACACTACTTTTGTTACTCTATAAACCTTTAATTTTACACTCTCATCATTTGGCCGTAGCATGATACCAACTAAGATTAATGTGCTACACAGAGCCAGTACAAAGATACTTAATTTTTGGATATTGACACTTCTCTAATCCTGACCGGACCTTCTATACCAGACATTATTTTTTCAAAACTGACAAGATTTTTTCTTAGATTGATTGCTCAACTATTCTAAAATTAATTTTGAGCCTATTGAAGCTGACCGATAAGATTTATGAACTTTATAACTCCCGAAAACTGATCCAAAAGTCTTAAAACTAACTCAAAGCCTCGAAAACTGACTAAAAAAGATGTCAAAATGCACGTGGCACCGCGTCAATCTGATATGAAT
Source organism: Reutealis trisperma (assembly GCA_947687605.1). Lineage (NCBI taxonomy): Eukaryota > Viridiplantae > Streptophyta > Magnoliopsida > Malpighiales > Euphorbiaceae > Reutealis > Reutealis trisperma. Next base: position 305,205 of record CANTUT010000837.1, on the reverse strand, counting down.
TCAATTTAGTACTGCACGGATTTGTGCCTTATTGGGATGACGGCCACAAAAGTCTGAAGCGGATTCGCACAGACCTGGCACAGATCTGTGTAGACCATTTCTTGCACCAAAATTTGCCCCTTTCAACCTAATTTTTAACCTTTTTAGTACTATTCTTTTGGTCTTTTCACTTTTCAATTTCTAAACTACCCTCACCCATTTTTCCTATAAATACCTCCCTCCACTTCTCATTTTTCTTCATTCCTTGAGTTAGTGTTGATAGCTATCCTCTAATTCCTCTCTTTTTCCCCCTCTAACCACTCTCTAATTAATTAATTATCTTACCCTAACCAAATTAATTAATCTTTTTAATGAACTAAAACTCTTTTTTCAAATTTAAAATAATCAATCAATTAATTAATTAATTAATTAATCATTTTAATTAATTAATCCATCCATATATTTCATCACATTAATTAGTTAATTAATAATTTTAATTAATTAATTAATCTCTCAATCAATCCAATTACTTGGTCAAGATAAAATGAAATTTTAGTATGGTAAAACTTTTTATCAGCCAAAAGCAAAGGTATCAGCCTTTTTCACTCTCAAAACACCCAAATCAAAATCAATATGAGCAACTCTAAAATCCTTCCACTTAATTGTGGAACGAAATATATAGGTTTTGATCCCCATTCAATGGGGTACATAGGCACGTGCGGAATATAAATGCAAACCTCAAATCCAAATCCCAATCAATCTCCTTTCCCTTTTTATTTTCCAAATGTAATTAGCATAATTAATTATTTATTTATTTTTCGAATTAAGGAGTGATTAAGTGGTTCTCGTAGAATCCATAAGGACTAGAGGGAACACTCTCCTTAATTTTTGATTTACTCGATTTTCTCTTCAATTTTCCTATGTATCCATATTATGCCTGTCACATCCCATTTTCAAAGATATAATGGTCCTAGAATATGGGAAGACATAAGATCACCTATGTTCGTAGAACCCACTCATGAGCATATAAACATTGCTTAGGATTGTACCAAAACCTCATGCATTAACTTAATTATCCAATAATAAGGAAAAGTTTGACTAGCGGAAGCATAGCATTAAAATACTTTAAATATAACCCATGTGAAAAGAACTATTAAGACTCCCAAATAAATTAACACATAAATAATATTCCATAAATGAAATTCCTGGAGCATCTGAAAATACTCTTCAAATCATAGTATGCTAATACACTTCGATAAGGAAAATCCCCAAGCGGAGTAGAATTGCTTGAGCTTTCACCTTGCCTCTTCATAATGCTCACCTGGAATCACACAAGGACAAAGTGGTAAGATAGATGATCTCAATGAGTAAACAATAAGACTTGAACAATAACACCTATCCCTTTATAAGGGTTCATAGATCATGGTTCATAGTTTGCAAATTAGCAAGGTTCACAGATATCAAACTTGTAACATATAGAGTAAAGGTTGTAGCCTTGTCTGCTCATAGCATAAATATAGAGTGAAAGTTGCTGCCTTGTCCACTCATAACATAAATATAGAGTGAAGGCTGCTTCCTTGTCCACTCATAACATAATGTAGAGTCAAGCCTGCAGCCTTGTCCACTTATAGCATAAATATAGAGTGAAGGCTATTGCCTTGTCCACTCGTAACATAAATATAGAGTGAAGGCTGCTGCCTTGCTCACTTGTAACATAAAGGAGAGGTAACAGTAGCATTGAAGAATGCAATCACATGTAATACAATAACAATAGATGTTTAGCTTATTGAACAAAAGATAAATAACAGTGTGGTTCCAGAAAGAAAGTAAGGTACGACAACAATCACAAAGATTCTTTCTTATCATGGCATAAATAATGATAGTTTTGGACCAATTGTGCTTTCGCAACCCACGCTTAACAAAAAAAATTCATATAATTATAATTTAGGATAGAAAGGAACTTGGGTTTCAAGAATCTCAAAAGTTCACATATCGTGGTATCATATACTTGTAACATAAATATAATATTTACTCACCTTGTGGTTTCTTTGTTCCTAGTAATTGTAGCCCTTTGAACTTCTACTACTCCTCAAGCTCTAACATATTATTTAATTCAATACTTATCATTTGCTTAATTATCATGCTATCCTATCCCATAACTACCCCATGCACATATAACATTCTCATAAACTTGGAGTTGCACTTAAAAGTGCACTTATCACTTGCACATAATATGTTGAATTTTAAAGTGTTGCACACTTAACCTTCATAGGCTTACATGAAATCACATTATAACTCATACTATGACTTTTCTAAAATCAAACACAGTATATCATGATCTTAATATCAATTCCATTTAACATTCAACTTAATATACTTAACATTTTATATATATATCAACTTAACAAGTAATCTTGAAGAGTCATGCTTATCTCTTTTGGTAAACAAATCATACTATCCATCTCATAGTCAATTTAAGATCATTAATTCACTATTAATACATCTTAAGATCTATTTCACTTGTCACTTAAGCATATATACATATTAATCATAACATGGTAATGGAGTTATTAAACCCTAGGTAGGCCGAATTGTCTATAGGTTTGTTTAGAGTTAATCCTTCAACCAACATGCAATTAAATCTTTTATCATTCATATATAGATGCCAAAAATTATCAAAATATATCATACAAAAATTATAGAAATTGGGATTAAAATCCCTATGTTGGCCAAATACACTCGTCAAGGAGAAACATGAATTTTCTTATTTTTTGCACTTTCCGTTCATTACAATAATATGTAAAAAATTTTCATGTAACATCCCAATATACAATTTGGCACCCATATTTATATATATGCATGAAAATTTTTCAACTTCTGGTTTTAGGGTGAAAATCATAAATTTTCTTGCTTTCCGTACTTTTCTGATCATTACAGTAATATATAGAAATATGATTTAAACTAATATTTTTTATCTAATCACAACAAAAATCAATGTAGAACACAATAATATATAATTAGGCAGCCCCCTTCCCCCAATATTATGCATGAAAATTCCAAACTTTGAGTTTTAGGATCCACCTTTGGAGGATTCGCATAGAAGCGATTGTGTTTTTGGTGGAAAAATAAATGTCTTTTTCAAAATTTCATGTAGGTTGAATTTAATCAAAAGAAAAATAATAAATACATAACCAAAAATAATTTTCTCATGATTAGTTTCATAAAAATCAAATAGTAAATTGGAAGAAGAGAAAAACTTACGAAAACGGTTGCGAAATAGAAATGTTTGAAAGCACCTTGTGAATTTCGGTTGGGAGAATATTTTTGAGATAACTTTTTTGTAAAAATTATGAAGAATAATAGAATAGGTCTGGCTGAAATTTAGCTTAAATATTTAGGGTTTTGGCAAAATTCCAAGTTTACCCTTAATGAGCTAGATTATGAGTGTTTTGGTGTAGTGAGCTTTTGGGAAATTAGGCCTTTTATTTAATTTATGGGATGATTATAGGTAATTAAAAAAAAATATTTTTCTTATTATTCTCATTGAAATTCCTTCCAAAATATTTATTTAAAAATATTTTAAAAATGTTCATAAAAATTATTTTAAGGTTAAAAATCGCTTTATGCATGAAAATTCATTTTGTATGTAATAAATCATTCTATGCTTATATACTTCATATAAATCACTTATTTCACCATAATAATTCATATTATGCATATTAGAACTAATCTAACATGCCATATACACATCAATTCACATAACACATGAATTTTCTTAAAAGCACTTACTTAGTCATAATAGTTCTAAATTCAAGCAAGTTTTCACGAAACTTCTAGGGTAGGTGTGGGTTGTTACATTCTCCCCCTTAAAATAAATTCATACTCGAATTTAAATACTTGCTCATACGTTCTCGAAAAACTAGGGATGCTTCTGCTGCATCCTTTCCTCGGCTTCCTGAGTACACTCATCCATTCTATGATTATGCTAGTGGACTTTAATCATAAGTATCTCCTTGATACACAAATTTCTCCCCATCCTTAGTTTGAAACTCTACTTGCTTTTCTCTACAGTCAATCGGAGCTCCATACTCATATAGTCAGTCCAATCCATTCCTAAGATTACTTCAAATTCTAGCACATCAAGTTTTAAATAACTCCACAGGAAATATCTATCCATAAACACATACTTTACTTCCATCATCTCTCCCAAAGGAGTTAACACTATTAACGGTTCATTCATCAATTCCTTATTTCTACCAAAACTCTTAGCAAAACATGGAGACACAAATGAATGCGTAGCACCAGAATCAATAATCATCTTGCATTAGAAATTCAAATGGGAATGATGCCTCTTTCTTTTAAATCACACTAGATTAATATTCTTCCTTTGACTATACTTGTTATTTTCATAGCTGACAGAAGAATCCCTACTTTTCTTGTTGTCACTATAAGAAATTAGTTCTCTTGTAACAAGTAATTTCATCACAATAAGACCTTATATTGTCATTATAACCTTATCGTGATAAATTATTTTGTTACTGAATTTGTTGCAATAAGTTTGTCTTAATAAGTATATTGTGATGAAATAAAATGTTGTTACCATATCATATTTTTATTGTGACAATGAATAATTTGTCACGTAAACCAATTTATTATGACCAAATATTTTATTGCAAAACAAAAAACTTTTGTCATAGTAGATACAATTTAGTCACAAAAAATCTATAATTTATGAAAAAATAATATATTATATAGTGACAAATGCATGTTTTAATGATAAAAAATATTTTGTTAGGAATTAGCATGGTGACTCAATAGTTTTGTCACAATTTTAATTGTGACAAAAATTTATCTGACAAAATTTTATTGTGATAAATTCATTTTTGTCATTGGTTTACTAATGTGACAGGTACTTTTTTGTTAGTACGTTTTATTGACAAAAAAAAAAATTGTCAACTATGTAGTAGTGTGACAAAATACGCTTTGTCAAAATTGTAACAGTGAGAAAATTATACTTATCAAAAATTATTGTAGAATAACAAATATTTTTGTCACCACTTATTAGTGACAAATATATTTTTGTTAAAAAATCCAAGGAGTGAAATAATTTTTTTAGTAAAAATATTTAAAGTGACAAAAGTGTTTTGCAGAGAAAATAAAAACATAATAAGTTTTTTTTTGTCATAAATGTCAATAGTGACAAAAATATGTATGTTGTAGTATTTTTTGATGACAAATACTATTCATCACAATTATTTTAAAGAGAAGTGGTGACTAATTTTTTTTTTTTCTAAATGCTTATAATGACAATTTATGTTTGTCATTGCTAATAAATCTTTTTGTAAAAACTAATATTTATTTAATTTTTTTTTCATTTTAGTTTTACAATTTACCATAACTACAAATAAAATTTACCTGCACATCACTTTCCAAAATCATAATTAAATAAAAGCATAACAAATATATAATCAATAAGAATTATTGAATTATAAATATAAACTCAACAGTATTGAAAAACAATAATTCAAAAGTTATAAGGTCAAGAAACAACATAGTGCTTCAAAAAGAAGACTTTCATCTATAACTAATTTATGACTATAACACATTCTCAAGTACTTGTTGCTCAATAATTTCAATCTACAAAAAAAATAAAAAAGAAAAGAAAAGAAAAGAAAAGTCAATATAAGAATTGAGCATCATGGATTGAACAAAAAGAATTTATTTTATGTGGCTACTTAAATTATTTTTGTTTTTACCTTTGCTTTGTTATGCAAAATTATTTTCATCTCTTCGACCACGTCTTATTTCATGAATAAAAAATTTGAGCTCATTGTAAGACTCTTGTAAACTATTAATTGTCGAGTGTTGATTTTGTATTTGCTCCATTAGCTCTTCATTTCGTTTTTCAGCTTAGATCTTTTCAACTTCTAAAAGAGCTTCTAGTTCCACTTCTTTAGATTTACTTGATTTCATCCCATAACCAAGTCCATGAACATAACCTGACTTTGATTTTAAAACTTTTTCAAGAATTTCACGTCTAGTCATCTCAATACCATCCTTCTTTGCTTTTTCCCAAGGAGTATTCATTTGCTCCTAGAAAATTAGAAGTTAATTTAAGTATTTAAAATTCATAAATTGATATTCAGCCTAATCTGTTATTAAAATCTATTGAACTAAAATTCCTTACATAGTTCTCTTGAGCTTATGAGTCAATTCATGTACCATCACTTTTGCGATGTGTATTAAAATAAAGTTTCATTTCAATAGGCTCATTATGCATTTCCTCTTGATTTTCTTCACAATCCTAAATTCTCCTCCAAGTTTTCCTCCATAGTTCCCTATGTTTAAAGTTAATACAAAATTATGTGCATATCAATTTTTTCTTTTCACAAAAATACAAGTTGATTTATATAACTAACCTAGTATTAACTAATAATAAATTAAAATACCATTTCATACATCCGTTGGCAAAAAAAACTTTGAGTCTGAAGTATGTGGAGCCTTCATCTTCTTCTGATTGTTTGTGTTTGCTATGCTTTGAGCCTACATATTAAAAAAAGAAGTTACAATATTATGCATTTTATTATAACATAGAAAATTTATTAATTTATAACATAAGTAAATAATACAATACCTTGAACTTTTCATCTTCAAAATGCTCACATAGCTTTTTCCAATTTTTCAATTTCATATTGTCAAGAGGATGTTCAATTGCTTCTTCAAGAGAAGTAAATTTCTGATTATGTTTATGGCATTGATGTTTAAAAGTAGTAAAGCGCCTTCCCATTATTTTATCAACCCCCTTTTTTGCATGTGGATCATCCAAGTCTATATCAAACTCACCCTATATATATATATATATGAAATTTAAAATTATGAATATTTTATACAAGTTGAACTATTTATAAGTTTAAGAAAAAAAAGTGATATTAATATATCTGAACTTAAGTTTCGTTTCAATCGGTTTCTTAAGTTTCAATCATATCTTTCTAGTAAAAATACTAGTTGGTGCAAAAAATTGAGTAAGCACGCCTATCTCCATTTTAAATATTTTTTTAGCGAGACCAACCGGTAAATGCAATCCTTTTTTTTTATGATCACACCACCAATTTTTTTACCTTCTTTCATTCTCTTTTTAACTTCAAAAGCTCTAGTCACACCACGACCTCTTTTTTTTTTTTTTTTTTTTTTTTTTTTTTTTTGTAAGAGAAGCTGTAAAATTTAAATAAATCATACAAATGATAATTTCATAAAATTAGTACTTCAAGAAAATGCAAAACTATTGATAGTTATATTATATAATGGAACAAAAAATTATTAGTAACAATACCTTCACAATTCATTAATTCAAACATGGTTGAATCATTTTGTATAGTTGATAAATTTTCTTGACCTGAAGCAGATGGTGCCTCAACTGAATTGTTGGCCTCAATTGAAGAGTGCAATGTCTCAATTGAATTATTGGCCTCAATTTAAGTGGATGGTGCTGTACTATTAGTCATTTTTGAAAATGTTGAACTCTTTGATCTTGGCATGGTTTGAACTTCTTCAATAATTGATTGTGTTCCTTTCTTATGAGTCGGTGGAATGGTTATCAGACCTATCAAAAACCATGCCATAAGTGTTAAAAAAAAAGTAATTTACATTAAAATAGAAATTTAACATATAGACAACATGGATATAAATGCTTTTAAAATGATGCAAGAATTTAATTAGGTGAGCAATTAGAATTTTATGATAGGCGCATATAGAATACAATTTAAGTGTAATTTTCATTCCTAAATCCTAAGTAATATTTGGCAATATTCGGCTAATTATTTAATCATTTGTGTAACACATCTATGTATCTCTACAATTTTTTGTTGTGTATTACCTTTTTTGAGCTTCATAATTGGGGCAAGAGGACCCCTAGGTCAAGCTATTTACAAGTGTGAACTTCACTTTCTCACTTAGGAATTAGGATTGTCATTTTCTTTCATTCAATATACTTTGGCATTTGTATTATTGTGCCATCTTAATTTGATTTTTTAGCATTTTCTTTTTGTTAATGTTTTATATAGTCAAGTCTATTCGAAACTCTTGAATGACATGTATTTTATTGAGGCTTAAAATCAAGAGTTTTAGGTGTTTCAGTAGAGGATGATTTTTTACAGCAATTGAAATTATTATCAAATTGAATAGTCTGATTGCCTAAGGTAAAAATGAGAGCTGGGTACATTGTCTATCTTAGTATAGAAATTAACTTATTAGCTCAATGTGCTATTAGACATGACTTAATTCTTTATTTGTCAATCCATGATGAATTTAAAATAAAAATCACATAAAGACTATGGCTTGAATGGTGATTGTAGATGCTTGAAATTGAGGATGCATTGATCAAAATTGTAATGGTACAGTATAATAGGTGTAATGGTTATATTGGTGGAAATAGTAGTGGCAATAGATATGCTATGGAGACTTTGATGGTGGTTGTTATGCAAGTGACTGAAAATTACTGAAAGAAAAAATAAGCTACTAACCATCACTAGTTTTGGGAGATAAATTGTTGGCCTCAATCAAACTAGGTGGTGGTATTCCATTGGCTTGTGAGTGCTTGAGAACTTGTGAAAATCCAATCTTGGATGGTGGACCTGCCTTTTTCTTGCGACCAAGTGTCATATTTTTAAACCTGTAAAAAAAATTCAAACAATTACACTTACACCTAATTATATATAATCAAGTCTATCAAAATCAACATACCTAACTTCTTCTTCAAAATCATCCATTAGTCATGTATGTAATGAAAATATTAAAAAAAATAATCTCATGACATGACTTCAACAATAGAAATTATATATCTTAATAAATACTACCATGACTCATAAAATCAATAAATTATTCAACTTTTTATTGGGGCTATTGTATTTAACATAAAAAGTTAACAGATTTATTAAAACTTTGATAGATAGATAGTAGTTCAATGGAAAATCAATATGAAGCATATTAGTAGTTCAATGGAAAATCAATATGAAGATATTAGCCTAATATTGAAAATAAAAAATTTAATTAATGACTTTGAGACAATAACAATCAGAGTTTAAATGGATTAAACTATATATACTCTGATATTGAGTTTGATTAGATTTATGATTTATAATCAAATAATAACAATCAAATAATTTGTCTATTGAATTCAATGAATAATAAAATTACAAATTTATTGATTTTATTAATGAACACAATTATCATAGAGTAATGGGTAAACAAACAAATATTGAGAAGAATACTTACAAAGTAATATGGTTAATATTATTCCCTTGCTGCAAATCACTAAGCAAAAATAAAAGTTGTAGGTTAGAAGTACAAATAGGTTAACGTGTGTAATAATGGGAATGATAAGAATATGCCGCCAATCTCAATTTCTTAAGTTTTATAGAGATGAGAATAAGTAGGGTTTTTAACATTGAAAAGTGATAATATTGCCGCCAAATCAAAATAATTTTTCCCAGCCGCTGAAATTTTAACCATTTTCCCTCCTTTTTATTAGCGTTTTCTATTTTCTTAAGTCCAACAGTAGATGGATAATATCTCATTCAAAGTCCCCATCCAATGACTTATATTTATTCTTCAATATATATAGGGAAAAAAATAACCATTTTTTTTAAATGAAAAAATAACAACTTTCTTTGTATATCAATCAAAAATAAAAAGTAAATTTTTTATTTAATATGAATTTTTTTAACTTATATATTACAATTCTCTAGTGTTAAATTACTTTAAATATCATGACATTAATATTTTTTATAATTTTTAGTCTTTTTCCTTTTAATTATAAACAATTTATAAGAGTAGTAAAGATTTTATTTATAGAACAAAAGTATATCCTTAATTATCTAATATTTTACTTAGATATATAACAATCGATAGGTTAGATATATAACAATTGATAGGTATTCTAATTATATAGTACTTATTAAATAAAAGATTAATATACGCATATTGTTAAGCTAATTAAAAGGATTTTTTCCAAAATAACATGGTCATTTTGATAATTTGATCATCAAACATATTGTTGTTGTCTATTGATTTCTTATGCATACAAATATTTCATTAGATTATTTTGTTTATATCACAAATGAATCAAATTGAATTTCATGAACCACCACCAAAAAATATATTTTTCAAGTCAATTCTTACTTAACCAACCACAGTAAATACTTATAACTACGACTAATCCTAAAATGTTCCACTATAATCAAGTGCCACGACCTCATAATGATTTTTAAACCATACCAAAATCGTCCTTTGAACTTAATTATATGTTCAATGCATTATTTTTTACATCTTGTATTATTATGTACTTTGTTCACAATTAGAATTTTACATTTTTTTTTGGCAATTTTTAGTTTTTTAATATGTGAATTACTATAGGTTGGAATCAAATAAAGATTAAAATTATGTTTGTTTCGCGTAATAAAATATATAAAAAATAAAATAATTATTCCTAAAAAATATAATAAGTTCGGAATAAAATAATTATTTCAATTTTATAATTTAATTCATAATATAAAATAACTATTTTATTTCATATAAAAGACCATAATACCTTATAAATTAATTTTATCAATGATATTAAAATTAAATATAATTTTATCAATTTTTATTTGAGAAATAATTTAAATGCATAATAAATAAAAATTTTATAAAAAATATTTTTTAATTAACTACACAAATTAATTCCTTGTTCTTTTTACTCAATTTTTCTTTTTTTTTTTTTCTTTTGCAAAAAATTGTTCAAGGGTGTTAAAAATTTTAAAATAAACAATTGTGTGTGTATATGCCTATATTTTTTTAAGAGTAAAAATAAAAATACTCTATTTTATAATCTAATAACACCAATTCTTTAATTTATTGTGTAATATGTATTACATAAAAATAGTGGAATTGTTATTCTATATAATTAAAACTCTATCTAAAATTTGATTCAAAGTAAGAAATAACTAGTCATTATTTTATTTTTAGTCAATTTCATAAACTAAATATTGCCTAAAGGTTAAAAAATTCTGGTGATAATTACTTAGTCTATACAGGTGTAGCACTACTAAAAATAAGTATTTTAAATAGAAAAATTGTACATATAAGAAAGACTAGTCTTACAATTAGTATTGTCAAGAAGCTTGTTGACCATTTTAAATTTTATTTAGATCAATGCCTAATTCTTATTTCATTTATTATCAAGTTAAGCTTATTGGGAGTATTACTCATCACGATCTTAATGAGCTTAATCAAGTTAAAGTAATACTATATAATAAATAATAAACGATAGCTAAACTAAGACTAACCATTAATAAATTTATCTGTCACTTCCACTATTCTTATAAGTACATATTTCTTTTATTTGGAAAATTTATTAATAATAAAATATTCATAGAAAATCTTAAATTTATTGAATTGATAATGTCTTTGTACTAGTTATATTTATATAAATAAAATTAGAAAAGGGCAAAAAATAGTAAATAAATAAATAAATGTGACTAGAACTTTGCTCAAATCTTTGTCTAAATGCAATTTTAAATTGCCTTTAACCATTGCATTAACTTGAATCATTTGATATTTTATTATGTTAAGTTGATTATTAATAATGAAGGATAAGTTAAAAAAAATTAAATAAAAATATAGAAATAGGAGGAAAAAAATAAGGGATTCAAGCTACAATACTCATATGAGTTCAATTAATGTTTTACCACTGAACTAGACCCAATCCTCGTGTTGATTGATTCCTTAAATTAGTTATTATATCCAAGTTAAAAACACAAGTCAATCTTAATTTTCAACCAAACAAATAGAACCCAAAATCTTTTATGTTAGCTGCTGCAAGGCACTTTCCTTTCCATCCGATCTCTGCTGTATCTATATGCAATAATAATAATAATAATAATAATAATAATAATAATAATAATATAGCGAAAGTGTAGAAGCAAACCGATTCCCATTTGCTTGCATTGAAAATCAAATAAACTAGCTCGATTTGCAAGTAATTATTTTTCCTCTTTGTTTTTGCTTTATAGTCTTTGCCAAATTCAAAGTTTAAATTTTTTTTTTTTAAGTAAAACGAAACAGGGAATAGATATAATGGGCAACAGAGAAGGAAATTAAGAGAGAAATGAGGGAGAGAGCATAAGGAACCAACTTGATCTGGGCACATCAGAGAATGGCAAAGCTTGGGGTAGGCCTCATTCATCTCAAGAGAAACCCAACTATCTTGTATGGCTGATTATTTTGTTGGAAAAAGGGAAAATCAGGAGATCAAGATTTGAAATTTAAAACTTTGAACAACCAAATCTTTTTAGAAGGTTGAAGATGTTGGTTTGTGGTCAGAAGTCATGGAATCAGCCCTATGAGAATAGAAATTCAAATCAATATGGTCTAAGATTGTTGTTGCTGGAGGCAATGATTTAGCCAAATCGCTACAATAGACAATGATTTAATGGAGGTAAAATCTTCAAGATAGTCCTTTTTTCTTGTTTTTGAGCAAATCCTAGTAGTACTTGGATTTAGCATCTATATAAGCAACTATAAGCTGAAAACTATGACATACATAATTTTATTGAAACTTCTTTCAAACGGAGCATATCCCGAAAACTCATTTTTAAAAAAAAAAATTCCAGTACCTATCAATTTTACCCAAAATTTTAGCATAAATCTACATCTTTTTAGTCACTAAAACATCAATTTTTTGTTGTTTGGCCTTAGTTATTCAAAATTAGAAGATTTGGCTTTGTAGCCACTCTTTCTTCTTTGTGGTAAGTAATACGGGTCTTCCTTCCAATTGCAAAGTCTTTTATATTGAGTAGATATTATTCTAATTTTGAAGAAATTGTGATGTATAATCAATCCACATAAATTTTATAATCTCTTATAATCATGTGAAATCCATCTCTCATAAATTTTAGATTGTAATTGTCATATGAGTACAATGTATACTAATTGGTTTTGTTTATTACAACTATGCTAAAAAATGAACAACTTAAAAGAAGTTGTTCGCTTTCGTTTGCTTCTGCTTTAATTGTGTGAGGCCTGCAGCAGTGATCTTCACATTGCCAATATTGTAGCAACTAGCTCAGAATCCATACATGCTTTCATCAACTCCTTCTCCCTGCTAGTTGCTTCTGGCATGTGGCTGAACAAGTTGATGGTAGTATTTGTATTTTTATACTTATTGATTTTTGTATTTTTATTAAGGTTTAACACCTTTTCCTTAGTTGTCCCTTCTTCCATTATATATATATATATATATATATATATATATATATATATATATATATATATATATATATATATATATATATATATATATATATATATATATATATATATATATATATATATATATATATATATATATATATATATATATATATATATATATATATATATATATCTTTTGTCTCTCCACGTAAGTTTTTTTTTTTCATAAATTTCTCTTTATTTAATAGTTTTAATTTGTTTTTCATTTTTTTCAAGAGTTTTTAATACTTCATATATTAATTAACCAAATATGAGGTTTGATGAAATTCAGTAATTGATGCAATTTCTAAAAGATTCATTTGTCCCTCAAAAGATTTGTTTTACAGATATGTGCAAATATAAATTTTTCAATGCAATTTTACTGATTAATGTTGTTACTTTTAATCCTATTTTGTATATGTGATATTTGGTCTATTGAGATGCTAGTTGTCATATTAGCTCTTTTGAATGGTTGGTTATTATATTGTATAGTTCATATCCGTCTCTCACTCTTTCAATGTTATTGGCATTTTCTTTTTATATCTTTTTTAATTTAATATAATTGCCTCTTTGACTTGGTAGCTAGTCACTTATAATTTTAATTTTTTTCCTCTATTAATTAAATATAGTTCAATGGATAGAAGTTGGATGAAACTCAAAAATAAATTTTGTCCCGAATACCTTCAAGGGTTGTGAAATTTCTTAGATGCTACAAAACAATGTGTTGACTCCATTGGACGAATTCAATGCCTATGCAACAATTGTAAAAATTGCATCCTAAAAACATTACCGAAAGTCAAGCAACATTTATTGCTATATGGAATTCTTGAAGACTATAATCCATGGATACACCATGGGGAATCCTTTCAATCAGGCATTGGTCATTCAAATGAGGATCAATGTGGTGGAGGTAATTTTGAAAATCAAGTTGATGATGAACACAATGATATTATGAGAATGTTGAATGACATGCAAAAAGGAAACTTTATGGAAGATAATGTAGGGGAACTACCCATCAATCATGGTTTGTTCATGTCTAAAGGAGTAGTTGAGAAATTTGCTAGGCTATTACATGGTGCTGAAACTGAACTTTATCCTAGATGCAAGAAGTACTCAAAATTATCTTTTATTGTCAAGATGTTATATAATAAGGCAATAACTAATTCCAGTATCAAGTCTTTTAGTCTAAATCTGGAGTTATTCAAGGATGCTCTTCTAGAACATGAAACACTTCCAAACTCGTATTATGAGGTAAAGAAATTAATGCATGATTTAGGCCTTGACTATATCACTATAGATGCATGTGTGAATAATTACATTTTATATCAAAAAGAGTACGAAAATCTTGATCAATGTTCTAATCTTGCATGTAAAGCTCTTAGATGGAAGTTTGGTTTGGGTAAGCATAAGAAGATTGCCCAAAGGAGGTTAGATATTTTCCTTTAAAACCTAGACTTTAAAGATTATTCATGTCTAAAGAAACTGCTGAAGATATGAGGTGGCATAAAGAAAAACGTGTTAATGATGATATAATTAGGCATCCAGCTAATGCAAAGGAATGGAAAGAGATTGATAAAGAGAATGATTGGTTTGCTCAAGATCCTCGTAATGTGCATTTTGGCCTTACTATTGATGGATTCAACCCATTTGGGAATATGAGCACTAGTTATAGTATGTGGCCGGTTATTTTACTACCTTATTATTTGCCGCTTTGGAAATGTATCAAAGAGCAATTTATGTTTTTGACTATGCTTATCCCTGGTAAGGATTCTCCTGATAATGATATTGATGTTTATTTACAACCATTGATAGAGGAGTTGAAAGAATTATGGGAAGAAGGTTTAGAAACTTATGATGCTTATATGGGTCATCCATTTCAATTACATGTTGCATTATTATGGACAATAAATGATTTTCTTGCATATGCAATGTTATCCGGGTGGAGTACAAAAAGGAAATTAGCTTGCCTAGTTTGTAATGAATGGACATACTCGCTTTCTTTAAAGAATGGGAAGAAACAATGTTACATGTGCCATCATAGATATTTAGATAAGAACCATCCATGGTGAAAAAGTAAAAAATTTGATGGTAAGCCTAAGTATCAGTCCCAACCTAAAGAGTTATCAAGATATGATATATTGAGACAATTAGATAATGTTCCAAATGTGATCTTTGGAAAACAAGCTTATAAAGGGAAGCGTAAATGTGCAGAAACGGAGTTTAACTGGACAAAAATGAGTATATTTTTTGAACTACCTTACTGGAAAACATTAAAATTGCGCCATGATTTAGATGTGATGCACATAGAAAAAAATATATGTGAGAATATTTTAGGAACCTTGATGAATAATGGAAAAGCTAAAGACAATTTCAAGACTCGTATGGATTTAGAAGCAATAGGTATAAGAAAAGAGTTGCACTTACAGTAGAATGGTGACAAGTTTATGATGCCGTCTGCAAGTTATACTTTTTCATTAGCAGAAAGGAAAAATTTTTGTGAATGGTTGAAATCAACTAAATTACCTTATGGGTATGCATCAAATTTATCTCGGTGTGTAAATGTTAATGATTGTAAAATATTAGGTATGAAAAGCCATGATTATCATGTGTTTTTACAAAGAGTACTTGCAGCTATGGCTTATGGTTTCTTACAGAAAGATTTATGTAATGTTTTATTCGAGTTGAGTTGTTTTTTCAAGGATTTATGGTCAAAGATATTGGATTGAGCCCTAATTAATAAGTTATAGAATGATATAGTTCTAATATTGTGTAAGCTTGAAATGACATATCCTCTAGCATTTTTTGTCATTATGATGCATTTACCAGTTTATTTACCATGAGAAGTTGAATTGGATGGGCCAGTTCATTATCGGTGGATGTACTTCATTGAGAGGTAATCTCAAAATCCTATAGTTTATTTATCACACACACACATAGAATACATTACATATGTTAGAAGTGATAATAATAAAAAACTATTTTTTTCTTAAGTATTTGAATAGGTTTTTTTTATTTATTTATGCTATAATTGTGAATAGGTATTTGTGTACTTTGAAAGGACTTGTGTGAAACAAAGCTCATCCAAAAGGTTCTATTGTAGAGGCATGTATTAATAGAGAATGTCGTAATTTTTGTTCATTGTATTTTCATGAAGTTGAAACTAAGCACAATCGATTAGAAAGAAATTATGATGGTCCTTAAATGGAAATACACAGTGAATTTTCAATTTTTACACAAAAAATAAGGACTTTGGGAGCTCCTAAGGATGATGTGTTGTCTTCCTCTGACTTCAAGAAAATTTAGTGGTATATACTTAATAATTGTGAGGAGATAGAATCATATTTATAGTAAGTTCAAAATTTTCGATTAAAAATTTCTAAGTTCAAAATCTTTGATTAAAAAAATTCACTAGTTCATTTGTTTATATACAATTATTCTATATCACATCTAATTTATTATTGTTTCTCTAGTTTACATAAGGAAGTAGTTCAAAGGCAAAGCTTGATTGGTATGCAGCAAAGGCATGAAAGTGAATTTCCATCTTGGTTTAGGAAACATGTAAGCATATTACTTTTTAGTTTAGTAATACATCTAAGGCCTTTTATTAAAAAATAAATAAATACAATTTTTTATACAATTTTGGCTAATCCATCAAATTAGTCAAGCCTTTTATATTGAGTTTTTATTATTTTTTATAGGTATCGCAATTGAATGTAAATGGCTCACTTGGATCCAAAGATCAACTATATGTGTTAGGGTTAGGTCCTGATATTCGTGTTGCAAGGTATAGTGGTATAATAGTTAATGGGATTATATTTCATACAATTGAACATGATAAATATCGTTGCACTCAAAATAGTGGTGTTGTGGTTAAAGTAGAACATAATTCAGAAGAAATTGATTTTTATGGTGTATTGAGAGATATCACTAAGCTTGAATATTGTCATAGGAAGCATGTTTTTTTGTTTAAATGTGACTGGTGGAATGTAGGTGACAAAAGAAATGGATTGAAGAAATATGATCGATTAGTTAGTGTTAATACAAGTCAAAAATGGTATGAAAATGATCCTTTTCTATTGTCCACACAGGCAGAACAAGTTTTTTATATTGATGATGTAAAAAATGAAGGTAGATGGAAAATTGAGCAAAAGGTATGTTTTAAGAATGTATACAACGTTCCAGAAAATGCAAAAGCAAATGAAGGATTAATTTTTAATGATGAGCCATATCAATAATATGCGTTAGATGATGTTAATGAGATTGAAGAAATTAATGAAGAAAATATGGATCCATTACTTCGAGATGATGTACTTCCTGAAACAGTTGATGTTAACATTATGCTTTAAGCGAAAAAATTGGTACAAATGAAAGATAAAACTAATGATGATTTCAGTGATGAAGAAGATTCTAGTGATGAAGAAGATGATACTATTAATAACTATTGTGATACCGATGACAAAGAAGATGATAGTGATAATGAAGATGACTACAATGATGATGATGATGGTAAGTTTTAATGTGCATAATTCATATTCTTAGATAAAAAGTTTTAATTGATGTAATATGTTGTTCTTATTTATGTTTATTTTATCTAGTTATTCTTACTTATGTTAATACATACACTAATTATTTTTTATATATATATTTTTAAATTTTTACAGGATAAAACTGGTGCACTATGGACTAATTCCATTTAGTTAAACTTTTGAATTGTTATTTTTTAATATTTTGTTTCTTTTTTTGGACTTTTTTGAGTGGAGGAATTGTTTATTAAATTTATTCATTTGGTGTTGCTCAGAATAAAATGGGTAATGGCTACTATTGCTTAGCATTATACAATTTTCCCTTTTTTTTTTTTTTCATGTATTCTATATATCTTATATGATTAACACAATTCATTTGGATATAATAGTTTTTAACTTTTAATTGTTGTTGCAATTAGCATTAAAAAATATCAATAGAGAGATTCTAATGCGAGACGAATAAATTGTGCCCATAGTTTAAAAATGTGCTATACTTATTTAGATAAACAAAAATATCCTCCATTGATTTACTCCTTACATAAGAATAATCCACAAATCTTGTTTCTTTATTTTTTTTAATTCTCATTTTAGATCCATAATTTGAGGGATCTTACGTTATACTTTTTTTCACTTGTTTTCATTCCCAAAATTTTCTATACATTTTAAATTTATTTATTTATTTTCCTCATTAATTATATGACTATGATGTTTTTTTTTTTAGTAAACCCCATCTTGTTTTATGGTAAAATACTTTTTATGGTAATACATCTATTATTTTTATAAAAAGAGAAGAAAATGTAATTTAGATTAATAGTAAAATTTAATTTAACTTTCAAAATTAAAATTCAAGAAAAAGGGTGTGTTCAACTTTTCTAATAGCCACACAATATTTTTGTCATGTATTGAATTACATTTTGGACTTGACATTATTTATTTTATTATCTACAAAGAGATCCTCATTTATGACAAAATTAATTTTATGATAATTTAATTTTGCCACTACAAATTAATAATTATATATAATAAATATTACAGTGACAAATATATTATATCACTATTACTAGAATGTTATTAATTACCATGAAATTTTTCTTCCTAGCAATAAATAATTGTTTTTGTGACAAAACTATGTATAAAAATATCTTATACAAATATATACAATGACAAAAATATTTAATGACCAATAACATTTGTCACAATATATCTTTTCAATTGGCACCAAAAAAATGGTGGAAAATGTTTGTAAGATCCTCATTTATGACAAAATTAGTTTTATGATAATTTAATTTTGCCACTACAAATTAATAATTATACATAATAAATTACTATTACTAGAATGTTACTAATTACTATGAAATTGTTCGTCATAGCAATAAATAATTATTTTTGTAACAAAACTATGTGTAAGAATATCTTATACAAATATTTACGATGATGAAAACATTTAATGACCAATAACTTTTGTCACAATATATCTTTTCAATTGATGCCAAAAAAATCATGGGAAATGTTTGCGACAAACAACTATGACCAAAATCATTTTGTCATTATATTTCTATTTGTTTTACTTGTTGTGACAAAATGGTTTGACAAATATTTTTTTTGTCACAAATCCACTTACTCTATAGGCTTGAAGTCATAAAATTTTATTTTGTCACAACAAGACTACTATTTGTGACAAAATTACACTTGTCAAGAAAATTCTTGTCACAAAATAGTAAATTTCTTGTGGTGTGTTCTAGTCTATACAGCAACATCTAAGCCACAAATTTCTTAATATAATTCACTTAATTCATATCGTATACTTATGTATATATATAATGTAACTGATTTGTTTTATTCTCCTACTAATCATTACTAAATATTAATTCTCTTCTTATGGCACCAATGAGAATTATCATTTAATAACTCTATATAATTCATGTATCAAACCATTGTAACATGTAAGCATTTCATACCTCATAACATTATACCCATCAATCATTAATCTCAGTTGGATCAAAACTTAGTCAACTTCTCTTTCTAATTCACTTAACCCACTATCTAATTATCATACTTAGCATGCATTTAACTTAAGCACCTATCATATAATATCACATCACAGGACACATATCACCTAGCATATATCACATATCATGGCATGTATCATGTATCATAATCATGTAACATATAACTTATAGCATCATAAATTTCCCTATCATATATAAGTTAATCATGTCATAAGCAATAAAAGAAATCAATGCATACTAAGTCGCTAGACAATCAAATAGTATTATTCACATCGCATAAATCCTATACCATCAGGCCAATAGTTATCTACTACTCGTGCAAACCTCAACACTGCCCCTTGTCAGGACAAATGTCAAGTAGTTTCTAGAGTCGCTTAGGTGTATAATTGATAAAAGGGCAATTGGCAAAAATGTGACCAAAACCATGACATTTATAGCAAAGTAAATCTTTATCTGGCACATGACCTGTCGAAGACAAAGTCTTAGATGGTGAGTGATAAAAATCTCCAGGCACATTGTCATCCATTTGCTCTATACCTCTGGTCTTAAGCTACTCCATGTCCTCCCTTAAGGCATGAACTTATAACCTAAGACATCAATTTTCTTTCGTCAAATCTGTGCAGTCACTCTCCAGTTTCTGAATCTTACCATAAACCCAATCATAGTCTAAATACTCCTCAAGATCCTCTTTTTCAAGCATCTTCTCTTCCTTGTGGTGAATCACAGGCTTGACTTTCTCAAACATCTCTCACTATGTCCTCTTGCATGCCACACGTAGTGCTCTAGGTTGTGGTCCTCTAGTAGGTGTAATCTTCTTGGTCATCTGGTAAAAGAATTATAAAGATCGCAAATAGTAATAAGGAGTACTACAGCCTATTAAGATTTCACGAAAGTATACTAGTGATAGACTACAATTGACATGAAAGGAAAATTATGATGCTCCAGGATTATCTTTAATCAACCCCATAATTAGACAAGTCTAAATTGGACTTAAAGACTACAGTTCTAATACCATCTCTATCACATCCCATTTTCAGAGATATGACGGTCCTAGAATATATGAAGACATATGGTCACCCACGCTAGTAAAACCCACTCATGAACATATAAACATTGCCTAGGATTGTACCAAAACCTCATGCATTAACTTAATTATCCAATAATAAGGAAAACTTTAACTAGCGGAAGCATAGCATTAAAATACTTTAAATATAATCCATATGAAAAGAACATTTAGGACTCTCAAATAAAATAACACATAAATATTATTCTATAAATGAAATTCCTGGAGCATCTAAAAAGACTCTTCAAATCACAATATGCTAATAAATTTGGACAAGGAAAATCCCTAAACAGAGTAGAATTGCTTGAGCCTTCACCTTGCCTCCTCATAATGCTCACTTGGAACCACAAAAGAAAAAATGGATTAGATAGATGATCTCAATGAGTAAACAATAATACTTGAACAATGACACCTAACCCTTTATAAGGGTTCATAGATCGTGGTTCATAGTTTGCAAATTAGCAAGGTTCACAAATATCAAACTTGCAACATATAGAGTGAATGTTGCTGCCTTATCTACTCATAGCATAAATATAGAGTGAGGGTTGCTGCCTTGTCCACTCATAACATAAATATAGAGTGAAGGTTGCTGCCTTGTCCACTTTTAACATAATGTAGAGTGAAGGTTGCAGCCTTGTCCACTTGTAACACAAATATAGAGTGAAAGCTATTGTCTTGTCCACTTATAACACAAAAATAAAGTGAAGACTGCTGCCTTGTCCGATCGTAACATAAATATAGAGTGAAGCCTGCTGCCTTGCTAACTCATAACATAAAGCAGAGGTAATAGTAGCATTAAAGAATGCAATCACATGTAATACAATAACAGTAGATGTTTAGGTTATTAAACAAAAGATAAACAATAGTGTGATTCTAAAAGAAAGTAAGGTACGAAAACAATCACAAATGTTCTTTCTTATCATGGCATAAACAATGATAGTTTCGAACTAATTATCCTTTGGCAATCCAAGCTTAACAAAAAATTCATATAATTATAATTTAGGATAGAAAGGAACTTAGGTTTCAAGAATCTCAAAGGTTCACATATCATGGTATCACATACTTGTAACATAAACATAATGTTTACTCACCTTGTGGTTTTTTTACTCCTAGTTCTTGTAACCCTTTGAACTTTTACTACTCCTCAAGCTCTAACATAATATTTAATTCAATATTTAACACTTGCTTAATCATCATGCTATCTTATCCCATAATTACCCTATGCACATATAACATTCTCATAAACTTGGAGTTGCACTTAGAAGTGTACTCATCATTTGCACATAACATATTAACTTTTAAAGTCTTGCACACTTAGCCTTCATATGCTTATATAAAATCACATTATAACTCATACTATGACTTTTCTAAAGTCAAACATAATATATCATGATCTTAATATCAATTCCATTTAACATTCAATTTAGTACACTTAACACTTTACATATATAACAATTTAACAAGCAATCTTGAAGAGTCATGCTTATCTCTTTTGGTAAACAAATCATACCATCCATCTCATAGTCAATTTAAGATCATTAATTCACTATTAACACATCTTAAGACCTATTTTACTTGTCACTTAAGAATATACACATATTAATCATAACATAGTAATGGAGTTATTAAACCTTAGGTAGGCTGAATTGTCTCTAGGCTAGTCTAGACTTAATCATTCAACCTGTATGCAATTAAATAATTTATCATTCATATATACATGTCAACAATCATTAAAATATATCATGCAAAAATTATAGACATTGGGATTAAAATTTCTATATTGGCTGAATACACCCATCAAGGAGAAACATGAATTTTCTTACTTTTCCCACTTTCTATTCATTACAATAATATGTAAAAACATGGTTTAAACTAAGATTTTTCATGTAAACATAACAAAAATCATTTTAGAACATCTCAATATACGATTCGGCACCCATATGTATGTATATGCATGAAAATTTTCTAACTTCAAGTTTTAGGGTGAAAACCATGAATTTTCATACCTTCCAAACTTTTCTGATCATTATAGTAATATACAAAAATATGATTTAAATCAATATTTTCCATCTACTCACAATAAAAATCAATTTAGAACACAATAATATACAATTTAGCAACACTCCTCTCCCAATATTATGCTTGAAAATTTCAAACTTTGAGTTTTAGGGTTCAACTTTGGTGGATTCACATAGAAAGAGTTGTGTTTTTGGTAGAAAAATCAATTTCTCTTTCAAAATTTCACTTAGGCCGAATTTAATCAAAAGAAAAATGGTAAATACATAGCCTAAAATAATTTTCTCATAATTAGTTTCATAAAAATCAAATAGTAAATTGGAAGAAGAGAAAAACTTATGAAAATTGTCGCAAAATAGCAAAATTTGTAAGTATCTTATGAATTTCGGTTGGGAAAATATTTTTGAGAGAATTTTTATGTAAAAATTATGAAAAATAATAGAATGGTGGCTGCTCCGCTAGGGCTAGCCAAAATTTAGCTTAAATATTTAGGCTATATTTAGTTCATGAAATAGCCAAGGAATAGAATATCTATTCCAAATGGAATAGTTATTCTAAACTTTAGTTCAAATTTTAGACAATAATACCAATTTCATGGAATAGCAATTCTACAATTTTTATGGAATACAAATTCCATAAAAAATTAAAGAATTAATATTATTTATATTATGGAATAGAGTATTTCCATTTTTACCCTTAAAAAATATAAACAAGCTAAAATTCACTACTATTGCTTTATTTTTTTTTAGATTTTCTTTTTTCTTTTTTATTTTTTTAAATTTTATGTCAAATAAAAATTTTATTTATTATGCATTTAAGTTATTTATTAAATTAAATTTGGTAAAATTATATTTAATTTATTACTAATAGTGAAATTAATTTATAAGGGTATTATGGTTATTTATATGAATAGAATAATTATTATATATTATGAACCAAATTATGGAATTGGAATAATTATTCTATTCCTACACTATTCTATTCCTCAAGAATAGTTATTATATTCTTTATACATTCTATTCCGCGAACTAAATATAGCCTTTGGGTTTTAGCAAAATTCCAAGTTTACCCTTAATGAACTAGGTTATGAGTGTTTTAGTATAGTGGACTTTTAAAAAATTGGGCCTTTTATTTAATTTATGGGCAGATTATAGGTAATTAAAAATAAAATATTTTTCTTATTATTCTCATTGAAATTCTTCTCAAAATATTTATTTAAAAATATTTTAAAAATGCTCATAAAATTATTTTAAGCTTAAAAGCACTTTGTGCATGAAAATTCACTTTGTATATATTAAATCATTTTATGCTTATGCACTTCATATAAATCACTTATTTCTCCATAATAATTCATATTATGCATATAAGAACTAATCGAACATGTCATTTACTCATGAATCACATAACACATGAATTTTTATAAAAGCACTCACTTAGTCATAATAGTTCTAAATTCAAGTAAGTTGTCACGAAACTTCTATGGTAGGTGTAGGTTGTTATAATGCCATGTTCATGAATTTTATTTATAATTATCATCTTATAAATGTCATCCATGAAATTAATTTTTAAGTCATATTAAACTTAAGAGCCAAATTTAAATTATTTAAAACTAAAAACTTAGTATCCAAATTCAACCTGGTTCAAGACTAGTGATTTTATCCTTAGGTCCATTAAATGAAAATTAATGAATTAGAGTCAATTGGGTTTTTTCTTAATTTTTCCATTTAAAAATAAATTAGGATGCAAGGTTCAACCTATCGATGTCTTCATGTACACACACATAAAGAAGCATTACAAGCAGGCATTTATTGATACCATATCTCAAAGCTTTAATGTAAGTCACAAAGTAGTTAAATTTAAAATAAAATTTTGTATAATGCTTAAGTAAATGCTATAGTGTTATGATAATTGTTAATATTTTATAAATTATAAGAAGGTATCTAGATCTTCCATGAGCAGTTGTCCTAGCCAACCTCGAGATCCAGTGAGCTCACTAGCTAGAGAAGAGAGAGCTGTTCCTTCAGGCTGTTGAGAGCCTAGAGAAGGGCAGGATTTATGGCATCGATTTTCAAGCCCCACATTTTTATGGACATTTGGGTGCCAACATTTCTTCTGCCCTACCCCCTCTGGCTTTTTCAATTGAGTACATTTAGCAGGAGGTGGATAGATAAGTAGATAAGAGGATTACTAGCTACCATGCTCATGTACATGTTATTGATGCTTAGATGAGGGCCATGCACGAGTACTTGCAATTGTTATTATAGCAAACTAGGATAGCTCTTCCTTCTCATTTACAAACTCTTGTGCTTCTAGTCCCTACTCAGTCAGTACCTCTTATAAGCCATGCTACTACTTTTACTCTTATTGCTTTTGCTGCTTCTCATGGTGATCATTCTAATGAGTATCTGTTCGATCAATAGGGTGATAATGATGATGTAGCAAATCTTACTTAATTTTTTTTTACTATTTTTGAGATTTTTATCTTGATAGTTTATGTACATATTTACATTTATCTTAGTTAATGAAATTAATTTGATATTTTACATTAATTTAGTATCATACAAATATAAATATAAATATGACAATAATACAATACAATTAAGTAAAAAAAAAATTATAGCTGAAAATATAGCGATGAATTACCGATGGAATTGTTATTTTTAATTTAATATTATTCTCATTTATTGACAAATTTGCCATGAAATATAAATTTACTGATGGAATTAGGGATCGATTACCAATAGAATCAATTTTCAAATTATTATTTCTAATAATACAACAACACATTACCTACCACTTCATCAACACTTTTGCTGATGGAAATATTTTGTCGGCAAATACACAATAGATTCCCAAATAATTTATTGAGGGTATTTTCGTTTATAAATTTCTAGATAATTTTGTATGTAAATATTTACTGAACAAATATTTTCTGATAGTTTGTTTTTGTCATTGATCAGTTAGTAATCAACATTACCAATGGAAATTTTATAATTGCCAACAGAAAGTCACATTGCCATTTTGCATTTTTCTTGTAGTGAACTATATTCTAATTTAATTTTATTATACTTTAGAACATAATGTTACACCTGATTTTTATTATTAATTTATTATATTTTTTATTTTGACGTATAAAATTATATGTAAATTTTTGTATATAGAAAAACTTTTAAGGACATAAATTATTAATATCATTTTTTAGGTGGAGGAAAATGAGAATAAGGACCTAAGCAAACTAAGATATTATTTTAATTAATACATATAATAAAATTTGAATAATATATGATTGGCCTTTTTCCTTAGTTCAAGTTTGAATCAAGGCATCTCGAGCCTTATAAGCCCTGTTTAGGCTGGGACCTTGGGTTTTGTTTAGCTATTATATCTTGTTTTGTGCTTAGTATTGGGCCTTGAATTTCCTAAAAAGGAGTAGGTCTAGTCTCACTTTAAGAAGAGAATTTGTAATGATAGGATCTAGTATAAAGAGACACTTAGAGAGTTAAGGTGCTTGATCTTAGTGGGCATAAAAGGTGTGAAGGTATAGGACATCGCAATTGTGGAACGATGCAAATCTCACTATGAGGATTTGTTGATCTTTATAATACCTAAAGTTTCCTTAACCTATTAGAGTCAGCAATGGTGACACTATAATATTCATTTATTGTACCATATAAGGCCTTTCAAGCATATTAAGAAACATAAGAATATCACAAGAAGTGATTTTAATAAACAATGTGACAATGAATGAAAAATGAAATCAATTTTGATAAGCATCTTAATAGTAAAATGGAGTCAAACTGAGTTTGATTTAATGTGATCACATTAATTATTTATTCAAATTGTGACTCTATAGTGCTAGTGAATGGTTATGAATATAATACCTAAACATCTCCTAAATCATTGGAGATAATAATAATGACATAAGAAGTTGATTTTAATCAAAGCTACATTGGCAAAATAGAAGTCAAACTTAGCTTGACCTAGTGAGCCTACATAATCTACTTATTTGAACAATACTATTAAAGGGCTACTAAATATGCATTGTAAAGTGAATAAGATTTATCTAGCAATGTCTAGAGTGTGCAGTGATATTAGAAGATAGAAACATATATACTAAAGTGAAAGAAAAGAAATGGAAAATCTATTAAGTTACTAATTTTAAAATATGCATATATGGGCTTGTTAATGGGCTTTTGAACACCAAAGACTCAAGTCCACTTGGATGGCCAGCTTATTGGGCCCATGGTTGGATGAAAATAAACTCTTTAATGTTACAATTGGCTAGCCAAGAGACAATTTGATGTTAGAAGAGCAAACCACAAAATTTGACCTAAAAGCCACAATTTTTTACTAAAACAAATCTTTTTCTAACTTGAATTCTCACTTTTCCTACACCAAAGTCTAAATTCATTTTTGCTCTTTCCACACCATATGATGAACATCATTAATCAAGATGAAATCATAGCCATTCAACTTGATTAAATCATAGCAATCAATTTTGATTAAATCTTAACCATTGGATTAAGTGTGATTAAATCATCACCATTCAACTTTCATATATAAGGAATATAATGAGCATAATTTCTCCATTTTTGTGAAAACTAACACAAAACAGAATTCCTAGAGGAAGAACATCCTCTAAATTTTAGCCCCATCCTAGAAACACAACCAAGGCTTTCCAAGGTAAGGAATTACACTCATCTCTTACAGACTCTATACTAAAACTCCACACCAACCAAAACAAATCTCTCCACACTAACATCAATATAGAATCTCAAAAATCAAAGTTTTCCAAGGTAAGAAATTAAGCTCATCTTCTCATTTCTTTGTTTTAAGTATAATTTTGATGTTCTAGTCACAAAACTTCCCTATTTTTCTATTTATATAATGCAGCCAAAAGAGGGTATGAATAGAAAATATTTGTTTTGGATGTTCTTTGATTGAATATGAGAATTTGGTTAGAGAATTTAAGGTTTAATATGTGAAATTAAGCAAAGGAAGCATGAAAGTCAGCTAAGGCTCACCATAAAGGGGTTCGGTCACTTCGTTAAATAAATAAGTGTTCAAAATTTTATTTGAAGGTATCTAAGTTTATTTTTGGTGGAGAAGAATGGTATGGAAGTGTCAAAATGAATTATGAAAGCTTGGTTTAAGACTTGAGAATTTTGAAGGCATAAACTTAACTAAAAGAGAGGCCTTGTGTTCTAATGCTTGTTTTTAATATTTCATGGATCATATAGGATAACTGTCATGCCAATTTCAAATATCTATGATTAATTTGAATATTTGATAATGAATTATAGGTTTTTGCCCAAATTTTCCTTAAGTGGGACAAATTAGGGTTTTACAAATCAAAGTGATTCAATTTGAATTAGTTGATGGGAATTGATTATCTAAGTATTAATTTGATGATCTATGATCAATTTAAAGATTGGACGAGGAATTAATGGTTTTCCCCAAATTCTAAGATTAGGGGACAAATATGAGATTTTGAGAACTTAACTTGAATCCATGAAATTGAAGGGGCAATTAAGCTTAAGAATAGTATAACAAGATTGATATGATGTTAATTTCAAATTCAATTAATAGAAATAATTTTTCCCAAATTTAATGAATCTGATTCGTTTGTTGGATTGGAAAATGAAAGTGGAATTAATTCCATTGAATATTAAAAATTGTTTAAATTGATTCTAATTGAGTAATATGAAGTTGAAATGAAATTACAAGGAAAAGAATTATTTTTTCATAAGTGAATGTATTTGACCATTTAGATAGCAAATAAAGGAAAATGTTAAAATTAGTAATATGTATGTGTATAGTGTATCTTGACCTTAAATTATTAAGTTAGTGAGACAATGGACAAGATAAAAGGTGTTAACAAAGTTGAGCTAAATTTAAGTTAATGAGACAACAAAGTGGTGATTAATGTATAATTGAAATGCAAAATGCGTAGAATCTAAAGATAATGACAAGGACATTGTCCAAGAGTTCGAGGAGCACTACTAGCATTAAGGTTAAACATAAATGGAAGCAAAGGAGTCCAAGGTGAGTACTTAATAATATAATATGAAATGTGTCATATTCTATCAACCATTATTGATCAAATCATTTTCATTGAAATACTTCAATTTCATGTTGAACATGAATTGCCTATTAAATATTGAGCCATGGGATATGATGTTTCTTTATGGAATTTGGTCTTTGCGAGCCCTTTCACATTGATTTCATGATATGACCTTTGATGATAACTATTTTTATATTAGCATATTTTCTATTGAACCCATATTGTGAATGTCATATGAACCTTGTTATTGATACCTATTGTTAATAAAAAATACTCTTCTAATGTGGGGTAATACATCGGACTTTGTATACTTGGTATAAGCCTACGAGTAGGGTTCGACTACCTAACCTCAATTGGGGGGAACGCCTAATCGTAAAACCTAGTTAGTCTTGTGTAATGTGATATGTGTGAGTGAGCAAGGCTTAGGCTGCCACTCTTTTATTTATATGTGGGAAGCATACTACTTCTAAGAATTTATTATTTCTGCTAAAGATATTGCTCCTGTCTTGAATGATAAATTAATTTATAATGACAATTTTGGTTAATAGCTCTCTAGTGCCATAATGAATTTATCCTAATAATGAACCATATAGTCACCTTATATTACATTATTATTTCATATACTCATCTTATATTGTATTATTATTTCATATACTCACCTTATATTGTATTATTATTTACTCACTGAGCTTTGTGTCATTTCTTAGTTGTTTAAATTTTTCAAGTTAAGTTGATGAGTTAGTAAGGTAAATTTCAAGCCTATTCCTTCTGCCTTGAAATTGCTTTGCTAATTTTGGGGTTTATGAATTTTGGTTATATGACTATTGTCACATCCCAATTTTCGAAGATATGATGGTCCTAGAATATAAGGAGACAGAAGGTCACCCATGCCTATAGAATCCACTCTTGCACATATAAACACTACTTAAGATTGTACCAAACCTCATGCATGAACTTAATTTGACCATTTATAAGGGAAAACCTTAATTTGTGGAAGAATTGTTTTGAAATACTTTAAATACAATTCATAAGAAAAGAACATTTTAACACTCCAAACAAATCATCAAAACATAATGTTTTGAAATAAAATTCCCCAAACACATAAACTCCTAGAGCATTTAAAAGAGACTCATCATATCATAGTATGGTAATAAATTAGATAAGGAAATCCCCCAAGTGGAGTAGATGGCTTGAGCTATCACCTTGCCTCCTTATAATGCTTACTTAGAAACCACACCAAAAAATAGGTGAGATAGATGATCGCAATGAGTAAACAACATGGCTTATACAATAACACTAACATATATTTCTTAGAAAGGGCTCATAGTTCATAACTCATAGTTCATGATTCATAGTTCACAGTTCATTGTTTGTAATTTAGCAAGGTTCACAGAAATCATACTTATCTCTAGTGAGTGAAGGTTTTTGCCATGTTCACTCGAAAACACTGAGGAGAGGTAGCATCAAATCAAATTCCAACTCCTATCACTGAATAAGCATGAAGCTGATTAAGCTCCATGGATAGAATTACCCATTCTAGCTGAGGTGGATACAATATCCCTATCCATTAGGTTAAGACCATATGCATAGGTTCCGATGATTTCTCGCATTGGCACGAGGATTTCTGCTTAAAGGGTTCATGGATACCATAGCTAGAGCTAGTGGCAATCACCTATAACAATAACACTGAAGAAGGCAATAACATGTAATACAATAGTAATGGCAGTTTAGCTTATTGAACAAAAGATAAATAATAGTGCAGTTCTAAAAAGAATATAAGGTAAGGCAACAATCACAAAAATACTTTCTTATCATTGAATAAATAATAGTAGTTTTGGACCAATTGTCCTTTAGCAACCCGAGCTTAACAAAGAAATCATATAGTTATAATTGAAAATAGAAAAGAACTTGTGTTTCAAAAATCTCAATGGTTCATATATCATGATAACTAGTACTCATAACATGAACATAATGTTTACTTATCTTGTGGTTCCTTAGCTGCTAGTGCTTATAGCCCTTGAACTTTTAATAATCCTCAAGCTCTAACATACATTATAATTTAATACTTAGCATTTACTTAACATCATGCTATCCAATTCCATAACTACCCCATGCACATATATCTTTCATATATACTTGGAGTTGCACTTAGAAGTGCACTCATCACTTGCATATAATATATTGACTTTTAAGTCTTGCACACTTTGCCTTCTTAGGACATGAAATCACATAATAGCTCATACCAAGATTTTTCTAAAGTCAAACACAATAAATCATAACCTTAATATCAATTCAATTCAACTTCCAACTTGGTACACTTAACACTTTCTATATATATCAACTTAACAAGTAACCTTAAAAGTGTCTTACTTGTCTCCTTTGACCAAATCATACAACCAATCTCATAGTCAATTTAAGGTCATTAATTCACAATTAATACATCATAAGGCCTAATTTTTATGTCACTTAATCATGTACACATATTAATCAAAACATATCAATTAGGGATAAGATAATTAGATAAGGCTCCAGATAGATATGTTGGCTTGGGTCTTTTTTAGCTGCTTAAGGATAGGATCTTCATCAGGTTCAGTGCTTCCTTTTATCTTTTCAGTAGGGGATGGGATAGGTTAGATGGGTGGTTGGTTATCTTATTAGGTAGGTGTTTGGTAGATCCTGCCACTCTTGGTTATAGCATCAATTTCTTCCACAAGATTACTCAAATTCAAAACACAACAATATTCAAAAGCTGATCGAATAAAAAAGATAGGATCAACTTTGAGATCAATAGTGGTGATGAGGTTAATTTGGTGGTTAGGGCATATTGTTCCATTAAATCTATCCAGCATTAGCATTTTGAACTTTGGTGGAATTTTGGCATTAGGAAAGAGGGCTAAGGAACTAGCATCAATCACGTCATCATTTTTCTTAATGTTCTTGAGGGTCTTTTCCATGACTTTAAATTTTTCCATCAAAGTTTTGGCATTCATATGAGAAGAGCATTCCTATCCTTGAAAAAGATTCAAAGGAGAAGGAGTGGTAGAATAAGTGACATTTGATATTTAGGAAGTGACAAGTGATGGGGTAACATATGGAATTGGGATGGAGGTTGAGATGATATTTGGATGTGCATCAATTATAGCCTTTCCTTTATCAGTCAAGTCAATAGGGACATTGGGGGAAAAGGAGGTATTTGCAATAACTTGAGTCACACTTGGAATGGTTTGGTTTGGTGTAGTATTTAAACCAAGGCCAGCTCGACTCATCATAGCTTGAACCTCCTCCAAAATGGACTATATCTGCTCTTGGAACTGAGCTTGTTAGGCCTCCAAAATAGCTTAAAAATTCCTTTCTTACTTTAAGAGAAGATTTGTTAAGAATGAGTTCAACTAGGCCTCTTCCTCAGTATTAGTTGCATTCAATCCACTTCCTTTCAATCCACTTGTTCCCTTAGCCATCTTAGGTACCTTATGATAAGGAAAAAAGGTAGATAAAATGAGTATAAGACTAAGGTAATACAGCAAGATGACAGACCTTTGGGCTAGCATTGGTATTTTTAGGAATGGGTATTTTAGTGAACTATAGGCTTGGTGAGCTTTCCACTTGTTTCAAGGTTCTTGGATGATGAATGTATGCATGAATGTATATGTGTATGAATGAAAAGTCATTTCATGAACACAATAACGCTCCTTTTATGGTACATATAACCTAAGGTCCAAGTTCTAAGTTCATTACATGAAAGGACAAGGTAGCTTGGTTTGGGGTACCCGTCACACTAAGGCAGCGATATACCAAACCACAAGTGAGTCAAAGAGCCTCGTGTGGGTCCAACAGTACGTGCATACTCATTATGCCTTTGAAAGGATCAACAGATTCATCGCGGGGTGGATGATTTCATTATCGGCGAATAGACCTAAGGAGGGCTACCCACCCGATGTTACTCACTATCCATTATTTTCCTAGAACTAGGTTGAATGGCAAGGAGCCTATGCAAGTGATGCATGCAAAGTTACAATTATATTAAAAGGCCAAACTTTTTTAAACCAATTAGTAGTCCTCTTTTTTTTTTCCTTTTAAAAAGAAAATTTATCCCTAGTGGAGTTGCTAACTATGAGGCCTCGCTTGAGCATTAGTCCGATCCGCTAAAGGGAATCAAAATGCTCATTTGGGAAAAAACTCACAAAGAAGCCCTCGAGCTTATTTTGAAAATCATTTTAGAATTGCCACCTTAATTTATTTTTATTTTGAGAAAATATAAGGAAAAAACCCATTTGACTCCCATCATTACCCAAAGGAAAAAGATCACTAGCCTCAAAACCAAAGAGGATTCAGGGACTAGATTTTCAGTTTAATAAAACATATTTGGCCAAGTAATATAAAAGTAACTTTAAAATATATTTCATGAACAAGTAAAATGCATGAACAGTTTATAATATATATGATCATTGATTTCAATAACAAATACAAGTAATAATCCAAGGTAAGATTAATCATTACAAATAAAATCCCAAAACATAAGGGATACCTCCTCTAGCCCTTATGGGTACTAGGAAAGTTACACATTCCCCAAACTAATCCTAATAATAAAGCTAATAAGCATAAAAAATATAAGTGAAAAAGGTGATAGGGAATAGTTGATTAATTTTAATTGGATACGATGCCTGAACCAAGCATGCCTATATATCCCTTTGAATAGGAATCAAAACCCGCACAGTTCTCCCTTCTTGCGAAGAGGTTAGTTTAGCCTAGCTATTTTATTATGTTTTGATTGATTGATTAAAAGAGGGTTGAATTAATTAATTAACTTAATTGATAACTAAAGTTGATTAACTAGCAACCTAGATGCACCAATTTAATTAACTAACTAAAATAGACAATAATCAAATAGAAAGGAAAAGAAGATTACCTTACGCTTTCGCGGCTTGGGGATGTAGAGCGGATGGAGCGGATGACCGGATCACAATTCCCCCTTCTCCACGCAAAAGACACGAGCCTCGAACCATCGGAATGCAAATTCTCCACATGATGGGCACGAGTCTTGGGCAAGAGACTTGCCTCGAACAGGCTTGGCGGAAAACCTTAAACTAGTCAAGTAGGAATCAAGAAGAAATCACCCAACATGCTTTGCAAAGCAAGGGGCAAAAGCAAAGCAATTTACTTAAAGTTATAGCTTTTTAAGCCTCTAAGTCTATGTGTTTTGAGAGTAGAGAGGCCACCTCTATATATAGGGGGAAGAATGAAACATAAAGACTCAATTTTCCAATATGGGAGCAGAGACACACCGTTGATGCTGCACAAGCCT
Source organism: Reutealis trisperma (assembly GCA_947687605.1). Classification (NCBI taxonomy): domain Eukaryota; kingdom Viridiplantae; phylum Streptophyta; class Magnoliopsida; order Malpighiales; family Euphorbiaceae; genus Reutealis; species Reutealis trisperma. The sequence goes on along the minus strand of CANTUT010000837.1, from coordinate 270,986 downwards.
CTGCAACACCATAAGAGGCTCTGCAGCACCGCAAGAGGCTCTGTGGCAATGCTGCGGAGCTATGCGGCAACGGGCCGTCCTTCACTTATTCTGCCTGTTTTTGCCCATTCTTGCTTGTTTCTCATATGTTTTCCATGATTTTAGCTGCGTTATACTCGTTATTGAGTCCAAGATGATTTGATAATGATTAATCATGCTTGATCGATTCCTTTCCTGACTGAATGGTCTGTAATTTTGAGAGGTACAGAATTAAGGGTTCACAGGTAGCTATATGTATGAGAGTGAAAGGTGGTTTGATTTAAGAGTCCTCATCCCACTAGAACATTGATATATGTAACCACATATGAGGCAAGGAGCCTCATATGAGGCTCCAAAAGTACTGATTGCTCATTACACCACCGAAATGATTAGGGATTCATCGCAAGATGAAATGCTTTTACTATCTCCCAACATATTCAAAAAGAGTTGTCAAGCCAATGCTACTCGCCATCCAAAAGTTTTCCTAAAGCTAAGGTTTAGGCAAGGAGCCTTTATTATGCAAAGTGATGCATGAAAGTCAAATTATACTTAATGAGCCAAATAGAGATTATTTTGGAAAAAATTTTCCTTAACCAAATAGTAATCCTTTTATTTTCTTTTTTATTAAAAAAGGTTGCAACTAGTCCCCAGTGGAGTCGCTAGCTATGAGACCTTGCCCAAGCACGGGCTTGATCCGCTAGAGGGAATCAGGATGCTCATTCTGGTTTGAACTCACGATGGAACCCTTACGTTCAGATTTGGTTAATTTTGAAAATGATTTTTGGGAGCCACCACCCTAATTTATTTTTAAATGGGAAAATTAAGGAAAAATCCAATTTGACTCCCATTTATTCATTTTTTACTTTAATTTTCCCATGGATAAAATTATTAGTCTCAAATTAGGTTGAGCTCGGGGACTAGGTTTTTTGTTTTAAATAATCAAAATTTGGCTCTTAAGTTTAATTTGACTTTGAAAAATTAATTTCATGAATGACAAATATTGTAAGATGACAATTATAAATAAGATGCATGAATATGACATGAGTGCAAGGAGAAAATTAAAATAAAATATCCACAAATTAAAAAGGGAAAAAGAGATTGATAGAGATTTGGATTTGAGGTCTGGATTTAGATTCCAAATGTGCCTACATATCCCATTTAGTGGGGATTAAAATCCACGTAGTTCATTCCACAATTAAGTGGAGGAGTTTAGAAGTTGATCAGATTGATTTTGGTTTAAATGCATTGAGAATGAGGAAAAAGGTTGATACATTTCCTTTTGGTGGGCAGAGAGTTTTACTGGACCGAAATTTCATTTTATCGGGATCGGATGATTGGATTGATTGGGAGATTAATTAATTAATTAAAATGATTAATTAACTAATTAATGTGATGAAATGGATAGATTAATGGATTAATTAATTAAAATGATTAATTAATTAATTTGGATGAAGGGTCGATTAAGAAAAAGGATTAATTTGATTTTTGAAAAAAAAGAATGATTTTTGAAAAAAGAGTAATTAATCAGTTAATTAATTAAAAAGATTAATTAATTAATTGAGTGATTAATTAAAAAAGAGTTTTAGTCAATTAAAAAGATTAATTAACTTAGTTAGGGTAAGGTAATTAATTAATTAAAAAGATTAATTAATTAATTAGAGAGTGATTGGAGGGAGAAGAAGAGAGGAATTTGAGAATAATAATCTACTCAAATTCAAGGTGTGAAGAGAAATGAGAAGTGGAGGGAGGCGGGGATATTTACAGGAGAAGTGGGTGAGGGTGTCACATCTTAACCTTAGAGATATGACGGTCCTAGAACATGGGGAGACATAAGGTCACCCACGCCCATAGAACCCACTTACTCATAAACAAATCATGCCTAGGATCTTACCAAACCTCTCACAATAACTCATTTAATACATTTAGATGAATACCTTAAATTGTGGAAGTCTAAAAAAAATCATTACATATAAAATCCATGAGGAAAATAATATATATTAATAAGTATCGATCAACATTCCCAGAGTATCTAATGACAAGACTCCATAAATTAGTATTATTGATAACTTGGACAAGGAATTCCCCAAGCGAAGTAGAATGCTTGAGCCATCACCTTGCCTCCTGACATTTGCTCACCTGGAACCACACAAGGAAAAAGGAGTGAGATAGATGATCTCAATGAGTAAACGATAAGGCATATACATATCACATATTCCTTTGAAAAGGAAACAGATAACTTGTACACATAGTTCATGATTTATAATTCATGAATCATGTTGTAATTTAGCAAGGGTTTAATTTGGCAAGTTTGCAGAAATCACACTTATAACTTATAAAGAGTGAAGGCAATTGCTCTATCACTTGAGCTTATAAAGGAGAGGTGGCCTTATACCAAATTCCAAGTCCTATCACTTATAAAAAGAGTAAAGCTAATCAAGCTCCACGGCTAGAACCACCCCTTCTAGCTGAGGTGGATGCATAACCCCTATCCATTAGGTTAAGACCGTATGCACAGGTTCCGATGATTACTCGCATCGGCACGAGGATTCTACATAAAGGGTAAAAGGTACCATAGCTAGAGCAAATGGTAATCATAATTAACAATATCACATAAGGCAATAATAACATGTATTCCAATAACAATAGTGGTTTAGCTTTCAAACAAAAGATATAATGATAGTGTAGTTCCAGAAAGAATATAAGTAGGGGTGTTAATCACAAGAAGTTCTCATTGGATAACCAAACTAGTTTTGGACCAAATGTCCTTTAGTAACCCAAGCTTGTCAAAGAATTCATATAATAATATTTTAGAATAGAAAGAACTTGGGTTTTAAAGATCACAAGGGCTTACATAATAATATATCATATTCTTATAACACAACATAATGTTGTTCACACTTATAATATGAATATGGCGTTTATTCGCCTTGGGGCTCCTTTGCTCCTAGTATACGTAGTGCCTTTTCACTTCTAAAGCTCCTCAAATTCTAACATAATATTTGATTTAATACTTAGTATTTGTTTACTCATGATGCGCCTATCCCATAACTACCCATGCACATATAGCATACACAGACACTTGGAGTCCACCTAAAGGTGTACTCGTCACTTGCACATAATACATTGACTTTAAAAGTCTTGCATACTTGGGCCTTATAAGCTCACTTGAAAGTAAATTGCAATCATATTAATACCTTTCTAAGGTCATTACAATATTATTACATCAATATCAATTTACTTTAACAATCATCTTAATACACTTTACCCTTCCATACATGTCAACTAAACAATTAACCTTTCAAGTGTCATGCTTAACTCTTATAGTCCTTTTTATTCAATTGTCACTTTATCAACTCAAAACCATGTATTTATTATCAAGTCATCATAACATCTAGTTCCATATTTCCTAAGCATATTTGTATTCTAATCACAATATAAGGTTAAGATAACTTAAGTATACCTTAAGTATACCAAAATGCATTTAAGCTTATCTAAGATCATACCTTCAACTAACATATAATTTTATCATTTGTTATACATACATACATGTCAATAATCATCAAAAACATCACATAAAAATTATAAACATTGGGACAAAAATATTAAGGTAGGCCAAAAGCATCACCAAGTTAAAAACTAAATTCTTTTTCTTTTCGCACTTTTCATCTATTTCAGAAATATGTAAAAACGTGGTTTAAACCAAGATTTTTTATGTAAACACAACAAATATCATCTTAGAATTTTAATCCATATGAATCGGCCACACTTGGTGTTATTTATACATAAAAATTCAACTTTTGAATTATAAAGCACAAAACCATAAGTTTTCTTATTTTCGATATTTTTCGGTCATTTCAGAAATATATAAATAGGTTGTTTAAACTATTATTTTCATTCAATCATAGCAAATATTAGTTTAGAACACATCCATACATGATTCAGTAGCCATAGATAGTATTTATACAAAAAAATTCCAAGTTTAAAGGCTTAGGTGAAAAATCATGAGTTTTCGCGCTTTTCGTTCATTACAGCAATAAATAGAAACATGATTCAAATCATTATTTTTCATCTAAACAAAACAAATATCATATTAGAGTACTTCCTCACACAAATCGGTAGCCATATACCAATTTAGTAAGAGAATTTTCTAACTTCTAAGTTCTAACACAAAAACCTTGAACTCCTTTATTTTTTGAAACTTTCCGGTCATCACAGAAATATGCAGAAATATTATTTAATCCAATATTTTCCATCAAAAAAAATCAAAAATCAGTTTTAGAAAACAACAATGCACAAATCATCCCCGCTAGTGATGTTTATGCATGAAAATTGTGATTTTAAGTTATAGAATTCACCTTTGGAGAAATCTTGCGGAAAGAATTGTGTCTTTAGTAGAAAATAGATTTTCTCTCCCAAAAACTCACCCAAACAGAATTAAATCTGTAAAAATTAGTAATCAACGAGTTCAAAATAATTTTTTCATAATTTATTTTATAGAAATCAGTTTAGAAATCGAAAGAGAAGAAAAACTTACGATTACGGTCAAGAAATCTTGAAACGGAAAGGTGTTTTCTTAATTTCGGTAGAGAGAAATATTTTGAGAGGATTTTTCTGCCATGATACAAAAAGAATAAAGTGATGGCTGCTAGAACTTTGGTCTGGCCGAATTTTAGAATTTATATTAGGGTTTGGGTGAAATTTCCACTAATACCCTTAATGAATTAGGTTAGGAGGATTTTAGTGTAGTGGGCTTTTGGGTATTTGGGCTCTTTATTTAATTTTGGGCTGATTAAAATTAAAAATAAAGAGAATATTTTTATTATTATTTCTGTAAGATTTCCCCCAAAAATATTTATTTTAAAATATTTTAAAAATACTCATAAAGTTATTTTATGCTTAAAAATTATCTTATGCGTGAAAATTCATTTTATTTACAATAAATTCTTTTATGCAAATGCACTTCATGTAAATCATTTATTTCACAATAGTAACTCATATTATGCATATTAAAATTAATTTAATATGCTACATATGCATCAATCACTTAGATCACTAATTTTCACAAAAGCACACACTGAACCTTAATAGTTCTAAATCAAGCAATTTTTCACAAAAATTCCTAGGATGGGTATGGGTTGTTACATTCTCCTCCCCTTAAAAGAAATTCATCCTCAAATTTAAATCCTTACCTAGTTGCTCTGAAAAGCTGAGGATACTTCTGTCGCATCTCTTCCTCTGCTTCCCAAGTGCACTCATCTATCCCATGATTTCGCCACTGAACCTTAATCATAGGTATCTCCTTATTTCTTAGCTTCTTTGCTTGTTGATCCATTATAGCTATCGGTGACTTCTCATAAGATAATTGTTCATCTAACATAATGTTTGGAGGTAAAAGAATGTGAGATGGATCTGACACATATTTCCTTAGTATTAAGATGTGGAACACTGGGTGCACATGCATCAAAGTTAGAGGTAGGGCAAGTCTATAAGACACTTCTCCAACCTTATCTAAGATTTCAAAAGGACCAATGAAACGAGGTGATAATTTCCCTTTCTTACCAAATCTCATAACTCCTTTTATTGGAGAGACCTTTAAGAACACGTGATCTCCCACGGCGAATTGGATTTCTTTTCACTTAGGGTTTGCATAACTCTTTTGCCAACTGAAAGCCATCTTCAGTCGATCTTGAATTATTGGTACTTTTTCAGTAGTCTCCTTAAGTAATTCAGGCATTTCTACATGTTTGTCTCTAGGTTCAATCCAACAAATTGGAGAACGACATCTTCTCCCATACAATGCTTCGTATGGAGCCATACCGATGGACGAGTGATTGCTATTGTTGTAGACAAATTCAATCAAGGGTAAATACTTATCCCAGCTACTGCCAAAGTCCAAAACACACATCCTTAGCATATCCTCGAGTGTCTGAATTATTCTTTTAGACTGGCCATCCATTTGAGGGTGAAATGCCATACTAAAATCTAGTTATGTTCCTAATGCTTCTTGCAACTTCTACCAGAATCTTGAGGTGAATTGAGTTCCTCGATCTGAGATGATAGAAATTGGCACTCCATGTAGTTTCACAATCTCATCTATATATAACTGCGCATACTGAGCTGCAGAATATGTGGTCTTAACTCCTATAAAATGAGCAGACTTTGTCAATCTATCCATTATGACCCATATAGAGTCATGTCCTTTGGAGGTTTTAGGCAAGCCAATAACGAAGTCCATAGTGATGCGTTCCCACTTCCATTCAAGTAGTCGAATCTCTTGTAGTAATCTTGAGGGTCGCTGATATTCATACTTGACTTGTTGGCAAGTTAGGCGGGATGCTACAAACTTAGCCACATCTTTCTTCAATCCAGGCCACCAATAGTTAGCTTTCACATCATGGTACATCTTGGTAGTTCCAGGATGAGCATAATAAGGTGTCTGATGTGCCTCCTTCAATATCCTTTCCTTTAATCCATCCACATTAAGCATGCATACTCTATTGTTGCACTTTAAAATTCCATTGACCACCTCAAACTCAGAGTTCTTTCCTTCTCTCATCTCATCCTTCAATTTCATCATGTGTGGGTCCCTATCTTATGAATCCCTTATTTATTCCATTAACTTAGGCCTTACTTGAAAATGAGCTAATAAAACTCTTGATCCTCCAATCTCCATTTTCAATCCTTGATTAAACAATTCCTTTAGTTCCTTCACGATCGGCATCTTCCTCACATCCACATGGGCTAGGCTTCCCATCAACTTTCGACTCAAGGCATCTGCCACTACATTCGCCTTTTCGGGATGGTAGAGAATCTGATAGTCATAATCCTTCAATAGTTCAATCCATCTCCTTTGTCTCAGGTTAAGGTCTCTTTGGCTCAAGATGTATTAAAGACTCTTATGATCCATGTAGGTCTCACACTTCGTCCCATACATGTAATGTCTCTAGATCTTTAGAGCGAACACTACTGCGGCTAATTCCAAATCATGGGTAGGGTAATTTACTTCATGTCTCTTAAGTTGTTGTGATGCATAGGTGATGACTTTACCATTTTGCATCAAAACACACCCAAGTCTTACTCTTGAAGCATCACAGTAGATAGTGAACCCTCATTCTCCTTCTGGTAATGCCAAAACTAGAGCTGATATTAAACACTTCTTGAGCTTCTGGAAACTCTGCTCATAGGACTCTTCCCAATTAAACTTAACTTGCTTTCTAGTCAACTTGATCAATGGGGCTGTTATCTTAGAAAAGTCCTGTACGAATCTATGATAATATCCTGCCATGCCCAAGAAACTTCATACTTCTAAAACTGTCGTAGGCCTTAGCCAATTTGCTACCGCTTCAACTTTCTTAAGATAAACTTGAATCCCTTCCTTACTTACTACATGTCCAAGAAAGTTGACAGACTCTATCCAAAACTCACACTTGGATAACTTAGCGTAGAGTTGATGATCACGTAACGTTTGAAGCATGATCCTCAAATGTTCTCCATGTTCTTCTTTATTCTTTGAGTAAATCAGGGTGTCATTAATGAATACGATCACGAATTTGTCAAGGAATGGCTTGAATACTTAATTCATCAAGTCCATAAAAGCAGCAAGAGCATTCGTCAAACTGAATGGCAAATCCGTGAACTTATAGTGTCCATATCTAGTACGAAAGGCAGTTTTATAGATATCTTCTCCTCGGATGTTTAGTTGATGATAACCAGACCTTAAGTCGATTTTGGAGAAGTGACTAGCTCCTTGCAATTGATCAAAAAGATCATCAATCCTTGGCAATGGGTATCTATTCTTCACAGTGACTTTGTTAAGTTGACAATAGTCAATGCACATTCGGAATGAGCCATCTTTCTTCTTCACGAATAACACTGGAGTGCCCTATGGCAAAATGCTTGGTTGAATGAAGCCCTTATTAATTAGATCATGCAATTGCATCTTTAACTCCTTCAGCTCCATTAGTGCCATACGATATGGCGGTATCAATATCGGTTGCGTACCAAGTAGCAGTTCAATGTTGAACTCGATCTCACGATCGGGGGGTAATCTAGGTAAATCTTCTAGAGAGACATCCATGAACTCGTCCACCACTGGAATATTCTCATCTCGAATGGTAGCTTCATTGCTAGTGTTGATTACATAGGTTAGGTATGCTTGGGATCTTTTCCTTAAAATCCGTCTTGGTCCTAAGGCCAATATCAAGTTCAGAGGATTCTCATTCCTATCTCTTTGGTGCACAAACTCCTTCCCATCTTTAGTTCAAAACTCAATAAGTTTCTTTCTATAGTCGATACGAGCTCCATGCTCATACAACCAGTCCATCCCTAATATCACATCAAATTCTAGTATATCCAATTCTATGAATACTATTGGAAGTGTTTGTCCATTAATGTCTACATCACAACCCTTATACTCAAACCTTACTTTCATCAGTTCCCTAAAGGAGTTGACATTAGTAATTGTTCACTCATCAATTCCTTATCTATTCCTAGGTACCTGTGATGGCTATGTGCGAATCACGAGCCTCTTACTAATTTAAAGCGAAGACTCGACTCTTGCCCTTATTTTCTGTCGTCGGTGCAATCCCAACTGCTGGTCCCTTGTCCTTGACTCCTTGTCCTTGTGTTTGGAATGGCTTAGATTGTGGTCGTACTATGGTCCCATTCCATTGACTCCTCATCTGAGGGCAATCCTTTATGAAGTGCCCCATTTGTGCACACTTAAGGAAAGCACCAATATCTCTTCGGCAAATTCCAGGATGCTTCTTTCCACATTTGCCGCAAGTGGGAAATTCTTGCTTAGTTTGATTATTCTATGGTCCAGATGATGAAAATCCCTTCTTTGGTTCTCCTCCATTTCCATGCTGTCCCTTCTGACTTTTATTCTTATGCCTTCCCTTTTGGTCTCGTTTAGCTCATTCGGCTCTCTCTACCTTGTACCTTTTCTCCATGATCATGGCCTTATTTATGAGCTTAGCTAAGGTTGGAAACTCTATTGCTGCCAACGAATTGAACAGAGGTGTGATCAGTCCTCTAAGGAAATGATTGACGTGACTTGCTTCAGTAGGAATGATGCTGATAGTGAATCGATGAAGTCGATTAAACTCCTTAGCATAATCTAACACAGACATTCCTGGCCTTTGCTTCAGTTGCTCGAACTGCAATGCTCTATCTTGCCTTTCTCCTTCTAGCAAGAACTGATCTATTACTTTTTACTTAAATTCTACCCACGTAGGTGGGTCTGCCCCATAAAGTCATTCTTCAATACTTCTCTCATACCAATACTAAGCTTCTTTCTTAAGTTGGAGTCCTACCAACTCGATCACTCGAGCATCTGAGCAAGATAGACGATGGACTAGCTTATCCATCTCATCCAAAAATTCATGAGGGTCATCTCCTTCCTCACCACAAAAAGTAAATGATTGCAGCTTCTTAAACTCTGCTACAGTCATCCCTTCGTCAGGTAGCCATTTCCTCTCTCTCCGAGTAGGTGTCACTATCGCAGGTGGCATAACTCCATTCCTTTCTTGTGTTGGCGGTGCTTCTCGCCTTTGAGCATGTAGCTCATCTAGTTCCTTGCGTAAGTCTCTCATTTCTTTGCATATAGCGTGCACTTCTTGCGAAGATACTTGCTCACTAGAGCCCATAGTCGGTGCCCTCGAGTTGGATCTTTCTCTTGACCGTATAGGCGCAAAGGCAGCATTCAATGCAGTGTCTGATATAACATCATCATTAGCCCTAACGGATTGGACAGCTGTGCGAACCTTCTTCTTGGGAGGCATTCTATCTATCATAATAAGGGAATTTAGTACTAATCCCCTATCCTAACCCATTTAATCCCTCCTTATACTAGCACACATTATCATGTATTTACCATATCATATCACCAAGCACATATCATGTATGAATCACATATCACATAGTTTTGCACATATCACATATGATAATCAAGTAGCATATATCTCATAATATCACACCATATCATAATAATGAAAGAAATCCTCTCATACTAGGTAACTAGGTAATCAAGGAGAAATCATTCCTATTATATAAAGTGCTATGCCGTTATGTCGATCATCATATCTACTCGACCTAGTTCTCGTGTCCACCTTCAGAGTAATCAAGAGCGACATGGCCATTGTTACCACATCGGTAGTAAAGAAGATCTCTATCTTGGTGGCAATTAGTTGAAGATGCAGACCTCACTGGCTAGTAATCTCCTTTATGCTCAACAATTCCTGACCTAAGTTGCTCCATATCCTCTCTTAGTGCATCAATCATAACCTTAAGACGTCAGTTTCCCTCTTTTAAGTATGAATAGTTATCCTCTAATTTTTGGATCTTACTATAAACCCAATCAGGATCTAAGCGCTCCTCAGGGTCCTCCCCTTCATCAGGGGTCTCCTCTTTTATGGGGCAAATCATAGATACGACTTTCTCGAACATTTCTGGCCAAGTCCTCTTACAGGTCACACGGGGTGCTTTAGGTCGCGGTCCTCGAGTAGGTGTAATCTTCTTGGTCATCTGTCAGAAGAATCATTAGGCAATCAAACCAATAACAAGGATTACTAAAATCTACTAGAATTTCGCGGAACTATGCTAGCGATAGACTGCAAGTGACAAAATAGGAAAATTCCTATGCTCCAGGATTATACTTAAGCAACTCATATAAAATAAGCCTAAACTAGACTTTTAAAAACTAGGCTCTAATATCACCTTCGTCACATCCCAACCTTAAAGATATGACGGTCCTAGAACATAGGGAGACATAAGGTCACCCACGCCCATAAAACCCACTTACTCATAAACAAATCATGCCTAGGATCTTACCAAATCTCTTATAATAACTCATTTAAAATATTTAGATGAATACCTTAAATTGTGGAAGTCTAAAATAAATCATTACATATAAAATCCATGAGGAAAATAATATATATCAATAAGTATCAATCAACATTCCCGGAGCATCTAATGACAAAACTCTATAAATTAGTATTATTGATAACTTGGACAAGGAATTCCCTAAGTGAAGTAGAATGCTTGAGCCAACACCTTGCCTCCTCACATTTGCTCACCTGGAACCACACAAGGAAAAAGGGGTGAGATAGATGATCTCTATGAGTAAATGATAAGGCATATACATATCACATATTCCTTTAAAAAGGAAACATATAACTTATACACATAGTTCATGATTTATAATTCATGAATCAGGTTGCAATTTAGCAAGGGTTCAATTTGGCAAGTTTGCAGAAATCACACTTATAACTTATAAAGAGTGAAGGCTATTGCTCTATCACTCAAGCTTATAAAGGAGAGGTGGCCTTATACTAAATTCCAACTCCTATCACTTATAAAAAGCATGAAGTTGATTAGGCTTCACGGTTAGAACTGCCCTATCTAGCTGAGGTGGATACACAACCCCTATCCATTTGATTAAGACTGTGTGCACAAGTTTCGATGATTACCAGCATCAGCACGAGGATTCTGTATAAAGGGAAAAAGGTACCATAGCTAGAGCTAATGGTAATCATAATTAACAATATCACATAAGGCAATAATAACATGTATTCTAATAACAATAGTGGTTTAGCTTTCGAACAAAAGATACAATGATAGTGTAGTTCCAAAAGGAATATAAGTTTGGGTGTTAATCACAAGAAGTTCTCATTGGATAACCAAACTAGTTTTGGACCAAATGTCCTTTAGTAACCCAAGCTTGTCAAAGAATTCATATAATAATATTTTAGAATAGAAAGAACTTGGGTTTCAAAGATCACAAGGGCTTACATAACAATATATCACATTCTTATAACAAAACATAATGTTGTTCACACTTATAACATGAATATGGCGTTTGCTCCCCTTAGGCCTCCTTTGCTCCTAGTATACGTAGTCCCTTTGCACTTTTAAAGCTCCTCAAACTCTAACATAATATTTGATTTAATACTTATTATTTGTTTACTCATGATGCTCCTATCCCATAACTACCCATGCACATATAGCATACACATACACTTAGAGTCCACCTAAAGGTGTACTCGTCACTTGCACATACTACATTGACTTTAAAAGTCTTGCATACTTAGGCCTTATAGGCTCACTTGAAAATACATCGCAATCACATTAATATCTTTATAAGGTCATCATAATATTATTACCTCAATATCAATTTACTTTAATAATCATCTTAATACACTTTACCCTTCCATACATGTCAACATGGCAATAAACCTTTCAAGTGTCATGCTTAACTCTTATGGTCCTTTTTATTCAATTGTCACTTTATCAACTCAAAACCATATATTTATTATCAAGTCATCATAACATCTAGTTCCATATTTCCCAATCATATTTGTATTCTAATCACAATATAAGATTAAGATACCTTTTGTATACCTTAAGTATACCAAAATGCATTCAAGCTTATCTAGGATCATACCTTTAACTAACATGCAATTTTATCATTTATTATACATACATACATGTCAATAATTTTCAGACACATCACATAAAAATTATAAACATTAGGACAAAAATATTAAGTTAGGACGAAAGCATCACCAAGGTAAAAACTAAATTCTTTTTCTTTTCGCACTTTCTGTCTATTTTAGAAATATGTAAAAACATGGTTTAAACCAAGATTTTTCATGTAAACACAACAAAAATCATCTTAGAATTTTAATCCATATGAATCGGCCACACTTAGTGTTATTTATACATAAAAATTCAACTTTTGAATTATAGAGCACAAAACCATGAGTTTTCTTATTTTTGATATTTTCTGGTCATTTCAGAAATATGTAAATAGGTTGTTTAAACTATTATTTTTCATTCAATCATAGCAAATATTAGTTTAGAACACATCCATACATGATTCGACAGCCATAGATAGTATTTATACAAAAAAATTTCAAGTTTAAAGGCTTAGGTAAAAAATCATGAGTTTTCGCGCTTTTTGTTCATTACTGCAATAAACAGACCCATAATTCAAATCATTATTTTTCATCTAAACAAAACAAATATCATATTAGAGTTCTTCCTCACACAAATCGGCAGCCATATATCAATTTAGTAAGAGAATTTTCCAACTTCTAAGTTCTAACACAAAAACCTTGAACTCATTTGTTTTTTGAAACTTTCCGGTCATCACAGAAATATGCAAAAATATTATTTAATCTAATATTTTCCATCAAAACAAATCAAAAATTAGTTTAGAAAACAACAATGCACTAATCGCCCCCCTAGTGATATTTATGCATGAAAATTGTGATTTTAAGTTATAGAATTTACCTTTAGAGAAATCTCGCGGAAAGAATTGTGTTTTCGGTAGAAAATAGATTTTCTCTCCTAAAAACTCACCCAAATAGAATTAAATCTATAAAAAATCAGTAGTCAACCAGTTTAAAATAATTTTTCCATAATTTATTTTATAGAAATTAGTTTAGAAATCGAAAGAGAAGAAAAACTTACGATTACAGTCAACAAATCGCGAAACGGAAAGGTGTTTTCTCAATTTTGGTAAAGAGAAATATTTTGAGAGGATTTTTCTACCATGATACAGAAAGAATAAAGTGATGGCTATTGGAACTTTGGTCTGGCTGAATTTTAGAATTTATATTAGGGTTTGGGTGAAATTTCCACTAATACCCTTAATGAATTAGGTTAGGAGGATTTTAGTGTAGTGGGCTTTTAGGTATCTGGGCTCTTTATTTAAATTTCGGGGCTGAGTAAAATTAAAAATAAAGATAATATTTTTATTATTATTTCTGTAAGATTTCCCCCAAAAATATTTATTTTCAAATATTTTAAAAATACTCATAAAATTATTTTATGCTTAAAAATTGTCTTATGCATGAAAATTCATTTTATTTACAATAAATTCTTTTATGCAAATGCACTTTATGTAAATCATTTATTTCACAATAGCAACTCATATTATGCATATTAAAATTAATTTAATATGCCACATACACATCAATTACTTAGATCACTAATTTTCACAAAAGCACACACTTAACATTAATAGTTCTAAATCAAGCAATTTATCACGAAAATTCCTAGGTTGGGTGTGGGTTGTTATAGAGGGTAGTTTAGATAGTGAAAATGTGAAAAGACAATGAGGGATAGGGCTAGAAAGGGCTAAAAATTTATGGGGTCATTTTTTGCATAGAAAAGGGGGTCCACTCATGTTAGACAAGTGCGGCACCCACCAGGCTTATGCGGCGCCACACTACACTAGTGCGGCATGTCATAAGTTGGACTTACAATGCCGCACAGGCCTAGTGTGGCATCGCAAGGTTGCTACTTGGCAGCTAACGTGGCGACTGTTTTTTTTTTTTAAGAGATTGGTTGGTATGGAGTTTAGGCAATTTAGATGTCCGGTGGCAATGTAATTGAAGGCTAAAATTAAATTTCTTTCATGGGCGCTGCCTCCGAACCCTCGCCTGCTAACTGGCTAGTGGAACCACCGTAATGGCTCCGCATAACTCATTAAACTTAGTAGGTGCCAAGGCTGTGGTTAGATGACGAGAATACAAAATTAAGATTTCACAATGGTTATCAAAGGTTTAGTATTAATATGTTATCATATTTATATGTACTGTAAAATGTACTATAATTGTTATTATGTTGGTGTATTAAGTAATGAACATATGTAAAATGAAATGAATATGCAAATGGTATTAATGAGTATTTGGTAACATGTAAAATGATAAATTAGTAATGGGTAATAAGAAAAGGTAATTATGTTCCCATATACTCACTTTATATTGTATTATTATGTACTCACTGATCTTTGTCTCATTCCTTATTTGTTTAAATTTTTCAAGCAAGGTAAATTGCAAGCCTTTCTTTCACTTGAAAATTGCTCTGCTAATATTGTGTGTTATGAATTTTGGTTATATGACTATAAAGATCGCTATTTTAGAGCTCCATGGTTACCAAAGGTTTAGTATTAATATGTTATCGAATTTATTTGTACTGTAAATTGTATTATAATTATTATTATGTTAATGTATTAAGTAATGAATAAATGTAAAATAAAATGATTATACAAAAGGTATTAATGAGTATTTGGTAATATGTAAAATGATAAATTAGTAATGGGCAATAAAGAAAGGTAACTAGATTATGATCTTGGGATAAGATTTAACATGGTAAGTGGTAAAGAATAATAAGTTAAAAAGGGTTCTATAGGTTTAGGTGACTTTATGTCTCCCTATGCTTTTGGACCACATGCCTTAAAAGGTGGGTCTTAACAAAGGTGGAATCATAATGAAAGTTTAAGTCTAATCTAGTCTTTATAAATATTACAGCTTATAGGCTAGACTATGGAGCCTAGGAATTCCTTCTTGTCATTTGAAGTCTATCGTTAAATATAGATCTGCGCTACTCATAAAAGTTTAACTCTTTTAGTTTGATGTCTAATATGTGTATAATGATTGTGGAAAAAGAAATAATAATGTGATTTTGAATGATACGTATGATTGAGCTATATGCTATGGAAATGGGATGATAAGGATAAAACGTGCATATGAGAAAAGGACCTTATATATGCAAAAGTGTATAAATGAACATGTATATGTGTTTTATTAGGAATAAATTTCCCATTATAATTAACTACCAATTATTTATATGGTTTAGCGCAATTGATCTTTTGAAAAATATTTACATAATATGAATAATGATGAAGGTATACTAAATTCTTTACGCCTACAATGTATATGCTTGACAACTATAGCTAAATGCCATTAAGAGAAAACTTAAATGTGATTTCATGAAAAGTTCATGTAATGTAAATAGTGACACAAATATGCTTACCTTTGCATATGCTAGAGTATGTACAATGTTTAGGATATGAGATATCCTAAGGCAAGTTGTATAATAATAGTAAGAGAGGCTTTAGGAATTAATGAGATTGGAATGAGAATAGATAGATTTTGATTATATTTTGGGTATAGAAAATGTTACGTATGTATATATAGTAAACAATTTAAAATTGGGAAATAACTAATATAATGCTATAGTCCTTTTGTATATGTACAATATGTGACTATTGTATGGAAGTTTGGAATGATTAATATTTTTCCTTGTACACCAAGAACGGGATGTCCACTATCCTTTGGAGCTAGAATTTATTTTGTCTACATCGCGATTGAGACTCCCTAATCACAATCACAATTTCGTATCATGCCCTAGGTCATGGTCGCAACTGAGGTCATGAAATACACTGTGTCTCGTGGTCTAATTTGATGTTTTGTGCTTTAAATTTGTCTCAATCGTGAGATATGTTGCAATCGCAAATCTTATATAAGGCCAGCAATTCAAGAATGCCTTTCATGACTTAAGGAACCTTTGAATCTTTTAAATTTATGATCTTTTAATGAATTATATATGTGGAATAAACACCTAAAAAAACATGTTGAAAAATTCTTAATTTGGTATGTCAAGGTCAGAAAGAGAAATTGACCAAGTTTTGATCTAATTTAGATCAAAGATGGATATGCATAATGTTATGTGATATGAAATGTTACATGTGACAATGGTTTGATATATGAATTATATGGAATGATTGATGCCATAAAAAGAGAAATGATGTTTAGCAATGATCAATATGACAATTAAATAAATCAATTATACTTTATACATAAAATTATACAATATGAAATAAATGGATGATATTATTAAATTTGTAGTTTAGATGCTACCTTATAGACAATAACAAAAAAAGTCAAGGATTTCTCCGTCACTTATATAAATATTAAGTATAGTCAAAGAGAGAATATTGATCTACGTGTGATCAAAAGAGGATCACTTCGTACCTAAAAAAGAAAGTGATAAATCATGTATGTATTAATATGACCTTTTAAAAAGGTGATATATATATGTAACTAGGAAGTTCTCAAACCCACTAAGGAGATAAAACCATGAAGTCGGTGAAGGACTAAAGCAAAATGTGATTTGGTTCTAGATTATTCCAAAAGATAGGTGTGAGGAATCATCAATTACATAAAGGTGTATATGATTAAGGAATAGTCTTTAAATATAAAGTAAGGAGTTAAGCAAGGTTTGACTTAAAAAAGGATTAGTGTAAGCTAAGAATGAATTGTTATAAATAAATGGATTGATTCTAGATAAAATACCTTATACTGAGAATGAGTACACAATGGGAAGTACACCTATAAAAAAATAAGATGGATATGAAATTGGAGAATTATATATTAGTTAGAAAAACAATTTGAATGTGGTCAAGTAAAGTACATATGATATGGAAAGGTAAAACAATGAATTCTAAGACAAAGAATGTATGAGGAAATAGGGAAAATAATGAGGCATAGAATTAAAAGAATCAAAGGACTAAAAGTTACGACAATAAAGGAGTTTGTGAAGTTGACTGATTAGACAAATCCCATCCAAGAGAAGTATTCTATGACGAAATTGAATTTATGATGAGATAGAATTGAGTACATTAAAATAGGTGCCATATGAAATAGTTAATTTTGAAAGTAACTAAATGAAGTTAGTGTGAAATGGATTGAGTTTTAAAGTGGAGAACATAGAAAATCGTAGGGTAAAAGATATTATAAGGGTTAAAGAGAGTGTAACTTGAGGAATGAAATAACTTGGGCAAAGGACCTTATTAGTAAGGATAAGTTTATAAAAAGGGTAAGTAGAGAAAAGTTATAGAGACAAATGAATGATAGGAAAAGTGATGATGGTTTTGTTAAATGATGTTAAGTAAGAATAAAAGGTGTAAATGTTTAAGAGTGATCTAGAATTTAAATAGTGTGAAAGACACATGAGTATGGGAGAATAGAGTTGATAGGATTTGATTAAGGTTGGTGCATGTTCCAAGTGAATTAGACCTAGAGAAAAAAGAATGTGAAATTATTAATTAAATCGATGTGAAGTGCATAAAGAGTTATGTAATATGGCATGTATAATTCTCAAGAAGAATATGACTTATAAAAATATGAATGTTAAATTTAAAGTTATAATTATCACTTAAATGGAGAACACTATGAAGTGGAAACATCTTACTATAGTGAGAACATGACTTGAAATATTAATTCAAACATTAAATGCTAATATGAAAAATAAATGGTGTTGACTCGATTGGGACATTGCCTTATAATAAGAAGGTAAATAAGATTTGCCATTAGATATAAAAGTCAGAAAATGAGAAAATCTGCTACTTAAAGAGATAACGTGATGAAATAAGATGGTTGAGGAAATAGACACCTCCTCCTTCATTGCTATAATGGCAATTTAATGCCTAAAAAGTGAAGTAGTTCACTCAACTTTTACACTCTATGGCATATTGAAGCAAACTAAACAATAATAACTGCTTGATAAGGAACTTAATTTCTAAATAAAAAAGAAATTTACTAATGAAGCATGGGTCTTCATTTAAAGGCTTATAAAGGTAATGACATAGTTCCACTCATAGGTGCTCTAATAGGTACCCTTTAATGCCACTTCACCAATGACAAATTTGATGGTATTAGTTACCTAAAGATCATTATTAGAAATAAAGATGATAAGCTTATATACAGAGAATGACATACTCAAATGCAAAAGAAGAAAAGTATTTCAAGGTAACTATAGTTCAAACAAAGGCTTAAAGTAATAGAGTAAGAAGAAAAAGAATTGGTCAAAATAAGAATATGGATATGGGAAAAGGAAAGTTGACATGAGTATAATAATTGAGATGCCCAAAATTATCGAAAAATGAAGAATGAAAGGGAGATAAGGAATATAATCTAAGATTTATAAATTTTCAAGGATCATAAATGTCATGACCCAAATTCCCAGACCGTGACTGTCCTAGAGTTCAGGGAGACCTAAGGTCACCTAAACCCATAGAACACAATAGATCTGATAATCACTATATATGTATATACATTCCATTCCTCAAGCCTTCTCAAGATCGGAACCACTTCATCAATCACTGTATTTTGAGACCATTTCATATTCATGAATAGAACATCATTCATAAGTACCAATGAATGTTGTCCATGCATTCTTACTTACTAATATAAGTATTTATACATAACAATTATCATTAATTGTTTACATTACTTCCCAATGTACATGCTTTAATACTATGCCTTAATGTCCATGGAGCTCTAGTTTGTTTGTCTTCCAAAATAGCACAAGTAGCACAAAATAACATCTTAGCGAGTCCCACACAAAAGAGCGAAGCTTGGAATTTACCTTACTAATGGTTCACTTTAACCTAAAAAAAAAAAATCATAACAACTACAAGATGAGACTAGCTCAGTGAGTATGGAATAATATAACATAGTATACAAGTAATACAGAGTGGTATCACTTGGGTTGGCATAAGATAGTAATAAAGTGATGTTAATCAAAATTGGCTATACTATATTTATGATGAATGTTTAGCAAAAATAATATTGCTTTGGAAGTGGAAAGCTTCCCATACATAAATATTAGATAGGCGGTCTAAACCTTGCTCACTTATAAATATCAGATTACGCAAAACTGATCAAGTCTTGTGGTTAGGTTTTCCCCCCTAACAAAGGTCGGGTACTCTCGCCCTACCCACGGGCTTATACCAAGTGCACATGGTTTGATGTCTTTCCTCACATCAGAGAAGATTTCTACTTAGTTATGGGTGTTCATAAAAGGCATATTCACAGTTCATAATAGGAATTCAATGAAAATAGTTTAGCATATTAATCATTCTTATCATTGAGCAAATATGGAACCTAAGCAAAGGCTCATCTCAATCAACATCACATAAGGAACGTGTGGGTTTCCAAAGGTTTAACAAT
This sequence comes from Reutealis trisperma, assembly GCA_947687605.1. Classification (NCBI taxonomy): domain Eukaryota; kingdom Viridiplantae; phylum Streptophyta; class Magnoliopsida; order Malpighiales; family Euphorbiaceae; genus Reutealis; species Reutealis trisperma. Next base: position 251,166 of record CANTUT010000837.1, on the reverse strand, counting down.
CAATGGGCAATTATACATGCATATCAAACATCATTTCACTTACATATCAAGGAATGATAACTCAATAATGGTTGTATGGAAAAGCATGATTTCATTATATTACATTGTACTCACCTTAACTCTTTTGATCCTATCGATTGTATGTTTTCGATTAGTTTAAGGTTCTTCTCAGTTTTGAGCAATTTCCTTGCCTTTGTCTTGAAGTTCTACATCCATAACATGTTAATTACACATTAATTAGTAACTAGTGGTGTTATTAATTGTATTTGTTTTTTTTTTCATTTATTTTACTACTTCTACTTATAGTATGGATATACCAATTATGTCATACCTGTACTTATACTTCATTATTACTTCTAAGCATTTTTAAGTTAAATTTCCCATTCAATTTCATGATTCCAACTCTACATCTCTAAATCTCCAAATTGTCCCATAAACCTTAGAATTTGGGGAAAACTATCAATTTCACTTTAAAATCTCAAATTGACTAGAGATTCATCATATTAACACCTAGGCAATTAATTCTCACCAATTAACTTGAGTTGATTCACTCTTATTTACATAAAACCTAACTTGTCCCATTTATGTTAAGTTTTGGGAAAATCTATAATTCCTCTTCAAATATTTGAATTAGTTAAAGAAATGTGAGATTATCATATCATATAACATATATAATTACTTAATTGTCACTATCTAATGTTAGAACATCAAGTTCCTTTTTTTGCTATGTTCATGCCTCTAAGATTTCTAAGTTTAGTTCTCAAAAGTCATTCTAACACTTTTAATTCACTTTTCTCTATCTAAAATAGCCATAGGCACAGTAATTAGAAAATAAGGCCTTTTTATCTACCATGGCAGAATTCCCTCTCTAGTGTAGGAGAAGTGTCCAAACATCCAAAACACTAAAATTAACCTTAAAGTGTAAAAATAATAGATAAATGTAATTTCTCACCTTGGTTAGCTCTAATTCACCAAGGTGTTTGTTGCAAGTGGGGTAGAGAAAATTCCTTTCTTTGGTGTAGGATTTTGATGTAGAGAGAAGTAAAAAGGATGATTTCTCAACATAGTCTTGCTTATATATGTAATGGGTTGGATGGTGAGAATTCATCAAGCATCATCCAATGGTTAAAATTTGATCACAATGAATGGTTAAGATTTGTAACAACCCATATGTAACAACCCATATCTACCCTAAGAGTTTTAGTGACAAATTATTCAAATTTAGGGTTATTGTGACAAATTGTGTGACTATATGAAAATATGTGTGTGACGTGATTTATGAGTTTGGGGCATATTAAATTGATTTTAAAATGCCTAATATGAATTATTATTGTAAAATAAATGATTTGAATAAAATGCATTAGCATGAAATAATTTATTTTTCGTAAAATGAATTTTCATGTAAAAAGGTGATTTTTAAGCATAAAATAATTTTATGAGTATTTTTAAAAATATATATAAATAAATATTTTGGGGGAATTTTAATAAAAATAATAGGAAAAATATTTTATTTTTAATTACTTATAATTAGCCCAAAATTAATTAAAAAGCCCAAATACCCAAAACCTGCTACACCTAAACACTCTTGACCTAGCTCATTAAGGGTAAACTTGGAAATTACACCCCAAACCCTAATATATAATGAGAATTTTAGCCAGCCCTAATATTCCAGCAGCCACCACTCTGTTTTTATGTATTTTGATAGAAAAATTCTCTCAAAACAATTCTCTCTACCAAAATTAAGAAAACACCTTTCAATTTCGCGATTCCTTTACCGTAATCGTAAGTTTTTCTTTTCTTTCAATTCCATAACTGATTTCTATAAATTAAATTATGAGAAAATTATTTTGAACTAGTTGGTTACTAATTTTTATAGTTTTAAGTCAATTTGGGTGAGTTTTTGAAAGAGAAATCTAATTCTCTACCAAAAACACAAATCTTTCCGTGTGATTTCTCCAAGGGTGAATCCTATAACTTAAAATTACTATTTTTATGCATAAACATCACTAAAGAGGGGAGAGGGGTGGGTGATTTCTATACCATTGCAATCTAAACTGATTTTTGATGTGTTTTGATGAAAAATATTGGATTAAATTATATTTATGCATATTTCTGTAATGACCAAAAAGTTTCAGAAAACAAAGGAATTCAAGGTTTTCTCTCTAGAACTTGAAAGTTGGAAAATTCTATGGTTTGATAACTCTATGGCTGCTGAATTGTGATGTTTAAGATTCTAACCTGATATTGGTTTTGTTTGGATGAAAAATAATGATTTAAATCACGTGTTTAAATATTACTGTAATAAATGGAAAGCGCGAAAACTCATGATTTTCACCCTAAAACTTAAAACTTAGAATTTTTTTGTATAATTATTATTTATGGTTGCTAAATCATACATGAAGATGTTATAAACTAATATTTGTTGTGATTTAATGAAAAATAATGGTTTAAATCACCTGTTTACATATTACTGTAATGACCAAAAAATACCAAAAATAAGAAAACTCATGGATTTGCATCCTAAAACTAAAATTTGAAATTTCATGTACATATCACACCTATTACTACTGATTCATGTAAATTAATGTTATAAAATAATTTTTTGTTGTGTTTACATGAAAAATCTTGGTTCAAACCATGTTTCCATATATTACTGTAATAGACGAAAAGTAAGAAAAGTAAGAAAAATTCAGTTTTTCCCTTGATGATGTATTGGGCCTACCATGGGATTTTTATCCCAATGTCTATAATTTTTATGCAATGTATTTTGATGATTATTGACATGTATGTATGTATAATAAATGATAAGATTGCATGTTAGTTGAAAGAATGACCGTAGACAAGCTTAGAGGCACTTTGGTATACTTAAGGTATCTTAACCTTATATTGTGATTAGAATCTGATAGATGTTATGATGACTTGATAATGAATAAATAGTCTTCAATTGATGAAGTGATTGATTGAATGAATGGATCATAAGGGTTAAGCAAGACACTTGAGAAGCTAATGATAAATTGACATGTATGGAAGAGTTAAATATACTAAGATGATTGTTAAAGTGAATTAATATTGAGGTAATGATATTGTGATGACCTTAGAAAGGTATTAACATGATTGTAATGTGTTTTCATATAGGCCTATAAAGGCTAAATGTACGAGACTTATAACAGTCAACATGTTATGTGCAAATGATGAATGCACTTCTATATGCAACTCTAAATGTATGTGAATATTATATATGCATGGGGTAGTTATGAGATAGGATAGCATCATGATTAAATAAACACTAAGTATTGAATTAAAAATTATGATAGAGCTTGAGGAGCTTTAGAGGTTCAAAAGGGCTACGTGTATGAGGAGCAAATGAGCCATAAGGTGAGTAAACATTATGTTTCAAATTACAAGTGCAAGCTATTATGATATGTGTACCTTTGACATTCTTGAAACCCAAGTTCTTTCTATTCTAAAATGAAACTCTATGATTTCTTTGTTAAGCTTGGGTTGCCAAAGGACAGTTGGTCCAAAACCATTTTTGATTATCCAATGATAATACCTTTATGATTATTTCCCTAACTTACATTCTTTCTACAACTACACTATCATTGTATCATTTTATCAAAAGTTAAACTACTATTATTATTGTGATACATGTTATTGTTTCTTTAAATGTTATTGTTATATGTTATTACCATTAGCTCTAGCTATAGTACCTTTAACCCTTTATACAGAAGTCTTCATGCCGATGCGGGTAATCATCAGAACCCGTGCATGTGAACCCTCAAATTTGCACCTCTTGATTCGGCTGCAGCTTGACACCTACTAAGAATAGGGCGCTACGCATACGGCGGTCCCGCTAGCCGGTTAGCGGGCAGGGGTCAAGGGGGCAATGCCCCATAGAAAAAATAAATTTCCTGAATCTTTTCTCCTCCAGTCGACTGCTTTTCAGTCACAAACCCACATAATCAAGCAGAGCTCAAATCAGAGCTGAAACGAGCCCGAAATGGACAGAAACAGATTGAACCGCGCGAGTGGCATAGGGAGGCACGATTTTCGTGCCACCTAGGAGGCGGCACGCATGCTGTGCAGCTGGGAAATGACCATGCCGCTGGTGCGGCATGGAAATCATGGATGGCCGGCGCATCAGCAGTGCCGCCCCTGCCACCGGCGCCGCACCGATGCTGCTGTCCATACCGCCGACACCTCCTCTGTCAACTCTATAAATAAGAGCCTCCTCCAGCCTTATTTGGCACAACTGGACACAACTCCCAATGCATTCCAATACATTTCAAGCTCATTTGAGGCATTCCAACGCATTTCAAAGCAATCCAGATTTCAAGTTTCTTTTGAATCAAAGTGGAGTTGAGATCCGGAGCAAGACTCGTTCCATTCATCAAGAAACCAAGAAAAGCAAAGGTATAATCCCCTTTTCTATCTTTAAAATTCTAAATTCAGATCTAGAATTTTGTTTAGGTCTAAAACTGAAAAGATCTAAAACTTATTAATTTAAGAATAAGAATTAAGTTAATAAGCAAATCAACACATTTCTAAAAACCCCTCCTTCGCAAGAAGGGAGAACTGCGTGGGGTTTGATTCCTATTCAATAGGATATGTAGGCTGCCATTCTGAAAGGCATCAACTCCAAAAATCTTTTTATCAATATTGTTTTCCTTTTATTTATTCACATTAATCTTTTATTTTGTGATTTTGTTTTCAGTTTATTTTGGGGAATGTGTGCTTTCCCTAGTACCCATAAGGGCTAGAGGAAAGATCCCCTTTATTTCATTTGTTTTGATATTGTAATAATTAAGTAGGATTTATCTTTCCTATTTATTTATTATTGTCATTCCATCACCTCATATATATATATCTGTCTCATTCATCATTATATTCCTGTTCATGCATACACAAAAAAATCCTTTTCAAGAGTTATTTTGCATTTCAAGCCAAGCTAAAGAAAATAATATTTTCTTAAATTGTGTAATTACCAAAACCTGATCCCCGAGCCCTCCTTGGTCACTCGTGGATTGGTGCACTTTTCCATTGGGATAAACCAAATTATTTTGGAGTCAATCATGTTGGGTTTTCTTTAATTTTCCCAATTAAAATAAATAAATTAAAGTGGTGACTCACTTTTTCAACCTTCAAAATACAAAAATCAATTTTCCGAACTCATAGCGAGTTCCAATCGTGGAGTTTCTCCCGAAGAGAATTTCGATCCCTCAGTGGATCAGACCGGTGCTCGGGCGAGGCCTCATAGTGCACACAGTCTTAACCCAATAGATAGGAGTTGTATATCCACCTCCGCTAGAAGGGGCGGTTCTAGCCGTGGGGCCTGATCAGCTTTACGCCTTTTATGTGATAGGAGTTGGAATTTGGTATAAAGCACCTCTTCTCTATATGTTCAAGTGATAGAGCAATAGCCTTCACTCTCTATGTGTTATAAGTGTAATTTTTGCAAACTTGCTAAATTGAACCCTTGATAAATTGCAACCTGATTCATGAATTGTAAATCATGAACTATGTATATAAGTTATGATTTTCCTTTTCAATGGAATATATGTTAATGTATGTGCTTTATTATTTACTCACTAAGATCATCTATCTCACCCCCTTTTCTTTCCTTGTGTGGTTCTAAGTGAGCAAATGTGAGGAGGCAAGGTGATAGCTAAAGCATTCTACTTCGATTGGGGATTCCTTGTCAAAGTTGTTAATAATACCATGTTATAAAGTGTTGTCATTAGATGCTCTAGGAATATTTATTTTTGATGTTTATTTTGAGATGTTATTATTTCTTAAGCTTCTAAGTGGATTATGAATATTATTTTCCTTATGGATTATATGTGAAGTGTCAAATTACTGTCTTTCGCAACTAAAGGTTTTCAAATAAATATTTTAAATGAGTTATTGTATGAGGATTGGTACGATCCTAGGCATGATTTGTATGTGTCAATGGGTTCTACGGGCATGGGTGACCTTATATCTCCATGTGTTCTAGGACCGTCATATCTCAAAAGTTGGAATATGACACCATACCTACCCTAGGAATTTTCGTGATAAATTACTTGATTTTAGTATTTATTGTGTCAAAATATATGATTTTATGAAAAACTCATGTGTGATGTTTATGAGTATGTGGCATATTAAATTAATTTTAATATACCTAATATAAGTTATTATTGTGAAATAAATGATTTATATAAAGTGCATTAGCATGAAAAAATTTATTTTACATAAAGTGAATTTTCTTGCAAAAAGACTATTTTTAAGCATAAAATAATTTTATGAGTATTTTTAAAATAAATATTTTAGGGGAAATTTTAATAAAAATAATAAGAAAATATTTTATTTTTAATTACCTATAATCAGCTGCAAAATTAAATAAAAAGCCCAAATACCTAAAAGCCCACTACATCAAAACACTCCTAACCTAACTCATTAAGGGTAATCTTGAAAATTGTCCCAAAAACCTACATTTATTAAGTGAATTTTGGCTAGCCCTTGCTTCTAGCAGCCACCATTCTGTTATTTCATTATTTTGGTAGAAAAATTCTCTCAAAAATAATCTCTCTTCTGAAATTCACAAAATACCTTTAAACTTTGCGAATCTTGACTGTATTCGTAAGTTTTCCTCTCCTTTCAATTTATTATTGGATTTCTATGAAAATAGTCATGAGAAAATTATTTTGAACTAAATATTTATTGATTTTTATTGATTAAATTCAGCCTAGGTGAGTTTTTAGAAGAGAAAACAATTTTTCTATAGAAAATACAAACCTCTCTACGCGAATCCTCCAAAGGTGAATCCTAAAACTCAAAATTGAAATTTTCATGCATAAACTCAAGGGGGCTGCTGATTTGTACATATTTGTGTTATAAATGGATTTTTATTGTGTTTAGATGAAAAATATTGATTAAAAATATGTTTTTGTATATTACTACAATGACCGAAAAGTTTCAAAAAATAAGGAAATTCATGGTTTTGTCCTAGAACTTAAAAGTTGAAATTTTTCATACATATGAACCCTAGTGGCTGCTGATTTGTATTATTTTGTATTTTAAACTAATTTTTGTTATGTTTGATAGAAAAATAATGGTTTAAAGCATGTGTTTACATATTACTGTAATGACCGGAAAGTACTGGAAACAAGAAAGGTCTATGGTTTTCACCCTAATACCTAAAGTTAGAAAATTTTCAAGCATATGAATCTATATGGGTGCTGATTCCTACATGGTCATGTTCTAAAATGATTTTTGTTTTGATTACATGAAAAATCTTGGTTTAAACCATATTTTTGCATATTACTATAACGAACGGAAAGTGAAAAAAGTGAGAAAAATCATGTTTGTTCTTGATTGTGTAATTTGGCCTACATTGGAAATTCAATTCCAATGTCTTTAATTTTTATATGAGATATTTTAATGATTATTGGCATGTATACATGAATGATAAATGATTAAATGGCATGTTAATTAAAGGAATGACCCTAGACAAGCCTAGAGGTAATATGGTACACTTAGGGTATCTTAACCCTATGTTATGATTAACATGTGAATATGATTAAGTAATATGGAAATAGGTTTTATGATGATTTAATAATGAATTAATGATCTTGAATCGATGAAGGAATTGATTGAATGAATTGATCATAAGAGATAGGCATGACACTTAAAGGGCTATTGTTAAGTTGATATATATGGAAGTGTAAAGTATATTGATTTTAAGATCATGAAATATTTCATTTAACTTTAGAAAAGTCATAGTATGAGTTATAATGTGATTACATGTGGGTCTATAAAGGCAAAGTATGCAAGACTATAAAAGTCAAAACATTATGTGCAAGTGATGAGTGCACTTCTAAGTGTAAGTGATGAATGCACTTCTAAGTGCAACTCCAAGTGTATGTGAATGTTATATGTGCATGGGATAGTATGGGATAGGATAGCATGATGTTAAATAAATAATAAGTAGTGAATTAATTATTATGTTAGAGCTTGAGGAGTATTAGAGGTTTAAGAGCTACGAGTGCTAGGAGCAAAAGAACCACAGGTGAGTAAACATTATATTCATGTTATAAATGCAAGTGATTTTGTTATAGGAATCTTTAAGACTCTTGAAACCCAAGTCTTTTCCTGCTTTCAATTATAATTATGTGATTTCTTTATTAAGCTTGGGTTGCCAATGGGCAATTGGTCCAAAGCCATTAATGTTTATTCTATGATATGAATGACCCTTTGTAATTGTTACCTTACCTACTTTCTTTCTAGAACTATACTATTATTGTATTTTTTTTTCAAAAAGTTAAACTCATATTGCTATTATGATACATGTTATAGTTGCCTAAAGTGCCATTATCATATGTGATGACTATTAGCTCTAGCTATGGTATCTCTAATCTTTTATGCAGAAATCCTCGTGCTGATGTGGGTAATCATCAGAACCTATGCACATAGTCTTAACCCGATGGATAGGGGTAGTTTATCCACCTCAGTTAGAAGGGGTAGTTCTAGCCATAGAGCCTGATCAGTTTCATGACTTTATAAGTTATGGGTTGAAAGTTGGAAATTGGTATGAGGCCACCTCTCCCTAAAGTGAATGAGCTAACATAGTCATTTATTCTTTATAAGTGATAAGTGTAATTTCTGCAAACTTGTTAAAATGATAACCTTGCTAAATTGTAAACTTTGATTCATGAATTGTAAATCATGAACTATGTGTTGTAAGCTATGGATTTCCTTTTAAAAGGAATATATGTTATTGTATGTGCTATATTGTTTACTCATTAAGATAATCTATCTCACACTTTTTCCCTTGTGTGGTTCTAAGTGAGCAATATGAGGAGGCAAGGTGATGGGTCAAGCATTCTACTTCACTTGGGAAATTCCTTGTCAAAGTTATAATACTACCATTATATGATGAGTCCTTAAAAGCTCCAGGAGTTATTATGGGAACTTTATTTAGAATATTATGTTGGGAAATTTACTTGGAGTCTTATTATTATTCTCTTAAGAATTGTATTAAAGTATATTTTTAACTTCCACAAATTTAAGATTTTTTTTTCCCTTACAAAAAGGTTGTATTAAGTTAATACATGAGCTTCAGTATGATCCTAGGCAATGATTGTATGTTTATGAGTGGGTTATTCAGGCGTGGATGACCTTATGTCTCCCCATATTCTAAGACCATTATATCTATAAAATTAGGATGTGACAAAGTTGGTATCAGAGCTATTTATTAGGATGGTTAAGTATAATCCTGGAGCATAGGAATCTTTCTATCATATCACTTATGGTCTATCATTAGTATAGTTCTACAAAACCCTAATAAGTTATAGTACTTTTTGTTATTGTTTACTTGTGTGCCTTACAATTCCTTTATTAGATGACCAAGAAGATTACCCATGCTCGAGGACCACGACCTAGGGCACCGCTAGTAGCATGCAAGAGGACATAGCGAGAGATGGTCGAGAAAGTTGTGCCCGTGATTCACTGTAAGAAAGAGAAGGTGCCTAAAGAAGAGGACCCCAAGGAGTATTTGGACTGTGATTAGGTTTATGGTAAGATTCAAAAACTAAAGGATGACTGCTCAAATTTGAGAGAGGAAAACTAATGTCTTAGGCTTTTGGGTCATGCCTTAAGGAAGGATGTGGAGCATCTTAAAACTATAGATGTTGAGCAAATGGATGACCACACACCTAAAGATTCTGACTATTCACCATCTAGGACTTTGTCCTCAATGAGTCGCCCGCTGAATAAGGATTTACTCTGCTATAAGTGTCATGGTTTCGGTCACATTTCTGCAGATTGCCCTCTTATCGATTACTCACCTGAATGACTATGGAAACTACCTAACATCCATTAAGACGAGGGGCATAGTTAAGGTTTGCGCTAGTAGTGGATGACTATTGGCCTAGGGTGAAGAATTTATACACTACAAATAATACCAATTGATTGCTTAGCGACTTAGTATGGAATGATTTATTTTATTGGTTATAACATGATTGACTTATACAAGATAGGGAAATTTATGATGCTATAAGTTATATGTTATATGATTATGATACATGATACATGCTTTGATATATATGCTGTGCAATATGTGATCTGGAATGCAATATGATATGATGGGTATTCATGAAAAATGCATGATAAGTATAACATGATAATAGGGTTGATGAGTTGAAGGGAGTTAGCACTAAATTCCCTTATCGTGATAGTAGAATGCCTCCTAAGAAGAAGGTTAGCACAGCTGCTCAACCTATTAGGGCTAGTGAGGATGCAATCTTTGACACTGCATCGAATTCTACCTCTGTACCTGCAAGGTTAAGAGAGAGATCCAACTCCAAGGTACCAACCATAGGCTCTAATGAGAAAGCATCTAATCAAGAGGTTCACACTATGCGCGAGGAAATAAGAGACTTGCACAAGGAATTAGATGAGTTGCGCGCTTAAAGGTAAGAAGTGCTGCCAACATAAGAAGGAAATAGAGTTCCGCCACCTGCGGTAGTGGCAACTGCTCGAAGGGAGAGGAAGCGGCTACCTGGCAAAGGGATGACTATTTCAGAGTTCAAGAAGCTTCAACCACCTACCTTTTGTGGTGAGGAGGGTGATGACCCATATGAATTCTTGGATGAGATAGACCAGCTAGTCCATTAACTGTCTTACTTAGATGCCTGAGTGATCGAGTTAGTAAGACTCCAACTTAAAAAGGAAGCTTGGCATTGGTATGAGAGAAACATTGAGGAGCAACTTTAAGGGGCAGACCCACCTATGTGGGTAGAGTTTAAGTAAGAAGTAATGGATCAGTTCTTACCTAAGGGGAAAGGCAAGATAGGGCACTACAGTTCAAACAGCTAAAGTAGAAACTAGGAATGTCAATGTCGGATTATGCAAAGGAGTTTAATCGACTAAGAAGGTTTGCTGCTAACATTGTTCCCACTAAAGCAAGCTGCATCAGTCGGTTCTTAAGAAGACTGATCACACCTCTATTCAACTCATTAGCAACAATAGAATTTCCAACCTTGGCCAAGCTAATAGATAAGGCCAAGATAATGGAAAAGAGATACAAGGCTAAGAGAGCCGAACGAGATAAATTGGAGCGGAAAGGAAAGATTAAGAATAAAGGTCATGGAGGACAGCATGGAGGAGAGGAAGGCCCAAAGAAGGAATTTTCATCATCTGGATAGCGGAATGGTCAAGCTAAGTAGGAACTCCCCACTTATGGCAAGTTTGGGAAGAAGCATTATGGAATTTGTCAAAGAGTTTCTAGTGCATACCTAAAGTGTGGGCAAATGGGATATTTCATGAAGGACTATCCTTAGATGAGGAATCAAGGGAATGCAACCATAGCACCTCCACCATCTAAACCATTCTAATCGCAAAGGTAAAGAGCCAAGAATAAGGGGCCAGCTATTGGGAATGCACCGATGATAGAAAATAAGGGCAAGGGTCAAGTCTTTGCCTTAAATTAGTAAGAGGCTCATGCATCACACACACCCTTCACAGGTATCATCCCCATCCAAAATTCTAGTGTAAAATGCTTGATTGATTCTAGTGCTACGTATTCTTTTATATCACCATATTTTACTAAGAGTCTTGGTAGAAATAAGGAATTAATGATTGAATCTTTAATAGTATCAACTCCCTTAGGTGAGGTGACGGAAGTGAAATATGTATTTAAGGATTGTGAGGTAAACATAAATGGGCAAAAACTTCCTGTAGAATTATTAGAATTGATGTACTAGAATTTGACATGATCTTAGGAATGGATTGGCTAAATTAGCATGGGGCTTGTATAGATTATATAGATTGAGATAACAGCATTCTAGTGGTGGATGAGTTCATGCACGTCTTTCTAGAAGACCTACCTGAAATACCACCATATCGTGAGATTGAGTTCAACATTGAACTAGTGTGTGAACCCTTAAAATTGCACCTCCAGTCGATCGTCTTTTAGTTCCAAACCCACAGGATCAAACCAAACTTGAATCAAAATTGAAATAGACCCGAAATGGATGAAAAAGCAAGAAACAGGTTGAACCAGCCGACCGGCACAAGAGAGGCGCATCGCCGTTTGGACGGCATGCCTTACGTGCTGCCGTCTCAGGGTAGCACGCCTGCCGTGCCACCATGAGCGGCACTGAATTGGTGCCGACAGCAAGGCGGCATGCTTAACATGCTGCCCGGATGCCCGGCACATCACTGGTGCCACCTATGCCGCCGGTGACATGCTGACGCCACCGTCCGTACCGCAGGCACCCCCCTAGTAGCTCTATAAATAGAGCCTCCTTTAAGCTTATTTGACACACATTCCAAGGCAAAAATTCTCTCTTATACTAATATTCTTGTTACTTTTAGATCCAGATTCCAAGTCTTTTGAATTCAAGGTAGAGTTAAGATCCAAAGCAAGACTCATTCCATTCGTCCGAAAACCCTTTTCCATTTTTCAAAATTCTAAATTCAGATCTAAAATTCTCTTTAGGTCTAAAACTAAAAATATCTAAAATTTATTAATTTAAGAATCAGAATTAAATTAAGAAGCAAACCAACACACTTTTTTCCATAACCCCTCCTTCGCAAGAAGGAAAAATTGCGTGGGGTTTGATTCCTATTCGATAGATATGCAGGCTGCCATTCTGAAGGGCATCAACTCCAAAATCTTTTTTATTAATATTTGTTTCTCTTTTATTTTGATTTGTTTATATTAACCTTTTATTTATGGTTTCATATTAGTTTAGTTTGGGGAATGTGTGCTTTTTCTAATACCCATAAGGGCTAGAGGAAAGATCCTCTTTATTTCAATTATTTTGATATTGTAATAGTTAAGTAAGATCTATTTTGCTCATTTGTCTATAATTGTCATTCCATCTCATTATATATGTATATCTGTTTCATTCATCGTTATATTCCTTTTCATGCATACACGAAAATTCCTTTTTTTAAGAGTTATTTTGCAATTTTACCAAACTGAAGAAAATATATTTTCTTAATTGTGTAATTATCAAAACCTGATCCCCGAGCCCTCCTTGGTCACTCATGGATTGGTGCATTTTCCATTGGGATAAAATCAAATCATTTTTTTTAGTCAATCAATTTAGGTTTTTTCTTTAATTTTTCCCAATTAAAATAAATAAATTAAAATGGTGACTCATTTTTCAACTTTCAAAATACAAAAATCAATTTTCGAAACTCACAATGAGTTCCAATCGTGGAGTTTCTCCCCGAAGAGCATTTCGATTCCTCGGCGGATCGAACCAGTGCTCAGGCGAGGCCTCACAGTTGGTGACTCCACTAGGGATATAAAACTTTTTTCAAATAAAAGATAAAGTGGATTACTTTTGGTATAATACCAAGTTTGGCTTTAAATGTAAAATAACTCTTTCATGCATCACTACATCAGACTCCTTGTCCAAAAACCCTAGCTTCCTAGGAAAACAAAGGATAGAAAGTAACATCGAGTGGGCAACTTTCCTTAGGTCTGCTTGCTGATAGTGAAATCATCTAGCCCATGACGTATCCTCTAATCCTTTTAGAGGTGTAACGAGTATGCACGTGTAAGGAGGGGAAGTTAATGCTCTGACTATCAAGAAGCCTATCCGGATTGAAAAGAGACAGTTTTTTGATCTTGCGGGTATGCCTATGAGTATTATCCTAAAGAAGCTACTTGAACGAAATATGTTGAAACCCCTTGAGCCAAAGCCAATTCCTAATCCACTACCAAAAAATTATAACCCAAACGAGAGGTGTGATTATCATAAAGGACCTGGGCACAAAATAGATGCGTGCAAGGCCCTTAGACATAGAATTCAGGACCATATCAATTCCAATGACCTGATACCACCAAAAGCCTGACCCAATATCATCACCAACCCTTTACCTAACCACACAGTCAATGCCATAAATAATCATGAGGGAGTTGACCCCGTCTCCTTGATTGAGTCAAGTCCCAATTATTGTTGTGTCCTGGACCTCACTAACCTAGTTGAGGAAATTGATGCCATCACCAAAAGTGGCAGAGTCATCCAGAGCCAACCAAGCCTAAACACTCAACCCATTCCTACACCTGCTAATAAATTAAAAGGGATTCTTGAACCAGATGAAGATCCGATTCTTAAACAACTCAAGAAAACACAAGCCATCATCTCAATTTGGAGTTTGATCCAGTCCTCATATCCTCATCGCCAAGCTCTTTGCAAGGCGTTGAATCCGTGCCAGGCTCCAATTAACATCACACCAGAAAACCTTATTGCTTCTATTACCTTTGCTGCTAAAAGGGTGTCCATCACTTTTGGAGAAACTGACATTCCAGAAGGGGACTTTAGCCACAATAATGCCCTTTACATCATAGTGGTAACTCAGGGAAAGACTGTGCTAATGGTTCTGATTGATAATGGTTCGGCCTTAAATGTATGCCTTCTAAAGTTAGCAAGCTGTTTGGGACTGGAGGTTACTAATTTTACCCCTTCGGATCAGATAGTAAGGGTGTATGACAATACCAAGAGGGAAGACCTCGGGGTGGCAATCATCGATGTGACCATTAGGCCAACATCTTTCACCATACCATTTCAAGTGATTGATGTACCTTCATGTTTTAACCTGTTACTTAGAAGGCCCTGGATCTATCAAGCAAAAGCTATCCCTTCCTCCTTACACCAGAAAGTCAAGTTCCCTTTCAGAAATGGGTTCGTGACTGTTAAAAGGGACATGCATGAAAGACCAGACATCCCAAGTTCTATTTCTATTCTTGAGATTCAGTCTGAGCTATCCACCTACCCACTCTCTGGTTTTTCCTTCATTCAATACATTGAGAGTAAAGAGAGTTTGGGAAGGAGCCAATAGGGCTTGAAGTCTTTCTTAGACTACCCAGTCGCAACACCACCATTTGGGCTAGGGTATGAGCCCACTGATGAGGATCTTACAAAAATGGAAAATCGGGCTAAAGATAGAATAGCTGCCCTTAAAAGAGGTAAGGTTTATGACTGGCCCATGTGCCTTTACTTCAAAACTCTAAATGGCTATTTTGTAAAGGAAGGCAACACAGTTTCTTACTGTAACTTTCTTGAACCTTGGGTCTACCCTATTACCAGAAAATTGATTCCTGGGTTTGAAATCTTTTCTGATGTTAGGCTCGAGATAAAAGACTGTGAACCAATCTATATGCTTAGTCAAGATTGGGAAGAGAACACAGAGGCTAGTCTTTTTGATGACGTGTTCATGCTCACTATTGAGGAGGAGAAAACTGACCCTTCCACCTTAATCCAGCCCATTGAGACTGACCTGCAAAATTGGTCCTTTGAGGAGAGCCCCTTTTGTCCTTTCGAACCAGAATCCAAACCAAAATCTGTACCAAAATCCCAATCTGAATCAGAGTCTCAGTCTACGATAGACTCGTCTTTTGAATATGAGTCTGTCTCTTCTATTTCTTCTGTTGATAATGTAATTGACCTTGAGGGTCTAACTTTTCAGTTTGATGTAAATTGGGACATATCCCCAATTGAGTTTAATAAAAAGTCTACTCTTTCCTTTTACGACCCTGTGTCTCCATTTTTCTTTGATGTTCTAACTTTTAAATTTGTCTTAAATGAGACATCAAATAAAAATGAAATAAATGAAATAAAAGATGACACAATTAAAGAGCCCATTAATGCTGGCACTCATGACATACCAAAAATTACATTCATTGTATCTGCATGCATAAACAGGGATCATATTGAGAAGATGATTAGAGAATTTCAAGACTGTTTTACATGGCAACCAAAAGACATGATAGGGTTGGATCCAAGCATAGTAGTTTATAAAATCCTAGTTTACCCAGGTGCTAAGCCCGTCAAGTAGAAATTAAGAAGACTTAAGACAGAATGGTCTATATCAATTAAAGAAGAAATTACCAAGCTATTGGACCACAACTTCATTGAGCCCATCAACTATCCATCCTGGCTTGCTAATATTGTGCTGGTTCCCAAGAAAGATGGTAAAGTCAAAATGTGTGTGGATTACAGGGATCTGAATAAAGCCTGTCCTAAGGATGATTTTCCTTTGCCTCACATTAATTTGTTAGTGGACTGCATGACAGGTTCTGAATTGGTTTCCTTAACCGACCTGGTTGCAAGGTATAATCAGATAATGGTTCATCCTCCTGATAAAGAGAAGACAGTGTTTATTACTGAATGGGGCATCTATTATTGCTACGTTATGCCATTTGGGCTTAAAAATGCTGGGGCAACCTACCAAAGGATGGCAACTACCATTTTTCATGACATGATGCATAAAGAAATTGAAGTTTATGTAGATGACATGATAATAAAAGGCACCACTGCCGAAGAACATTAAGAGGCACTAAGGCGATTCTTCCTTAGACTTTGCCAATACAATCTCAAGCTCAATCCCACCAAATGTGTCTTTGGAGCCTCATCTGGAGTATTCCTAGGTCACATGCTCAGCAAGAAGGGTATAAAAGTAGACCCTGCTAAATCAAAGGCAATTCTGGAAATGCCACCTCCAAAAATAGAAAAGGAGATCAGAGATTTCCTTAGATGGCTACAACACATTAGTCGATTCATCAATCAGCTGGCTGATGTATGTGGCCCCATCTTCAAGCTACTCAGAAAAGGAGCCTCCAAGCAATGGAATGATGATTGTCAGAATGATTTTGACTAGATCAAGCAATACTTACTAAACCCACCAGTACTATAGCCACCAAGGTTTAGAAAGCCTTTGTTGCTTTACCTATTAGTAACCGATGAAGCAATAGGAGCAATGCTTGCCCAAAATGCTCCTGACTCCAGCAAGGAAAATGTCATCTATTACTTGAGCAAAAGGATGCTGTCTCATGAGCTCAAGTATAGTTTTACAAAAAAGCTATGTCTTGCTTTGGTATGGGTCTGCCACAAGTTGCAACACTACCTTTGTTCTTTTACAACTCATGTTCTTGCTGACAAAAGCCCTTTGAAATTCCTTATGGAGAAGCCGGTTCTTGACAGTAAGATGGTGAGGTGGATGGTTGTATTAGCTGCATATGATCTAAAATATGTACAATGGAAAGCAGTTAAGGGTAGCATAATGGCTAATCAGTTAGCTGCAGCTCCAATAGATGATCATTGGGTCGAGCCAGAATTTCCTGATGAAGACATCCTGACAATTGACAGTGAAATTTGGAAGCTCTACTTTGATGGGGCATCTAACAACAAACGGTATGGTGCTGGAATTGTGTCCATTACACCAAGTGGAGAAAACCTACCCATAGCCATCAAACTAAACTTCGAGGTAACAAATAATGAAGCAGAATATGAGGCATGCATCTATAGTCTTGAGGCAGCAATAAGGCTCAGAATCAAATGCCTTGAGATTTATAGGGATTCGAATATGATAGTTTCCCAAGCCTTGGGGAAGTGGAAGATCAAAGAAGAGCGTTTGGTTCCTTACCATAAACGCCTAAATGAACTAGCAGCCAATTTTTATGAATTGTCTTTCCATTATCTTCCAAGGACGAAGAACAGATTTGCTAATGCTTTGGCAACACTCACCTTAATGCTTGATATAAGCGATGGATTGATAATCAGACTTGTTACAATTGAAGTTAAGCATGAGCCAGGTTACGCAACTCATTGTTTGAATATTCAAGCGGTTGATAGCAAACCATAGTTTTGGGATATCTTCAATTATATCAAGAATGGACTCTATCCTGAAGGGGCCTTTAAAATAGAAAAGAGGACTTTAAGACAGTTGTCTAAGGGTTTCATTCCAAATGGGGAAGTACTCTATAAACGAGTTTGGGATAACATCCATCTAAGATGTGTCACTGAAACAAAAGCCCAACAGATCATGGAACAGATGCATGGTGGTAACGAAGGTCCACACATGAACGTAATTGCTCTGGCCTGCAAAATCATGAATCAGGGTTACTTTTGGCTTTCTATGAATCAAGATTATGCAAGATATGTTCAAAAGTGCCATAAGTGTCAGATCTATGCCAAACTTCAGAAGAAGTGTCCTGTACCTCTATCTCCTATCACCACACCTTGGCCATTTGCAACTTGGGGCCTGGACATCATTGGCAAGATAAGCCCAAAGTCTTCCAGCAAGCATGAGTTCATTCTAGTGGCTATTGATTATTTCTCCAAATGGGTTGAAGCTGCACCTTACCATATATTAGATTCTAAGCGAGTAGCCCAGTTTATTCGTACCAACATCCTTTGTAGGTATGGGGTTCCTTTTGAGATCATCACTGATAATAGATCTCACTTCCAAAAGGAGGTTGCTTAGCTATTAAAGAAGAAGAAAATTCAACACCACAAGTCTTCTCCGTACAGACCTTAAACAAACGGCGCAATTGAAGCCGTGAACAAGACTCTTAAGAGTATATTGCAGAAGATGGCTGACAACCATAAGGATTGGCACCTACATTTGCCATATGCCTTATAGGGATACAAAACAATAGTAGGTACTCCAACCGGTGCTACACCTTACTCTTTGGTCTATGGGATGAAAGTCGTTCTGCTAATTAAGGTAGAAGTCAAGTCTGCTTGCATTTTGAGGGAGAGTCAGTTGGACGAAGTGGAATGGGCGAAAGGCTACCATAACCAACTTTTGGCCATTGATGAAAAGAGAATGGATGTCTTATATCAGATGCAAGGTTATCAACAGAAACTAGCTAGACACTTTAATAAGAGAGTCAGGGATAGAGGATTATAAGAGGGTCACCCTGTCTTGAAAGAAATAAGGACACCTGTTCATAATCCAAGGGGAAAATTCAAACCTAACTGGAGTGGTC
This sequence comes from Reutealis trisperma, assembly GCA_947687605.1. Classification (NCBI taxonomy): domain Eukaryota; kingdom Viridiplantae; phylum Streptophyta; class Magnoliopsida; order Malpighiales; family Euphorbiaceae; genus Reutealis; species Reutealis trisperma. The sequence goes on along the minus strand of CANTUT010000837.1, from coordinate 232,400 downwards.
CATTTGTGATCAAAAAGATCTTATATGGAGGAGCAACAATCTTAACAAACTTGGATGGCATAGAATTTGCTAGCCCATGTAATCTGAATCAACTCAAGAGATACTTTGCATAAGCATCCTTGTAATTCACATATAGCATTTGCAATTATTGTAAAATCATACTCAGCATTCACATTTTTTCTCAAAGTCAAAACTACGTGGACCTGATTCTCCATAAAGAGGAAAAAGAGTAAAAATCATGAATCATTATAAGGAGATACGTAGGTAGCCCTTGCGGGTTCGGTCCAATTCATCAATAAAATTTTCATTTCACATTCACTCAGCTCTTAATTGTGTCACAAATATATGAAAAAAAAAAAGCTCACTAAGTTGAAAACCCAAAAAGGGTGGCTTAGGCAAAACTTAGAGCAACAACAGAGATAACAAAAAAATGAATGATGTCTTATTTATATTATTTAATTTTTGGAACATCAAAAGAAAATAAAGACATAATCAAAATTTGTCCTAAACTAAAACAGTAATCATGACTCTTGCTCTATCTCCTCAAGTATGGCAGCCCTTCGAGCCTTCTTTGATTTCCACGAGTTGCCTATCCATTAGTCAATATACTGCATGGATTTACTGCCTTGGTCAGCAGGACGAACAGCATGAAAACCCCTTACCCATCCATTTTTGACAGCCCAAGCAACGGTCTCAGTAATCAGAACAGACTCAAATAGAGCACCATCTGGGGGCATGCCCTGACTATGTCCCATTTGGCGTATAACCCTAGTAGCTTGGTAGAATGTCACCATCCTCAACCCCAATAGGTAGACCATCTTGTAGCCAAAGCTCATGGTCATGAAACTTCTGATCTTATACCATTTACACCTCTATAGCAGGTTATCAAAGTCCAGCTCCATCAACCATTTTGTCCACTCTTTCTATGAATTATGTTTAATCACAATGGTTTGAGTTCTATACCATGAAGCGGAATAATCCACTTTGGTGGGAGGTCCCACTATCTGGTGATGGTCTCTCAGCCAAATCTAAAAAGTGTAGAAAAGATAAGCATAAGAAAGCACAAAAAGCAGTTGGAATGAAATTTAGAAGCCAGAACTTAACCAACCTGAAGAATAATAGGATTGATTGTCTATGGCCCATTAGAAGTGCAAGACCTGTCCAGACTCATGATGGACTTAGCCAACACTATAGCCGTGATGGATCTCCCTTCCTCCATTTGCGGAATCAGCTCAGTGACTCTAGCATCCCCTTAACCAGTAGGGCTCACAAAAATATATCTGGCAATCATATAGAAGGATAGAACCCGCATCCTTAAATGAAACCACCCATCATCCTCAAAATCCTTAGGATCATGGAATTCTACTATCACAGTAGTCAGATCTACCCAATCATCCACTAGCATGGGACTAGCAGCCTCTGTACTTAAGTCAAAAAGTCCCTTGAAAGAGTTAAAATATCCTACTTTCTCAATAGAAGTAGCTAGCATAGCTTCTAGAATAGATCCAAGCAGCACAGAAAACTCCTCAAATGTAGGACACATCTCCTCCATAGATGCCCCAAATTTAAAGACATGGATAGTTGGATCCCAAAAGCCCATGCAGGCTCGCAGAAATTCCCAGTCAATCTTTATACCTCTGAAGGTGGGCATAGCGCTTACCCCATACTTTCCCAGGTTAATTCTCTTCACTTTGGTAAGGTTCTTGCACCATAAGAACATTGCATGGCTGAAATAGGGCTCCATTGTGAGAAATAAAAATAATAAAATTGATGAAAAGCAAAAATATGATTGAAAATGACTTTTGGGAGGCTTAAAAATCGATGGTACAGACTGGGAAAATGGATAGAATCTATTTAAATAGGCAAAATTCTACCTGCCAGATCTACTATCTGCAGCACGCTGGTCGTCAGTCGTGCCGCTAAGGCGTACCGCCAGAGACGGTGGCACGAAAATTGTACCGCCCATATCGGTGGCACGTCGGTCATGCCGCTCGCCATTCCTCTGCCTCCTTGTGCCATTTTTCCTCCAACAATTTTTACTGCAATTTCTCAAAATTTCAAGCTTAAAATAATTCATTTTTCTCAAAATCGGAGCAGAAATGAGAGAAAAACGTAAGGAATAGCCCAATGGAATCCTATTCAGTTGAATATTTGCATCTATACCATGCACCCATTTCATCCACAACATCCATAAGTCATACATATCATACATCCAAGATATCACATAAACATAAGTAGTGCATATATCCAAAATATCATGCATACATCCAAAAGAGTGCATCATCCTCAGTATATGTATACATGAAAAAGAAAAAGTTGACAAAATAGGTCGCTAATGACCATGCCTGGGTTTGTGGCATCCTCGCCTGGACATCTCATCCTTGTGACTATCCTCCGACAAATCCCTATCATGCAGAAAGGAGCTCAAAACAAATGCATATCGGCCCAAGAGATCATAGTGATAGCGAACGAACTCCATGGGAACCTAGAGAAGAAAGGAAAACATATGAGAATCACTACAAGGCAGACAGACAAAGGGCTAAAAGTACTAGCTATGCAAAAAAATTTTACCTCCATAACAGTCTCAGGGATAGTAGGGAAGAAGGCTAGTCGATCATCAGGAAGATGGTAATGTCGTGATCGGCCATCACAAGAAACATAATCAAGATGAGCTAGCAAACAAATAAGACTAGCAGGCAAGGGAACCAGATCAGTCGGACCTCCCACTAAAGCTTCTGGAGCTAGGGCTGGAGCTGAGCCACTAGCACCTGAAGGACTAAGCCCAGAAGGATCAGCTGCAAAACCTAAGGGGCCAGCCATAACACTTGAAGGTCCAACCTAAGACCCATGTTGCCAACCAGAATAGTACTGCCGGCCCGTGGAGAGATGAAATTCCCAACTCTAGAGGGAGGACCTCAGAAAGATGCTGAGCTAGATCCCCGATGTGATGGTCCCTGCAATCTATCCAAGGGAGGTGTGCCCCGCAACAAAGATGCCTCACAGAACTCATCATAGTCCAGGTCAGGCAACAGGTAATCTAGACAGAAAACTCCAGTAGCCCAACTATCCTCTCCCAGGATAGCTAACCTATACCTCATGTCTGCCGGAGGGGGCTGTGGCACAACTCTCCCTCCTCCTGTAATCTATGCCTTCACTCTCTCTCCCAAGTAGAACATCCTCAAAGACTCATAACGGAGCAAGAGTCAGTAAGAGGACAAGTCCATACTAGGCCTGAGCCGGTTAGGAATCCACTCTACGAACCTAGTAAAGGGCGACCATCTCTATTGCAAATGGATTATAATATAAGCAGTACTTATTAAACAGTAAGATTCAGGTTAAGATCAACAAAGGAATATCTAATCTGCGTCAAAGTAGCAAAGATCTATCTGTAATGATCAAATGGCAACCCCATGAAGGAATTTCTATTAGACATCCTCCAAATATGTCCGTAGGAGGGTCAATAGCAGTAGGCTCTCTTAGTGGCAAAGCCAGCATCGAAAAGTGCTCATAAGCCCAGTACTGCAAGAAAGAGAATTTTGTCAGTCACTAGGCAGAGATTAGATAACAGAATACCAGAGCATAATACTCACCTCGAGCACAATGGAGATACCACTATGGCTGCAAAGTGTGCCACGGAAAATGCTGCATAGCTCATGGTACATAGCACAAAGGGCTGCACCTCCCAAGTTAAACTTGCCAATCTTATCCAGATTCTCCAATGACTGCAGGACTTTTAAATTAATGTTGTCCTTGTTGTTATGCAGAAAGGTACAGCACAAGATAATCAAGCCACAAAGTCTAGCACCCTGATCAACACCATATTGACCTGGAGTCTGACCCACGGTCATCAAGGCCTGATGAAGCCAAGAACGTGGGACATTAAGGTTCCCATGAGGGGGATCAGCCCTAATCAGAGCAGTCATCACTACAGAAAAGCACTCGATCCATGAAGAATAAAACTCGAGAGGACAAGACCTAAAATGCATACCAGTAAGCATGCTCCACTCGAGAGGAGTGACTGTCATCTCACCGCAGGAAAGGTGGAATGTATTTTTAGTATCCCACCAACGCTCTACTAATGCCCGGACCACAATGGTATTAACCCGCTGCTTGATATCCAGCTCCAGCCACCCGAGCAAGCTAGATGGCTCGAGGCATAGACAGATAGCCTCCTGATTATTCAGATAAATGCATACCAGCTCCATGACACTATGGCCTCCCCTAGGCCTCAGTTGTACTCTCTATAATTTTTGAAAAAAAAAATTATTGATAATTATCGAAATTCTTACTGACTGTACAGGGAAAGGAAAGCATACCTGAAGAGATCTAGTGTAGTTGATGTGGCGATTTGGCTCCTTCAGTAATGTCTTTGGGTCCTGAGCACCCATTGCTGGCTGAGTGAAGGCTTCCATATTGAGAGAGTAAAAAAAAGAGAGTAAAAAAGAGAGAGAGAAAAAAGTGAAAGCTAGAGAGAGAGAGAGAAGAGAGAGAGTGAAAATGAGTTTATAAGAAAATATGAATGAACGAAGGTTTATATAGAAGTAGAGGTGGCCCCCCCCTCATAACATCTTTTAACTTTTTTTTTATTCGCAAGTCCAATTCGCGTGGTTTCACCATAACAAGCTCATTTTAAATCGGAATCCAGTTCCATCTGAAGCAGTGTATCCGCATGATTTTAATCCATCTCCCAAAATAGACGGGGTCTCGATCAGAGTTTAGAATCTCTTGAAATTACAGAAAAACTAAAAATTCAAAAATAGCTTAAAAATTGGAAAATAGTCTAAACAGAGTCAGAATAGCCAGAGATCATACATGAAGCTCTTGCATAACTTCCACTACTGAAAGGGACATTTAGAATGCTCAAAACAATGTCCTAAGCCTTTCTGTTCACACTTTTCAGATTCGGCCTCTGTCTGGCCAAATCAGATAAGGGGGCAGCTGTGAACCCTCAAAATTGCACCTCCAGTCGACCGTCTTTCAGTTACGAACCCACAGGATCAAACTGAACTCGAATCAAAATTAAAGCAGACTCAAAACAGATAAAAAAGTAGGAAACAGGTCAAACCAACAGGCTGGCACATGAGAGGCGCGTTGCCGTCTGGGCGGCACGCCTGCCGTTCCATCGTCTAGACAGCACGCCTGCCATGCCGCTATGAGCGACACTGAATTGGTGCCGGCAGCAAGGCAGCATGCTTAATGTGCCATCCAGATGCCCGTTCCGCCCATGCTACTGGTGACGTGTTGACGCTGCCGTCTGTACCGCTAGCACCCTCCTAGCAACTCTATAAATAGAGCCTCCTTCAAGCTCATTTGACACACATTCCAAGGTAGAAATTCTCTCTTATACTAATATTCTTATTGCTTTTAGATCCAAATTCCAAGTCTTTTGAATTCAAGGTGGAGTTGAGATCCAGAGCAAGACTCATTCCATTCGTCCGAAAACCAAGAAAAGTAAAGGTATAATCCCTTTTCCATTTTTCAAAATTCTAAATTTAGATCTAGAATTCTCTTTAGGTCTAAAACTGAAAAGATCTAAAATTTATTAATTTAAGAATAAGAATTAAATTAATAAGCAAACCAACACACTTTTTTTTCCATAACCCCTCCTTCGCAAGAAGGAAGAACTGCATGGGTTTTAATTCCTAATCATTAGGATACGCAGGCTGCCATTCTGAAGGGCATCAACTCCAAAATCTTTTTTATTAATATTTGTTTCTCTTTTATTTTGATTTATTTATATTAACCTTTTATTTATGATTTTATATTAGTTTAGTTTGGGGAATGTGTGCTTTTCTTAGTACCCATAAGGGTTAGAGGAAAGATCTTCTTTATTTCAATTATTTTGATATTGTAATAGTTAAGTAAGATCTATTTTGCTCATTTGTCTATAATTGTTATTCCATCTCATTATATATATATCTATTTCATTCATCATTATATTCATGTTCATGCATACACAAAAATTCCTTTTTTTAAAAGTTATTTTGCAATTTTAGCGAAACTGAAGAAAATATATTTTTTTAATTGTGTAATTACCAAAACCTGATCCCCAAGCCCTCCTTGATCACTCGCGGATTGGTGCATTTTCCATTGGGATAAAATCAAATCATTTTTTTGGAGTCAATCAATTTGGGTTTTTTCTTTAATTTTTCCCAATTAAAATAAATAAATTAAAGTGGCGACTCATTTTTCAACTTTCAAAATACAAAAATCAATTTTCTAAAGTCACAGCAAGTTCCAATCATGGAGTTTCTCCCAAAGAGCATTTCGATTCCTCGATGGATCGAACCGGTGCTCGAGCGAGGCCTCACATAGTGGTGGATGAGTTAATGCACGTCTTTCTAGAAGACCTACCTAGAATACCACCATATCGTCAAATCAATTTCAACATTGAACTACTACCAAGTACGCAGCCCATATCGATACCTCCATATCGTATGGCACTGACAGAGTTGAAAGAATTAAAGATGCAACTACATGACCTACTTGATAAGGGATTTATCCGACCAAGTAGCTCACCATGGGGCACTCTAGTGTTGTTCGTAAAGAAGAAGGATGGCTTATTCTGGATGTGCATCGATTATCACTGGCTTAACAAAGTCATAGTGAAGAATAAGTACCTTTTGCCAAAGATCAATGATCTTTTTTATCAATTGCAAGGAGCTGGTCACTTCTCTAAGATTGACTTGAGGTCAAGCTATCATCAACTAAGGATCAGTGGAGAAGACATCTGCAAGACTGCCTTCCGTACTAATCATCGGAACCTGTGCACATGGTCTTAACCCGATAGATAGGGGTAGTGCATCCACCTTAACTAAAAGAGGCAATTCTAACTGTGGAGCCTAATCAATTTCACGACTTTATAAGTTATGGGTTAGGAGTTGGAAATTGGTATGAGGCCACCTCTCCGTAAAGTGAATGAGCTAACATAGTCATTTACTCTTTATAAGTGATAAGTGTTATAATTGTGATTTCTGTAAACTTGTTAAAATGATAACCTTGCTAAATTGTAAACTTTGATTCGTGAATTGTAAATCATGAACTATATGTTATAAGCTATGGGTTTCCTTTTAAAAGGAATATATGTTATTGTATGTGCTATATTGTTTACTAATTGAGATCATTTATCTCACCATTTTTCCCTTGTGTGGTTCCAGGTGAGCAATATAAGAAGGTAAGGTGATAGCTCAAGCATTCTACTTTACTTGGGGAATTCCTTGTCAAAGTTATAATAATACCATTCTACGATGAGTCATTAGACACTCCAAAAGTTATTATGGGAACTTTGTTTAGAATATTACATTAGGGAATTTACTTGAAGTCTTATTATTATTTTCTTAAGAACTGTATTAAAGTATGTTTTTAACTTTTGCAAATTTAAGGTTTTTTTCCTTTACACAAAGGTTTTATTAAGTTAATGTATGAGGTTCGGTACTATCCTAGGCAATGATTGTATGTTAATGAGAGGGTTCTACGAACATGGGTGACCTTATGTCTCCTCATGTTCTAAGACCATCATGTCTTTGAAATTAGGATGTGACAAGATTGTAGCTAGTTAGATGGCTAGGATTCTCTCTACAAAGGTGATGATCATCATGACGCATTGGTGTGCTCAAAGTGAACCTTGACCTATATGTAGGAAAAGTGAGAGTTTAACTTGATTTTTGACTTAGTCAATATATATGGCTAATTAATAAAGATCCTATGACTCACTGTTCTACAACATATATTTCAATGTCTTGGGCCAAACATTTAAGCTCACATCTTTAGATGTTCTATACTTCTTAGGCCCAATAGGCCCGCCTCTTTGCATTGGTTTTAAGCCTTTGTTACTCTAAGGCCCATTAACAAGCCCATAAGCCAATTAACAACTTAGAAATTTCCCTTATAACATTTCTTTCTTCCTTTGCACTATAACTCTTAAATTTATATTCATTAACTTCTTTATTCATGACACTGGTTGTCATAGAACTCCATTTGATTCATCAAAACATAATCATAATAAATTTATAGATTATGCAAACATTCCAAATGGCACTATAATGCTCCAAACGGATTCCCTTTTATTTTCTTTACTATGCTAATGCCTAAAAATCTAGTCTTTTAACATCACTAGTAATTGAAATGAACTATGAAAACTTGGGTATTATAATAACTGGACCATATATTTGAGTAATAGAGATAAAAATCTAGATAACCATGTTAAAATATACCAAGGAATGGCATTAACCCAGTGAAATTGTATTTCTCCATTGTACTTATCGAGACATAAGTCATGAATTAGAAAGAAAGGAAAGCAATAAATTGATAATCAAATAGGGGAAGCAAGTAAAAGAGAAGGAAATGCATAAATATAAATGTCAATAAGAATTAAAATTGAAGTATATGACATATATAATGATTAAGTTTGATTGGATGTAATATAAATAGAACTTGAAAATTTAGAAGAATATATGTGCTTTACTAAGCTCAATAGGAAGACCTTCCTTTAAGAATAAATGAACCTTCTTTAGGAAGAGAAAAGAGGAAATCAAACTATAAGATATAAGGAATCAAAAGGAAGTTGGACTAGAATAGTAGTACAAATACATGAGACTTATTGTGATAAATTTTACAAGAAAAGTAAAATGAAAAAAGAGTTACAAGATGGAATATAATAACTCAAACTTTGTAGTAAATAAAAGCCTTAACAGAATTGATGATACTTTAAATAAGAAGTCAATAAATAGTCCCTTCCATATGAAAATATGCAATAAGATCTATTGTTAAGAAATTAGAAATACTCGACAAAGGATTATGATTAAAGGAAGATGAAGCACAAATATTGTTAGATTACTCCAAGTGAAATTAAAAGCCACAAGCAAAATACATGACTCAAAGAATAAGGAACTGCAATTGGTAAAAATTAAGGAAAAATTGAAAAATAATCAAGTTTCTAAATTTAAAATAAAGGATAATACTTGTAAGTGAGGGAATGACAAAGATGAATTGTGCATACAAGGAAATAACTACATATCTTACTGTATAAGTGTGTATGTGGGCATATATAAAAGCAAACATGAAAGTGACAAGAATATTAAAGTTTTGAGTAGTTGAGACAATTAATAATAAAAAAGAATCTAAAAATATCTATATACTGATTTGAGGTAACATAGATGCCATAATAGACCTTATGTTTTATGAGTTGTTAAGTTAAAGAGGAATTATTAGAAAAAATTGAATATTTAAGATAATAAGAAAAAGAAAGAGAACTCATAAGGACAATGAAGGTATATGGGAAAATGACTGTGACATGTAACTTAAGTATTTTCATTTGCTTTATGAATCAGGAGTATCTATTTTGAAATTTCAAGGATGAATTTTCTAAAGAAGTAGAATGTAATACCCAAGGTTTTTCTAACCTATTAGAGTTAGCAATGTTGCCATAAGAGATTTATTTTAATGAATATTATGATAGTGAAATTAAATTGAAATCAGAAGAGATTTAATGTGACTAAGTGAACTACCTGCTCAAATGGTGACACTATAATGTTCATGTACTCTACTATTTAAGATTTTTCTATATATTAAGAACCATAAGAATATTATGAAAAGTAATTTAAATGAACAATATGACAATGCATGGAATGAAATCAATTTTGATAAATATTCTAATAGTAAAATGAAAGTCAAATAGAGTTTGACTTAATGTGATTAAGTTAATAATTTTCTTGTGATGTGATGCTAAAGTGCTACTGAATGGGCGTGAACATAATACCTAAATATCTTCTAAGTCATTGAAGATAATAAAAGTGACATAAGGAGTTGATTTTAATCAAAGCTAAAGTAGTAAAATAAAAGTCAAATTTAGTTTGACCTAGTGAGCCTATATGATTTACTTAATTGAATAATGAGCCTATTAAAAGGCTAGTAAATGTGTATTATAAAGTGAATAAAATTTATCTACCAATATCTAGAGTGTGTGGTGAAATTAGAAGTTAGAAATATGTATACTAAAGCGAAAGAAAAGAAATGAAAATTTTATCAAGTTACTAAGAACGAAATGTACACATATGGATTTGTTAATGGGCTTTTGGATTTTAAGACCCAAGCCCATTAGATGGCTAGCCCTTAAGGCCTATGAATATGTGAACATACACTTAACTAGAGTTAGGAATAGCTAACCAAGGTTAAAATGGGTATAGGATGAGTTAGCCATCAAATTTGACTTGGAAGCCACCATTTTTTACTAAGTCAAATCCATTTCCAACTTGAATTTTCACTTTTCCTACATCAAAGCCTAAATTCATTTTTATTATTTTCATACCATATGATGAACATCATCAACTTAGATAAGATCCTAGCTAACCAATTTGATTAAATCATAGCCATCCATTGTGATTAAATCTTAGCCATTGGACTAAGTATGATTAAATCCTCACCATTCAACATTTCATATATAAGTAAAATTTATGTCCATCTCAATCATTTGGCAAACTCTACACCAAAACTCCACACCAACCAAAGAAAAACCTCTTTACACTAACATCAACATAGAATCTCAAAAATAAAAGTTTTCCAAGGTAAGAAATTAAGTTCATCTTCTCATTTCCTTGTTTGAAGTATGATTTTGATGTTCTAGTTGCAAAACTTCCCTGTTTTTCCATTTATATAATTTGGCCAAAAGTGGGTATCAATAGGAAATATTTGTTTTGGTTCTTTGATTAAATATAAGAGTTTGGCTTGAGAATTTAAGGTTTAATATGTGAAAATAAGCAAAGGAAGCATGAAAGTCACCTAAGCCTTACCACAAAAGGGGTTCAACCACTTTGATAAATAACCAAAGGAAGTGTTCAAACTTTTATTTAAAGGTATCTAAGTTTATTTTGGTGGAGGAGAATGGTTTGGATATTTCAAAATGAATTATGGAAGCTTGGTTTAAGACTTGAGAATTTTGTAAGCATAAACTTAGCTAAAAGAGAGTCCTTGTGTTCTAATGCTTGTTTTTAATGTTTGATTAATCATATAGGATCATTATCATGCTATTTTCATATATCTATGATTAATTTGAATATTTGATAATGAGTTGTAGATTTTTTCCAAATTTGCCCTAAGTGGGACAAATTAGAGTTTTACGAATCAAAATGATTCAATTTGAGTTAATTGATAAGAATTGATTATCTAAGTATTAATTTGATGAATCTATGATCAATTTGAGGATTGGATGACAAATAAATAGTTATCTCTAATTCTAGGGTTAGGGTACAAATCAAAGATTTTGAGAAGTGAACTTGAATCCATGAAATTGAAGGGGCAATTAAGTTTAAGAATGGTGTAGTATGATTTCAATTATGCTAATTTCAAATTCAATTTCTAGAAATAATTTTTTCCAATTTTAATGAATTAGGTTCATTTATGGGATTGGAAAGTGAAACTAGAATTAATTCCATTGAATATTGAAAATTGTTTAAATTGATTCTAATTGGGTAATATGAAGTTAAAATGTGAAATTGGGAGGAAAAGAATTATTTTTCCATAACTAAATATTTTTGACCATTTAGATAACAACTAAGGGAAAATGTTAAAATTAGTAATATGCATATGTATAATGCATCTTGACCTTAAATTAATAAGTTAGTACAACATTCAACAAGATAAAAGGTATTAACAAAGTTAAGCTGAATTTAAGCTAATGAGATAACGAGGTAGTGATTAATGTATAACTAAAATGCAAAATATGTATAATCTAAAGACAATAATAAGGACATTGTCTAAGAGTGCGAGGAGCACTACTAGCATCAAGGTTAAACATAAATAGGAGCAAAAGAGTCTAAAGTGAGTACTTAATAGTATGATATGACATGTGCCATATTCTATGAACCATTATTGATCAAACCATTTTCATTGAAATACTTCAATTTCATGTTGAGCATAAATTGCTTATTAAATATTGAGCCATTGAATATGATGTTTCTTTATGGCACTTGGCCATTGCAAGCCCTTTCACATTGATTTCATTATATGACCTTTGACGAGAACTATTCATGTATTGGCATATTTTCTATTGAACCCCCTATTAAGAATGTCATTTGAACCTTGTTATTGATAACTATTGTCAAGCAGAAATACTCTTCTAATGTGGGGTAATACATCGGACCTTATGCACTTGGTATAAGCCTGCGGATAGGGCAAGAGTACACAACCTATATTGGGGGAATGCCAACTTATAAGACCTTATCAGTCTTGCGTAATGTGATATGTGTGAGTAAGCAAGGATTAGGTTGCCACTCTTTTATTTATATCTGGGAAGCACACCGTTTCTAAGAATTTATTATTTTTGCTAAAGATATTGCTTCTGTCTTAAAGGATAAATTAATTCATAATGAAAATTTTGAATAACATTGCTCCAGTGCCATAATGAACCTATCCTAATAATGACCCATATACTCATCTTATATTGTATTATTATGTGCTCACTGAGTTTTGTCTCATTCTTTTGTTCTTTAAATTTTTTAGGTCAGGTTGACGAGTTAGTAAAGTAAATTCCAAGTGTGTTCCTTCCGCTTGGCAATTGCTCTACTAATTTTAGGTGTTGGTTATGTGACTATGAAGACAGTTATTTTAGAGCTCTATGGTTATCGAAAGTTTAGTATTAATATGTTATTAGATTTATATGTACTGTAGACTATACTGTAATTTTTATTATGTTATTGTATTAGGTAATGAACATATGTAAAATGAAATGAATATGCAAACAGTATTAATGAGTATTTGGTAATATATAAAATGATAAATTAGTGATGGGCAATAAGGAAAGGTAATTAGATTTTGATCTTGGGATAAGCTTCAACATAGTAAGTGGTAAAGAATATTAAGTTAAAGAGGGTTCTACAAGTTTAGGTCACTTTATGTCTCCCTATGCTCTAGGACTATCATGGCTTAAAAGGTGGATCGTGACACTCGTATAATCTTATTATTCTCTCATATCTAAGCACAAGTACCTTGCTCCTGATAATGGCTCACCTCATTTATGTATAGCATAAAAGGAAGTCTCTAAAGACAACCATCTCAGATTTGTCTGACATGAAATCCCTCCTACCTCTAGGAATTGAAATTCTGTAACTTCAAACACAAGGCTCCATAGCCTTCGAAACATACACATCATTACCTCTATCCAGCTATAGAATGGTGGGATCCTACTTGCAGCCATGCAACCCAAGACTTATATAAAAACTTAGAGACCTTTCTCTCAATCATCCACTATATTTTGTCCTCTTCTCTTAATCTCATCACTCATTGGATCTAGCACCTATACACATCCTTTTTTACTAGAAAAGGTTATAGTAAGAGTTTACAAATCCTCTCACTCAAAAAAGCCATGCCATCATTGTGAACCCTCAAATTTTCACCTCTAGGCACTCGATTATGAACTTATAGAATCAAACTAGGCTTAAAACAAATGAGAAATAAGTGAAAACGGGCCAAAATTGCAAAATAGGCGAAGTTGAGCTTGGCAACCGCAGAAGGGCCTGCAGCTGTCGCCAAAACCCCTATGGCTGTCGCATCATGACCTGCAGCTGCCATAAGGGTTCTGGCGGGCAGCAATCATGTTTTCCGTATTTTTTTCATTTTTTCTTCATTTTGTGCATTTTTCCCACATCGGAAGTGCATGAAACCTTCCCCCAACCTCTCCCTTATATATAGGGGTCCTCCCACTATATTTTCTTCACCTCTTAACCTCTTGGTTTGCTTGATTAGCCTTTGTATCAAGCGAACCATCTCCACAAGTTTGGTCCGAAAGGAACAAACTTTTTAGTTTAAATTTTTATTTGGGTGGTCGTTTCAAGGTAACTCTCCTCAAATCAGTCCGAGGAGGTCCCGAACATGTTGTTCGAAGGTTGTTGTTATGCCGAGTTGAGAAGGTGGAATTATGATCTAGTCGTCCACTTCATCCGCCCTATGTACCCGAGCCTTTTCCTCGTAAGGTACTTATTTTCTTCTTTTATTATTTTGATTACTTTGTTTTATTTCCTTAGGATTGCTTAGTTTATTCTTTTTGATTATTATTTCTTTGCTTGGCATATTTTATCATTTTCTTTCATTATTTTGAGGCATGTTGATTAGAATATGATCTAGTTAATTTGGTAAACAATTTGAATTGATGCATCAACTTGTTCATTAAAACTTGACCTAATTAACAACTTGGTAATCAATAATTCTGCCAATCAACCCACCTCTTAATTAATGAACTGAAACATGATAAAAGGTTAAACCTAAACTAACCCTTTCACAAGAAGGATGAACTATGTGGATTTTGATTCCCATTCAAAGGGATACATAGGCTTGCTTGTTTAAAGCATCAAATCCAATGTAAATAAAATGTAACCATTCTCTTATATGTTATTTTATCAATTAGCTCTTTTCTTTGCGATATTTGCTTTTAGTTTATTTTTCTTTATTATAATTGTTGATTTTGTCTTTCTTTTGTAGTGTTTTTCTTTAATAATTGCTTTAGAATAATTTTGGGGAATGTGTGACTTCCCTAGAACCCATAAGGGCTATTGAAAGTATCCCCTATTTTGGTTTTGAATTGTAAAGTTAATTCCATTAATTTATTGCTTTACTTTTATCACTTTGAATGAATGCTTATTTATTTATTTGTTCATGCATTATGTAAATTGTTCATGAAATTTATTTTAAGTCATCTTATATTAAATTTGCCAAACTAATCATTTTTCTAAATAAATCAAAAACCTAGTCCTCGAATCCTCTTTGGTTTCAAGGCTAGTGATCTTTTCCTTTGGGATATGAATTAGAGTCAATTTGGATTTTTCCCTTAATCTTTTCATAAATATAATAAAATGAAGGTGGCGACTCTCTTCTCAAAATCAACCAATCTAAACTCGAGGGTTCCATCATGAGTTCAAACCCCAATGAGCATTTCGATCCCACTTAACGGATCGAATCGATGCTTGGGCGAGACCTCATAATCATCCACAAGCCAGTATTGTTCCATCCAGTAAGGTTGTCACGACCCACTTATTAAGTCATGATGGTTCTAGGGCATAAAAAGATGTAAAGTCACCTAAACCCATAGAATCCTATTTAACTTATAATTCTTTACCATTTACCATGTTGAACCTTATCCTATGATCAGAGCTTCATCGCCTTTTATATTGCCAGTTACAAGTTTATCATTTTACTTATTACCAAATACTTACTAATACCATTTACATACTTAACTCGTAAAATTTCTGAATTTTTATTTCATATCATTATCTAAATGTTCATTACTTAATACACTATTATAATAGTGATTACAATGTAATTTGTAACACATATAAACCCAATAATATTTAGTACTAAACCTTTACTAACCATGAAGCTCTAAAACAATGGTCTTCATAGTTATATAACTAAGATTCACAATACTTGAAATTAGTAGAGCAACTTCTAAGTAGAAGAATAAGGCTTGGAATTTACCTTGCCGACTTTGCCAACCTTACCTAAAAAATTTAAATGACTAAGGAATGAGACAATGCTCAATGAGTATATAATTAATACAATATGGGATGAGTATATGGGTCCTTATCAGGATGGGCTCATTATCACAATGGAGCAATGTTAATCAAAATTGTCATTATGAATCAATTTTTCATTTAAGATAGAAATAGTATTTTTAGCAAAAATAGTAATTTCTTAAAAGCGTAATGCTTCCCACATATATAAATTAAAGAGTAGCGGCTTGAGCCTTACTCACTTGCATGCATCACATTATGCAAGACTGATTAGGTCTTATGGTTAGGCATTCCCCTTAAGAAAGGTTAGGTACTCTTGCCCTACCCGCAACCTTATACCAAGTGTATAAGTTCCGATGTATTACCCTAAATCAGAAGAATATTTTCGTTTATCAATAAGCATCAATAGAAGGTTCATAGGGAATTCTCATCAAAGGTCACATTATGAAATCAATGTGGAAGGGCTCATAATGGCTAAATGACGTGAAGTATTATCATATCCAAATACAACCTTCGATAGGCAATTCATGTTCAACAAGAAATTGCGATATTCCAATAAGGATGGTTTGATCAATAATGGTTATAGAATATGGCACATATAATATTATATTATTAAGTACTCACCTTGGACTCCTTTGCTCCTATTTACATTTAACTTTGATGCTAGTGGTGCTCTTCGCACTCTTGGACAATGTTCTTGTCCTTGTCTTTAGATTATATACATTTGCATTTCAATTATACATTAATCACTTCTTTGTTATGTTATTTCTTTATTATGTTATTAGTTTAAATTTGGCTTAGCTTGTCAACACTTTTATCTTATTCATTGTAGTTCTAACTTATTACTTTTAAGGTGAAGACACACTATACATATACTTGTTACTAATTTTAACAATTTCCTCAATTATTTTCCAAATAGCCAAATGTATTCACTTAAGGAGAGATAATTTCTCTTCTCCCATTTTCACATTTCAATTTTATATTACCCAATTAGAATCAATTCAAACAATTTTCAATATTCAATGGAACTAATTGTACTTTCACCTTCCAATTTCATAATTGAACTTAGTTCATTAAATTTGGCAAAAATCATTTCTACCAATTGAATTTTGAAATTAATATTATACAAATCATGTTACACCATTTTTAAATTTAATTCTCCCTTCAATTCCATGAATTCAAGTTCAATTCTCAGAATCCTCAATTTTTTTTTAAACCCTAGAATTTGGGGAAAACCATTAATTCCTTATCCAATCCTTAAATTGATCATAGAATTATGAAATTAGCATGTTAAAAAGCCTATATCATCAATTAAACATAGAAAACAATATTAGAACTTAAACTTCTTCTTTTAACCTAAGTTATGCCTTTACAATTTCAAGTTTTGAAATAAACTTCTATAATTCATTTTGAAACTTCCAAAAAATTATTTTCCATCCTAAATAACCTTAGAATTCAAAAAATAAGTTTTAGAACATTTCCCCCTAATTTCTTTAATTTAGGCCAAAACTTAACTCTATTTAAGCTCTTTAATTCCCATGCTTGTTTCCACTTATTAAATCTTATGTTTGAAGCCCATATTTCACATTTCATCAACTAACATACCAAGTAAACATTTTCTAGTTTTAATCCTCATTGGCTAGCTCATATAGATAAAAGAAATGGAAAGTTTTTGCAACTATAATACCAAAGTCATGCTTAGAACACATAAAGGAAGAGATTAGTGTAATTCCTTACCTTGGAAAGCCTTGGTTTGTGTTTCTAAGATGGGGCAAAAATTTAAAGGATGTTCTTCCTTTAGGAATTGTGTTTTGTGTTAGGTTTCACAAAAATGGAGAAATTATGCTCATCATATTGCTTACATATAAAAGTTGAATGGTAGTGATTTAATCACACTTAATACAATGCTTAGGATTTAATCAAAATGGATGGCTATGGTTTAATATAATTGAATAGCTATGATCTCATCTAGGATGATGATGTTCATCATATGGTATGGAAAGAGCAAAAATTAAACTATGTCTTTTTAATATTTGAACTCCTTTAAATCATCTGGGACTAAGTAACAAATACAATGCAACTAAAATCATGAAAAATAGATGAGAAATGAGCAAGAACTAGCGAAAATGGGTCAAACAAGAGAAAATGGGTCAAACAAGAGAAAATGGGCCCATTACCATAAAGCCCTTGATGTGATGTAAAATGGTATAGATTTAGTATTATTTCAGGTGCATTTTAGTTGCTTTTTAGGTATATGTTTAGTATATTATAATGCATTTTGTATTTTATTCCCTTAATATTTATTCTACTAATATTTTTTGAAAATTTCTCCTTAACCTGATAGTTTTGAGAGTATTTTATAAGTTTTAGTAGGATATGGGAGGTATTAAAGGTTCCTAAAAGAGTTAAATACAAAAAGAAAGCAAAGTTTGGAATTCACTAGTGCCGAGTCGGCACCCTTCAACTGAGTTAGTGCTGAGTCGGCACCAATGCTTGCTGTGCCGAGTTGTTGAATGGAGGGTGAGTTGGTGCCGAGTCGGCACACACCAAAAGATAGGATTCTTCACAAATAATCTACAATGTTTTGGTCATAACTTCCTCTACACAACTCAGATTAAAACAATTCAAGAGGCTATGGAAAGCTAATAAAAAGGCCTACAACTTTCATGAAGACCTCGAAGTCTAAATTTTCCATCTGAATTGACTAAAATGCCCATGAAGTTTCTAAAGCAGTTACTAGGTGACTTTTCACAAAGTGTTGCATTTCTTTATGAAATGTTATGACTTTTAACTATTTAAAGCCTTTAAATAATTGAAGTTTCTTCTGTAAAAGACATCTAGAAAATCATAATACAAAGTAGAGAGTATTTTATTAAGAAGAAAAAGAGAGATCTTACAAGTTTTAGCACTTTCAAGTACAGTACTTTGGGAAACTATTCTTGTATCAAGGCTTCTAATCTTGAAAAGGGCTATTAAAAGATTTCTATAACTTTTCTTTACTTAATCTATTTTATTTCTTTAATGATTGAATGTTTAATTTTCTTTTTATAAAATATCTAACAATGCATCAAGGCTAAAGTACTTGTGGTTAGAATTGCAATGCAAATTTAGTCCATGAACTTCATTTTCATATTTTGTTAATGAATGATTGATTTGACTTCAATTAAGTTCTAAATAGTTGTTATATATGCTTGATCACCATATGTAATATGCTAGTTAAGAATTTGCAATGAGAATTGGAATTCTTAGTGGAAAAGTAATTGATGTCACTTAAGTTAAAAGATAAATTAAAATCTACTTCTAAAGGGATAAAAAGAATTAACATTGAACTTTATGGTTTTTGTTTACATTTACATTGACATGAGAATGTGTGTAAGTCTATTCAAAAATACCTTTAATTGACTTAGAGATAAGCTTTTAAAGATTTCAGGTTAATTCTCCAATCAACTCATTCATAATCTTATTTTCTTTATACATGTTAAAAGTTCATTGATTTAGATTTAAATTGTAATTCTAACCTTTTCTCTTTCTAGAAATTGTTTAATAACTTTGAATTGTTTAGGTATTAGTGATTTGTAGTTAAATTAGTAGTTAATTAGTTACTCAAACTCCAATTATTCTTTGCCTATTCATCTTGTTATTTGTTCGGTTAATAATAAATTCATCAATTTTCCTAGTGTTCGATCCCTTACTCATCCTATATTTAGTCATAAGGGGCTAGGGTATAATAATTTGCCCACATCAAATTTGGTGCTGTTGCCGGGGAATTTTGATAAGAATTTTTATTAACTTAGGATAAAGAAAGGTTATTTTAGGCTTTTATTAATTGTTTTTAAATGAGACGTACTCGTAGTTCCACTAATATTTTATCTTTTGATCTTGAAATTGAATGATCTTTTCATCTATTACGCAGGAATCAAAATTTACAAAAAGTAAAAGAAAATAGATGAATAGAGATGGCCGAAAGGAGAACTTTGGCAGACTTTGCTATGCCTGATGTTTCTGAAAATTCAGGAGGCATAGTGGCACCGACCATTGCTAACAACAGTTTTGAAATAAAGCCTAGCATCATTCAAATGATACAAAACAATCAATTTGGAGGCTTACCCGGAGAGGATCCATATGCTCATATTCTTACTTTCCTCAACGTATGTGCAACCTTCAAAATTAATAACATTTCAGATGATGCTATAAGGCTTAGATTGTTTCTTTTCTCAGTAAGAGACAAAGCACAAATATGGCTTTCTAGTTTGCCAACTAATTCCATCACAATATGTGATCAGTTGAAGCAAGCCTTTCTTCACAAATACTTCCTACCCCACAAGACAGCAAAACTTTGCAATGAAATTATTACTTTCAAGCAAGGCAAGGATGAGACACTTTATACGAGTTGGGAGAGATTCAAAGAACTTCAAAGACAATGTCCTCATCATGGGTTGCCTGATTGGAAGATTCCTCAAATTTTCTATAATGGGTTGACCAATGATGATAGGAACATTTTCAATGCAGCCTCAAGTGGAAAATGGATGAACAAAACTGCCTTGGAAGCAATTACTCTATTGGAAGAACTTGCATCTCAAGGATATATGGGCGACGACACAACTTTGGCAAGAGGTAAGGGAATTCTTGAACTTGATAGTATTAATATTTTGAATTATAAAATTGATGCCTTAACAAAGCAAATAAGCAAAGCACAAATAAATTTGATGGAGAAATCTACATCAACTTGTGAGTTATGTGGCAATCATCACTCATACCATGAATGCAACTTAAGGACCAATGAAGATGTGAATTACATGTAAGGAGGTTTCAGCAAAAGGTATGGACCCAACCCAAACAATTATAATTTTCAATGGAAGAATCATCCTAGTTTTTCTTGGTCTAATCCATCATCTCAACTTAACCCCCCATTCCTTTTATCTTTCAAATATTGCTTTACCAGATGGGTAGATCAAAAACAAATCCATCCTCATCTTCAAGGGGAAAGGAAGTTGCATAAGAAGAGGAAGAAGTTCTGGATATTGCACCACTATATAGAGCACCATTTCTAATTTTTCAAAAATGGGAAGGACAAAGGTATGAAAAATGTCTTAAAAGAAATGTTGTTGGTTCTAGGTTTCTTCCTCTTGATGTTGTTAGTAAAATGGGTTTTGATGAAATTTTGCAGAAATTTCTTAAACAAATAGGTCTTAAAACTTTGGTTTCTTTAGAAAAGGACACTTATGTACAACTAACACAAGAGTTTTATTGCATTTTGAAATTGAATGATAATGATCCTCACGTGTTAGATTTTCGTATGTTAGGAAACCCATATCAATTGACTTATAATTTTATGAAAAAAGTGTTTGGTTTTTCTAAGGATGGAGTTTGTGAAATCCCTCGTGATTGGCATGCTAGTGAATATTGGAATGAATTAACCAATTTACCTCAATTTGATCCTAGGAAAGGCCATGCCATATTCATTAAAGATCATAAATTGTGGCTTTTGCATAAAATTCTTGCATGTCTTGTGTTTGGTAAGTCGAAAGGAAATAGAGTCTCTATCCAAGAAATTTATTTAATGTGGTGTATTAGCATGAAAAAGCACATTTGTTGGACTTATTAGATTTTTAATAAGTTACTTGAATGTGCTAACAATAAAAGTGGTCCTTTGACTCATGGTTATATTATTACCTCTATTGCTAATGCTCTTAAAATTTCACTAGCTTCTTTAGATTCCATGAGAGTGGTGAGTATGGTTCGCCTTACTAAATCTGCTTTCACAAAAGGTGAGGTTATTTATCCTAAATTTAATTTAAGACATGCAAAAGATAGATCATGTTGGGTAGCAGTAGAGAAAAGCGAAGAGAGTAGCGAAGAAAGTGAACATGAAGCTCAAGGTGATGAACAAGGTGTTAATGTTGGTGGTACATCTACTACTGCTCCTGTTGAAGTCGGTGGAGGAAGTCCTCATGTGTCCCCCGACATGGCTATTTGGCAACAAATCCTTCAAAATCAATAAGCTATGAATATACAATTGGGGCACATGGATGTTAGGCAACAACAACTGGAGAGGCAACAACGAAGACTAGCTTACAAGATGGATCAATTTTTTGCTAGCAGTGGATATCAATTTGACTCTCCGCCCCCTTCACCACAAGTCGATTGAAAGATAAGCATTTCTAATCTTTCCCTATTTTTCTTTAATTTATTTTGCTTGTTTGTTTGTGTTTTCTTCTGTTTAGGACACATTGGGGGTAATGTGTACTCTAAGTGTGGGGGAGGTTATATCTTGTTTAGTTTTTTTTTTTTTTTTTGTTCAACCTATTTTATAAGTGTTCATGATCTATGCTATGATGCATCACCTCAAAATATTTTGAAATTTTTGAAGACTCCTTCTAATTTTATATGATATAGTTCTAGTTTGGTTTATTATAACATTAAGGGTTAGAAACATTTAAGAATTGATTTATAATCAACTTCCCTTACCTTAGTTGATTACATGAACTTCTTGTATAGGCTTGAGTGTGATTTGTTTGTCTTTGTTTATATCTTAAGAAGCTTTAATTAATTTGGACTAATGAATGCTTGCTTAAGTTTTAAGAGATCTTATTTTTAGTTTGGAGGAAATTAAAATTAAAGCATACCTATGATTAGTCAATAAAGGATGAGGAATAAATAAAAATAAAAAATAAAATGAAATGATATATAGGTTCCGAGTAAGTCGTGTACATTTGTGTTTGCTCCTCAATTGTATTCGTTTGGAAAGGAATTTATATATGAAATAATTTTCATACATGGCAGAAGTGAATGAGTAAGTCGTGCATGTTTGAGTATGCTCTTCAAATGTGTTCGTTCGAAAATATTCATTTTGTCATTTTATAACTTTTCTTTAAAAAAAAAAAAAAGACAAATTTTCCAAAAATGCCTTGAGATTGATTATGGGTATGTATGCTTTCCATTTTCCTGAATTGTTTGAATAGTTCCCTTTTGACTTGAGTTTGGTAATCAATTGAATGAACTTGATAAATTCTCTTTATAATTTTTGACAAACAATCACCTTATTGCTTATATTAGTTGTATCAAACTTTTTTGTAGGCTTGTGGAGTTGTTTATGAAACTCTTCTTCTTTGTTTCTTTTCTTTAGGGTGTGATGATCCTTATTAGTGCTTTAACATTTGAATAAGAAGGAGTAATTTTTATGATTATGTTTTTCCTTTCAACTTATGAAATTGCTTGAGGACAAGCAAAGTCTAAGTGTGGGGGAGTTTGATGTGATGTAAAATGGTATAGATTTAGTGCTATTTCAGGTGCATTTTAGTTGCTTTTTAGGTATATGTTTAGTATATTATAATGCATTTTATATTTTATTCCCTTAATATTTATTCTACTAATATTTTCTCAAGATTTTTCCTTAACTTGATGGTTTTGAGAGTATTTTATAAGTTTTAGTAGGATATGGGAGGTATTGGAGATTCCTAGAAGAGTTAAATACAAAAAGAAAGCAAAGTTTGGAATTCACTAGTTCCAAGTCGGCACCCTTCAACTGAGTTAGTGCTGAGTTAGCACCAATGCTTGCTGTGCCGCGTTGTTGGATGGAGGGTGAGTTGGTGCCGAGTCGGCACACACCAAAAGACAGGATTCTTCACAAATAGTCTACAATGTTTCAGTCATAACTTCCTCTACACAACTCAAATTGAAACAATTCAAGAGAATATGGAAAGCTAATAAAAAGGCCTACAACTTTCTTGAAGACCTCGAAGTCTAATTTTTCCATCTGAATTGACTAAAATGCCCTTCAAGTTTCTGAAGCAGTTATTAGGTGACTTTTCACAAAGTGTTGCATTTCTTTATGAAATGTTATGACTTTTAACTATTTAAAGCCTTTAAATAATTGAAGTTTCTTCTATAAAAGACATCTAGAAAATTAGAATACAAAGTAGAGAGTATTTTGTTAAGAAGAAAAAGAGAGATCTTACAAGTTTTAGCACTTTCAAGTACAGTACTTTGGAAAACTATTCTTGTATCAAGGCTTCTAATCTTGAAAAGGGCTATTAAAAGATTTCTATAACTTTTCTTTACTTAATCTATTTTATTTCTTTGATGATTGAATGTTTAATTTTCTTTTTATAAGATATCTAACAATGCATCAAGGCTAAAGTACTTGTGGTTAGAATTGCAATGCAAATTTAGTCCATGAACTTCATTTTGATATTTTGTTAATGAATGATTGATTTAACTTCAATTAAGCTCTAAATAGTTGTTATATATGCTTGATCACCATATGTAATATGTTAGTTAAGAATTTGCAATGAGAATTGGAATTCTTAGTGGAAAAGTAATTGATGTCACTTAAGTTAAAAGATTAATTAGAATCTACTTCTAAAGGGATAAAAAGAATTAACATTGAACTTCATGGTTTTTGTTTACATTTACATTGACATGAAAATATGTGTAAGTCTATTCAAAAATACCTTTAATTGACTTAGAGATAAGCTTTTAAAGATTTCAGGTTAATTCTCCAATTAACTCATTCATAATCTTATTTTCTTTATACATGTTAAAAGTTCATTGATTTAGATTTAAATTGTAATTCTAACCTGTTCTCTTTCTAGAAATTGTTTAATAACTTTGAATTATTTAGGTATTAGTGATTTGTAGTTAAATTAGTAGTTAATTAGTTACTCAAACTCCAATTATTCTTTACCTATTCATCTTGTTATTTGTTCGGTTAATAATAAATTCATCAATTTTCCTAGTGTTTGACCCCTTGCTCATCCTATATTTAGTCATAAGGGCTAGGGTATAATAATTTGCCCACATCAGCCCTTTGTAGAACCGCAAAGGGTTGTGCAGCACTACAGCAGACACCTATATAGTGCCATAAAGCCCTATGTGGCAACTCATGCAAATTTCACTATTTTCGTGATCTCACATTGGGACTTCATTATTTTCTTCCTCCAATCTTCTCCCTATATATAAAGGACCTCCCCACACTTCATATCATAAACTTTTGGAGCTTGAAAGCCTTTACATCAAGCAAACCATGCTAGTTGTAAAGCTTTTCTTTTCTTTCATTTTGCATTTGCTCCTTACTTTGCAAAGCAAGTTGGGGAGTTTCTTCTTGACCTGATAAGTCAAAGGCTATCCACCTGCCTGTTCGAGGCTAGGCTATTGCCCAAGGCTCGTATCCATCATCCAAGGCTAGTTACCACCACCATCTAAGGTGAGCCACTATACCATTTGAGGTGAGCAGCCGCTCACCTTCTGAGGCAAGCCACCGCACCTTCAAAGGCCAGTTGTCACCCACCGTCCGAGGTAATTTTCTTTCCCTTTTCTTTAATTTATTTATTATTTTCCTACTTGAGATTTGTGTTTTAAGGCTCCTTGCCTAATTCTTGATTCGCTAAGATAGTTAATTAGAATCTGACTTAATTAACTCCATTTGGTAATCAATTGTTTAAATCAATTAACTCAATCCTCTTTTAATCAATCAATTAAAACATGATAGAATGACTAGACTAAACTAACCCCTTTGCAAGATGGGAGAACTGCGTGGGTTCTGATTCCCATTCAAAGGGATATATAGGCATGCTTGGTTCAAGCATTGAATCTATAAAACTAACCAACTCTCTCCCCTATCACCTTCTTCACTTGTTTTTATTTTATTTTATTTTATTTTATTTTATTTTATTTTATTTTATTTTATTTTATTTTATTTTATTTTATTTTATTTTTGCTTTGTTATTAAGTTTAGTTTAGAGAATGTATGACTTCCCCAGAATCTATATGGGCTAGAGGAGGTATCTCCTAAGTTTGGGATTTTTATTGTAACATTAACTTTCTTTTAAACTTTACTTGTATATTTACTTTATTATTGAATTGATGAGTTGAATGATCATGTATATTATAAATTGTCCATACATCTTAAACTATTTATGAAATATATTTTAAGTCACTCTTATATTAATTGGCTAAACTTATTTTGTTAAAGTAGATCAAAAACCTAGTCCTTGGATCCTCTTTGGTTTCAAGGCTCGTGATCTTTTTTCTTTTAGGTAATGATTGGAGTCAAATGAGTTTTTTACTTATGTTTTTCCAAATAAAAATAAATTAAGGTGGCGACTCCAAAAAGCAATTTTCAAACCTATCAAAGATAAACCCAAAGGCTTCCCAGTGAGTTCTTTCCCAAATGACCATTTCAATTTTCTTTAGCAGATCAAACCGATGCTCAGGCGAGACCTCACAAAACCTTGGGTATTACATTCTATCCCCCTTTAGAAAATTGGTCAAATTTTCAAAGCAAATACTTCTTGATTCATAAGGCAAATGATACTACTTAGGTTATATGTCTCAGTTATTTTCCCATACACATTTATTATCCCTATGAATTTTCTATCATTTTCTCGCTATATTAATTATTCAAATTTTTTTAATAATTCTTCTTTAATAACAACTCTTATATTAGAAGATCCGATGTTACCTCAATTTTCTAAATTATTAAATATGTGATATCTCTTTTGTCACTTTGTGTACTATAAGGTTATTATCTCATGTCAAACTCATCATGGGCTTAAGAATCTTAGCGTAATATAAATACCTTTCATGATTCTTTTAAACACTTTATCTTGCATTATAATATTTAAAGCACTATATAAAGATCTTATTATTTCATTCTAAATCTTCACAAGAGTAATTTAAAAAGCTATAACCCCATGTCTGGTGGCCACGGTCACTAATCAATCTTAATACTCATTACAATTTACAAGTACCAATACTTTAGATAGGCCATCATTATTTCTACTCTTCACTCACCATTAAAAAGTTCTTTCCATAAATAATCAACCCTTAATTCTATGTGTGCACAAGGAATTAATTATTTATTTCATCAAACTAGTTTTTTTTTAATCAATTCACCTTTTGTTAAAGATTATTCTACAACTTTGATTGTTTTATCATCTTTTGAACACATAATAAATACACAGTATGTACATACTTACCTCTAAATGAGATATATAGCCAAGCTCACCTTAAATTCTTCATTATGTACTATCTCCATACAACAATTTCACAATTTTACATCAAACCTTTCTAATTCTATAGGATCTCAAACTAGTATATTGATATTTTTAGATTCTTTATAATTACTAATTGTCTTAACTACACCAAAGTTAAATATTCTTGTCATTCTTATACTTGCTTTTATATATGCCCACAAACATACTCATACAGGCAAATACATATTATTTTCTTATATGCACAGTTCATCTTTGTCATTCTTACACTTATGAGTATTATCCTTTACTTCAAATTAGAAATTTGATTCTTTTTCACTTTTTCCTTAATTTTCATCAATTACAGTTCTTCGTTCTTTGAGTCTTGTATTTCGCATATGGCTTTCAGTTCCACTTAAAGTAATTTAATAATATTTATGCTTCATCTTCTTTTAATCATAGTCCTTTATCGGGCAATCATTTCTAATTTCTTAATAATAGATTTCATTTTATATTATCATATGGAAAGGATTACTTATTGGCTTCTTATTTAAAGGATGAATCATCACATGAATTCTATTATTCCATCTCTTTTTTGTTTTACTTTACTTTGAAAATTTATCATAATAAGTCTCATGTATATTGTATTATTATTCTAGTCCAACTTTCTTTCAATTCCTCATATTCTATAGTTTGACTTCCTCTTTTCTCTTCTTAAGGAAGGTTTGTTTATTCGTAAATGAAGGTCTTCCTATTAAGCTTAATAAAGCATGTATATTCTTTCAAATTTTCAAGTTGTCTTTGTATTACATCAAATCAATTTTAATCACTCTATTTGTCATGCACTTTAATTTTAATTCTTATTGACATTCATATTTATCCATTTCTCTCTCTTTTACTTGCTTCTTCTATTTGATTATCAATTTATTACTTACCTTCCTTTATAATTCCTAATTTATGTCTCAATAAGTATAATGGCGAATTACAATTTCACTTGATTGACATAATCCCTTGGTATATTCTAACATGGTTATCCGAGTTTTTATTTCTATCATTCAAATATATCGCCATTTATGATCCATGAAAATTTCTAAACTTAGATTATATTCCTTATCTCCCTTTCATACCTCATCTTTCGATAATTTTGGGCATCTCAATTACTAGAGTCATGTCAACTTTCTTTTTCCCATATCCATGTCCTTATTTTGACTAATTCTTTATATTTTTGCTCTATTACTTTAATCTTTAGTTTGAACTATGGATAACTTGAAATACTTTCTTCTTTTGCATTTGAGTATGTCATTCTCTGCACAAAATTATCCTCTCTATTTCTAGGAATAATTTCTAGGGAACTAATACCATCAACTTTGTCTTGTCACTAGTCTAATGGCATTAAAGGGTACCTATCAGGGTATCCATGAGTGGAACTATGCCACTATCCTTGTAAGCCTCTAAATAAAGAGCCATGCTTCATCATAAATTTTCTCAAAAATTAAGTTCCTTATCAAACAGTTCTTATTGTTTAACTTGCTTCGATATATCATAGAGTGTAAGAATTTGTGTGAGCTCCTTCACTTCTGGGCATTTAAATTGTCTTTATGATGATAGAGGAGGAGGTGTCTATTTCCTTAACCATCTTGTTTCATCACCTTATCTCTTATCTAACATTTTTTTTTCTCATCGGTAAACTTCTATACCTAATGTGCAAATCTTATTTACTTTCCATTAAAAAGACATTGTCCTAATCAAGTAGATACCATTTATTCATCTTATTATAGTCTAACACTTAAATTAACATTTCAAGTCATGCCCTCACTATAATGAGATGTTTTCACTTTATAGTGTTCCTCATTAAAATGATAATCATAGTTTTAAAATGTAACATCCATATTTCTATACTTCACATTCTTCTTAAGGATTACAATATCATATTACATATTTCTTTATGCACTTCATATCAAATCCCTCATTATTTAACAATTTAACATTCTCTTTTCTCTAGGTTTAATTCATTTGGGACATGCACCATCCTCAATAAAATTCCATCAACTCTTTTCTCTCATCCTCATGTGGTCTTTCACACTCTTTAAATCTATATCACTCATAGACATTCACACTTCTTATTCCTACTTAACATTAAAAACATCATTGTAACCAATCGATTATATTACATCAAATAAATAATCCATTAGGACTAGTTCCAATTGCAACACCTTATTAGCTAATTTAATAATTTCTTTTTTCCACATTCAAATATTTATCCTATTTGAGATAAACTTTTCTTATAATTCATTTTTCTCTATAACTTTTCCCCACTTACCTTTTTATAACCTTATCCTTATTAACAAAATCCTCTATCCAAATTATTTAATTCCTTATGTTACATTCTCTTTAACCCTTATAATTTCCTTTACCCTAGATTTCATACGTTTTCCACCTTAAAATTAATCCACTTTACACTTACTTCATTTAGTTACTTTCAAAG
The DNA here is from genome assembly GCA_947687605.1 of Reutealis trisperma. Lineage (NCBI taxonomy): Eukaryota > Viridiplantae > Streptophyta > Magnoliopsida > Malpighiales > Euphorbiaceae > Reutealis > Reutealis trisperma. The sequence continues at coordinate 203,445 of CANTUT010000837.1, read as the reverse complement.
TTTACTATTTCTTATGGCTTTTTTTTTAACTTACTCAAGTCTATCTTATAATCAATTCAGTTTCATCATAACATATTTCTCTTGGACAGGGTTTGTCTAATCAATCATGTAACAACCCACACCTACCCTGAAAATTGTTATGACAAATTGCTTGACTTAGACCTATTAAGGTTAAGTGTGTACTTTTATGGGAATTTATGTTCTATGTGAATAATGAGTATGTGGCATGTTAAATTAATTTTTAAAATGCATAATATGAGTTATTATTGTGAAATAAATGACTTATGTGAAGTACATTAACATAATTTTTAAGCATAAAATGATTTTAGGAGTATTTTAAAATAATTTTTAAATAAATATTTTTGGGGAAATTTTAATGAAAATAATAAGAAAAATATTTTTATTTTTATTATTTATAATCAGCCTTAAATTTAAATAAAAAGTCTAAATACTCAAAAGCCTACTACACTAAACTCTCCTAACCTAGCTCATTAAAGGCATTAGTGGAAATTGCCCAAAACCCTACATATAATAATGTAAAATTCAGCCAGCCCTAATGTTCTAGCAGCCATTACTCTATTCTTCTATGTTTTGATAGAAAAATTCTCCCAAAATGTTTCTCTCTACTGAAATTAAGAAAACACATTTCAGTTTTGTGATTTCTTGACCGTAATCGTAAGTTTTTCTTCTCTTTCAATTCCTTAACTAATTTCTATGAAATAAATTATGCGAAAATTATTTTGAACTGGTTTTTTACTAATTTTTACAGAATTAATTCAGTTTGGGTGTGTTTTTGAGAGAGGAATTTAATTCTCTACTGAAAACATAAATCTTTCTGCAAAATTCTCCAAAGGTGAATCCTGTAACTTAAAATTTCAATTTTTATGCATAAACATCACTAAAGGAGGGAGATTTGTGTATAATTGCATCCTAAACTGATTTTTGATTTTTTTTGATGAAAAATATTGGATTAAATTATATTTCTACATATTTTTGTAGTGACCGAAAAGTTTCTGAAAACAAAGGAATTCAAGGTTTTTATGCTAGAACTTAGAAGTTGGAAAATTCCATTATTAATTAACATGTGGCTTCTGATTTGTGGGTGAATGGATTCTAATCTAATATTTTTTTTTTAATGAAAAGTAATGATTTAAATAATGTATTTGCATATTGCTGTAATGAATGGAAAGCGCGGAAAGTGCATAAAACTCATGATTTTCACCTAAGTATTAAAGCTTGGAATTTTTTTGTATAAATCTTATCTATGGCTACCAAATCATACATGAAAGATGTTCTAAACTGATATTTGCTATGATTGAATGAAAAATAATGGTTTAAATCACCTGTTTACATATTACTGTAATGATCAAAAAATACTGAAAATAAGAAAACTCATGATTTTGTACCCTAGAACCCAAAAATTGAATTTTCATGTATGAGAAATACCATATGCTGCCAATTCATGTGAATTAATATTCCAAAAAGATTTTTTTGTATTTACATAAAAAATTTTGGTTTAAACCATGTTTTGCCATATTACTGTACTAGACAGAAAGTGCAAAAAGTAAAAATAATTCAGTTTTCCCTTTGATATGCATTCGGCCTACTATGGAATTTTTATCCCAATATCTATAATTCCTATGAAATGTATTTTGATGATTATTGACATATACGTATGTATAATAAATGATAAAATTGCATGTTAGTTGAAGATATGACCCTAGACAAGCCTAAAGGCACTTTGGTATACTTAAGGTATACTTAAAATATCTTAACCTTATATTATGGTTAGAATGTGAAAGTGATTGGGAAATATGGAAATAGATGTTACAATGACTTGATAATGAATAATGGTCTTGAATTGATGAAGAGGTAGATTGAAGGAGTTGGTCATAAGAGATAATCATGATGCTTGAAAGGTTATTTGTTAAGTTGACATATATGAAAGTGTTAAGTGTACTAAAATGATTGTTAAAGGGAATTGATATTGAAGTAATGATATTGTGTTGACCTTAGGAAGGTATTGACATGATGGTAATGTGTTTTCATGTGGGCCTATAAAGGCTAAATGTATGAGACTTTAAAGTCAAAATGTTATGTGCAAGTGATGAGTGCACTTATATATGGAACTCTAAGTGTATATGAATGTTATATGTGCATGAGGTAGTTATGGGATAGGATAGCATCATGATTGAATAAATATTAAGTATTTCATTAAATATTATGATAGAGCTTGAGGAGTCTTAGAAATCCAAGGGCTACGTATACTAGGAGCAAAGGAACCACAAGGTGAGTAAACATCATATTCATTCTGCAAGTATGAGTAAACATCATATTCATTCTACAAGTATGAGTAAACATCATATTCATTCTACAAGTATGAGTAAACATCATATTCATTCTACAAATGTGAGTAAACATCGTATTCATTCTACAAGTGTGAGTAAACATCGTATTCATTCTACAAGTGTGAGTAAATACTATAACCATGCTTCAAGTGTGAGTGAGTTATGTTACAAATATGTGATATCATGTTATATGAGCCTTTGACATTTTTGAAACCCAAGTTCTTTCTATTCTAAAATGAAACTCTATAATTTCCTTGTTAAGCTTAGGTTGCCAAAGGACAATTGGTCCAACACCACTTTTGTTATTATCCAATGATAATTTCTTGTGATTATTGCCTCAACTTCCATTCTTTCTGGAACTACACTATTCTTGTATCTTTTGTTTAAAAAGTTAAACTGCTATTGCCATTGTGAAACATGTTATTGTTTTGTTAAATGTTATTGTTATATGTGAATACCAATAGCTCTAGCTATGGTACCTTTAACCCTTTATGCATAATCCTCGTGCCGATGTGGGAAATCATCGAAACCTATGCACATGGTCTTAACCCAATGGATAAGGGTAGTGTATCCACCTCAACTAGAAAGGGGCAGTTCTAGCCGTGGGGCCTGATCAGCTTTATACCTTCTATGTGATAGGAGTTGGAATTTGGTATAAGGCCACCTCTCCTCTATGCGTTTGAGTGATAGAGCAATAGCCTTCACTCACTATGTGTTATATGTGTGATTTCTACAAACTTGCTAAATTGAACCCTTGATAAATTGCAACTTGATTCATGAATTGTAATTTATGACTATGTGTATGAGCTATGAGTTTCCTTTTCAAAGGAATATGTGTTAATGTATGTCCTTTACTATATACTTATTGAGATCATCTATCTCACCCCTTTCTTTTATGTGGTTCCAGGTGAGCAAATGTGAAGAGGTAAGGTGATGGCTCAAACATTTTACTTCGTTTAGGGGATTCCTTATTAAATTCTTTAATAATACCATGTTATGAAGTGCTATCATTAGATGCTCCGAGAATATTTGTTTTTGATGTTTATTTTGAGAAGTCATTATTTTCTTAAGTTCTAAATGGATTATGAATATTATTTCCCTATGGATTTTATGTGAAGTGTCTAATTCCTATCTTCCCCAATTAAGGGTTTTCATATAATGTTTTAAATGAGTTATTGTATGAGGTTTGGTATGATCCTAGTCATGATTTGTATATATGTCAATGGGTTTTATGAGCATGGGTGACCTTATCTCTCCTCGTGTTCTAGGACCGTCATATCTCAAAAGTTAGGATGTGACAAATCAGCTCTATAAACTCCTTTAATGTCATAACTTTTGCTCCTTTAATTCTTTTAATTATGTACTTCATTATGTCTGGTATTTCCTCATACATTCTTTGCATTAGCATTCACTATTTTATCTTTCCACATCACACTTACTTTAATTAATCACATTCAAATTGTTTTTCTAATTACCATATAATTCTTTAATTTTATACCTATCTGATTTTACAGGTATTCTTCTCATTATGAACTCATTCTCGATATAAGGTATTTTCTCCAAATCAATCCATATTTTTACACCAATTCTTTCTTAGCTTACACTAATTCTTTTTAAGTCAAACCATCCTTAACTTCTTACTTTCTTTTTAAAGACTATCCTTAATCATATAATCCTTCATGTGATTGACAATTTCATGCACCTATCTTTAAAATGATCTAAAACCAAATCACATCCTGGCTTGGTTCTTCACTGACCTCTTAGTTTTATCTCCTCAATATGTTCAAGAACTTCCTAAGAGGTCACTCATCCTTAAATTTTTTTTCCTATGTCTAGCACATTTAACTTTGGGATTTCTTGAACTTCCTAGTTATATATACATGATCACCTTTCTGAAAGGTCACATTTGCACATATGCGATTGATCGCTTCCTTCTTTGATTACGAAGTGATCTTTTTTTAAATCACGCTATATCAATATTCTTCCTTTGTCTATACTTGATATTTACATAAATGACAAAGAAATCTTTGCCTTTCTTATTGTTATAGTTTATAAGATACTTCTTTTAGATCACGCTAAATCAATATTCTTCCTTTGTTTATACTTGATATTTATATAAATGACAAAGAAATCGTTGCCTTTCTTATTTTTCTAGTTTATAAGATAGAATCTAAGTCACAAATTTCTTAATATTATTCATTTAATTCACACCGTATACTTTTATATATATGGTGTAATTGATTTACTTCATTGTCATACTAATTATTATTAAACACCATTTCTCTTTTTATGACATCAATCATAAATATCTTTTAACAATTTCATATATTTCACATATCAAGCCATTGTCACATGTAAGTATTCCATATAGCATAAAATTATACAAATCAATCATTTATCTAAGTTAGATCAAACTTAGTCAACTTCTCTTTCTGATCTTGGCAAATCAACTTAGGATTATTTAACATGTTCACTAGGTGTTTATTCTATAGTTATAATTCATTAAAAGATAATAATTTCAAAACATTCAAGGTCCCTTAAATCATGAAATAAGCCTTTGAATCGCGAGTGCTACACAATTTTGGCGACCGCGACTAATTTAAGGGACAAAACATTGAATTGGACCTCAAGACATAATGTGTTTCACGACCTCCATCACAACAATGACTTAGGGCACAACAAAGAACTGTGACTGCGATTAAGAAGTTGTGACCGCAACTCAGCTCTAATAGATAGTGAACATCATCCTCCTGCACAGGTCAACTTTAAAAGGCCAGAACTTCTAGCTATGGATGAGATGTAAGGCCCATAATAAATCAAATCAAAGCTCATTTAGAGATCCATATTCATTGTACTTTTAGGACCAAATTTGATTATTTGAAATTGTTTTAGTGGCTTTAAAGTTTTTGTTCACTATCCTCAGCCCCTCTTACCATTGTCATACAACTCAGCTTAAAATATCTTATATCCTAAGCATTACACATCTTCTAGCATGTGCAATGGTAAACATATTCATGTCTTTATGCACACTACATGAACTTTTCATAAATTATATTTAGATTTTCTCTTAATAACATCTAGCTAACAGTTGTCACACACATACATTATAAGCGCAAAGAATCTAATATACCTTTACCATTACTCACACTATGTAAATATTTTTTAAAAAAATCGATTACAGTAAACCCTATCAATAATTGGTAGTTAATTATAATATGAAATTTATTCCTAATAAGACATATATACATGTTCATTTATATACTTTTGAACATATACTATCATTTTCTTATATACACATTTTATCCTTATCATCCCATTTCCATAGAACATAACTCAGTCACATATTTCAATCATGTCACATTATTATTTCTTTTTCCACAGTCATTATGCACATATCATACATCAAACTAAAAGAGTTAAGCTTTGATGAGTATCGCGGATCTTAACTTAATGATAGACTTCAAATGATAAGAAGGAATTCATATGCTCTATGGTTTAACCTATAACCCATAGTATTGATAAAGTCTAGAGTAGAATTAAGCCTTTACTCTGATACCAACTTTGTCAAGACCCACTTATTAAGCTATGACAGTCCTAGAGTATACTGATGCATAAAGTCACCTAAACCCATAAAACCCCGTTTAACTTATAGTTCTTTACCATTTATCATATTGAACCTTATTCCATGATCAGAACCTGATTACCTTTCCTGATTGCCCATTACTAGTTTATCATTTTACTTATGACCAAATACTTACTAATACCATTTATGTACTCAACTCATAAAATTTCTAAATTTGTATTTCATGTCATTATCCAAATGTTCATTATTAATACAATATTATAATAGTAATTACAATACAATTTACAATATATATAAATCCAATAACATTTTAATACTAAACCTTTAGTACTATGGAGCTCAAAAACAATAGTCTTCATAGTCATATAACCAAGATTCACAACACTTGAAATTAACATAGCAACTTCCAAGCAGAAGAATAGGCTTGGAATTTACCTTGTTGACTTACCAACCTTACCTAAAAAATTTAAACAACTAAGGAATGAGACAAAACTCAGTGAGTACATAATAATACAATGTGGGGTGAGTATGTAAGTCCTTATCAGGATGGACTGATTATGACAATAGAGCGATGTTAATCAAAATTGTCATTATAAATCAATTTTTCATCTAAGATAGAAACAATATCCTTAGTAGAAATAGTAATTTCTTAGAAGCATAATGCTTTCCACATATATAAATTAAAGAGTGGTGGCCTGAGCCTTGCTCACTCGCATGCATCACATTACGCAAGACTAATCAGATCTTACGGTTAGGCGTTCCCCCAACAGAGGTTAGGTACCCTCGCCCTACCCCATAGGTTTATACCAAATTTACAAGGTCTGATATATTATCCCACATCAAAAAGGTATTTTTGCTTATCAATAGGCATCAATAGAAGGTTCATAGGGAATTCACAATAGGAATTCAATAGAAAATATGCCAATACAATAATAATTCTCATTAAAGGTCACATTATGAAATCAATGTGGAAGGGCTCATAATGGCCAAATGCCATAAAGGATTATCATATCCAAATACAACATTTAATAGACAATTCATGTTCAATAAGAAATTAGGATATTCCAATAAGGATGGTTTGATCAATAATGGTTATAGAATATGGCACATATCATATCATATTATTAAGTACTCACCTTGTATTCCTTTGCTTCTATTTATGTTTAGCTTTAATGCTAGTGGTACTCCTCGCACTCTTGGACAATGTCCTTGTCCTTGCCCTTAGATTCTATACATTTGTATTTCAATTCACATTAATCACTTCTTTGTTGTCACTTTTTTGTTATGTCATCAGTTTAAATTTAGCTTAGCTTGTTAATACTTTTATCTTGTTCACTATAGTATTAACTTATTACTTTTAAGGTCAAGACACATAATATATATACTTGTTCCTGTGAGGCCTCACCCAAGCACCGGTTCGATCCATCAAGGAATCGAAATGCTCTTTGGGAGAAACTCCACGATTGGAACTTGCTGTGAGTTCAGAAAATTGATTTTTGTATTTTGAAAGTTGAAAAATGAGTTGCCATTTCAATTTACTTATTTTAATTAGGAAAATTAAAGAAAACCCAAATTGATTGACTCCAAAAATGATTTGATTTTATCCCAATGGAAAATACACTAATTCACGAGTGACCGAGGAGGGCTCGGGGGTTAGGTTTTGGTAATTACACAATTGAGAAAAAATGTATTTTTCTTTAGTTCGGCTAAAATTGTAAAATAACTCTTAAAAAGGAATTTTCATGTATGCTTGAACAAAAATATAATGATGCATGAACAGTTATAGATGATCGGATGAAATGATAATTATAGATAAATAAGCAAAAATTAATCCTACTTAACTATTACAAATCAAAACAAATGAAAAAGAAAGAGGACCTTTCCTCTAGCCCTTATGGGTACTAGGAAAAGCACACATTCCTCAATTAAGTTAAAGACATGAAAAATATAGAATTGAAATAAGATGCGAATACAAATAAATCAAAGTAAAAAGGGAAAAATATTGTTAAAAAGATTTTGGAGTTGATGCCTTTTCAGAATGGCAGCCTTCATATCCTATTGAATAGAAATCAAACCCCACGCAGTTCTCTCTTCTTGCGAAGGAGGGGTTTTAGAAAAGAGTATTGATTTATTTATTAATTTAATTGAATTAATAAATTTTAGATCTTTTATGTTTTAGATCTAAAGAGAATTCTAGATCTGAGTTTAGAATTTTGAAAATGGAAAGAAGATTATACCTTTGCTTTCCTTGATTTTCGGATGAACGGGATGAGCTTAACTCCAGATCTAAGCTCCACCTTGGATTCGAAACCCTTGGAAACCTAAATCTTAATAACAAAAGATTAGGAAAGAGCATGATGAAATATATTAGAGAGAATGTCTATCCTTCCCCTTCCCCTTCCCCAAATGAGCTAAAAAGAGGCTCTATTTATAGAGCTAGTAGGGGGGTGCTGGCGGTGCGGACGGCGGCACAGGCATGTCACCGGCGGCACGGGCTTCACCAACGATATGCCGGATGTCCTGGCTGCACGTTAATTGTACCGCTTGGTTGCCGGCACCAATTCCTTGCCACCCAAGGTGGCACAGTAGATACGCCGCTCAAACGGCAACACGGAAGGCGTGTCGGCCAGAGCGGCGGCACGCCTAGGTAGCGACGTGCCTCTCGTGCGCTGGCCAGCTGGTTTAACCTATTTCCTGCTTTTTCATTCATTCTGAATCCGTTTCAATTTTGATTTGAGCTCAGTTTGATCCTGTGGGTTCTTGACTGAAAAGCAGTTGACTAGAGGTGAAAGATTCAGAAAAATTATTTTTCAACGGGGCGCTGCCTCACAACCCGCAAGGGGCACTGCCCCCTTGACCCCTACCCGCTAACCGGCTAGCGGGACTACCGTATGCGTAGTTCCCTATTCTTAGTAGGTGTCAAGCTGCAGCTGAATCTGGAGGTGCAAATTTGAGGGTTCACAGCTGCCCCCTCATCAGAATTGGCTTTAAGGAAAAGGCAATTTTGATGACAATGAACCCTGGGAAGACATGCCATGTCAGAATTTGGGCTTGTGCTCTTACAGCATTAGATTTTTAGCTTATATGTTCTTTTGCCATATCAGATTCTAGGCTGTACCATGTCAGATTCTGGGTTATACCATGTCAAACTCTGGGCTTGTGATATCTGCTTATGCTTATCATACATGAGGACATTCATGTTTTGTGCAAACTGAACATTATGAAGAAGGACAAACATGGTATAAAGATATGAACCTTTTGGGAGAGAGCCCGTAGGATAAATGAGGCTTTGTCAATGGCTATTAGCTTGACCTTAGCATTGGATGTGAGAATGGTCATGGTGATCATCAATTAAGACTGTATGTTCAGCCTAATTGTTGGAGGTAAAGATGATTTGGTGAATTTTAATCAAAGCTATCTATTCTGCCTAGACTTTGAAAGATTTAGAGATTTGGTCCACCTAGGAAATTCAAATTGGTTTAGCAAGGCCATCTGTTCGGCCCTACTATTGGAGAGACTATGATCAAAGTTATCTATTTGACTTTGATGTTTAGGAAGATTGGGATCAAAGCTATCTGTTTGGCTTTGGCGATTAGGAGGATTATAGTCAAAGTTATTTATTTGGCTTTGTTGGTTGGGAGGATTAAGGTCAAAACTATCTGTTCGACCTTGTTGGTTGGGAAAGTTTGGATCAAATAAGGGGTCAAAGCTATCTGTTTGGCTTTGGTGTTGGGAGGAATAGGATCAAAGCTATTTGTTTAGCCTCAATGGCTAGGAAAGTTGGGATCAGAAGGAGGGGTCAAAGCTATTTGTTCGGCTTTGGTGTTGGGAGGAATAGGATCAAAGCTATTTGTTTAGCCTTAATGGTTGGGAAAGTTGGGATCAAAGCTATCTGTTTGGCTTTAGTATTAGAAGGATTGGGATCAAAGTTATCTGTTCGGCTTTAGTGTTAGAGAAGGTTATATCTCTGAAAGATGAGGGGTGTGGGAATGTCAACATGGGTGGCTTGGCTCGGTTTGCCCACTGAAAGTTATGGTTGAGGATTAGTCCTTGTAAGGAAAGGTCTTGGCTAAGGAGGGTAGGTCTAGTTAGGAATCCATTTGAAAGGCTTAGTTTGATTTTGTCTTAAAGGATATCATGGGCTTCATAAATGAAGGCCTTTTGAGAGTGGACTTCATGGTGAAGGCTTCTTAGTTTAGGCTTTATGATGAAAGCTGTTGGTCTTGGGCTTCATGGCAAAGGCTTTTGGATCTGGGCTTCATGGTAAAGGCTTATAGGTCATGTGCCTCTTAACAAATGCTTCTTGGTGAAGGCTTTTTGGTTTGAAGGTAGGTTGAAACTTTTGGATTTGAGCTTCTTGATGAAGGCTTTTGGATTTGGGCTTCTTAATGAAGGCTTTTGGATTTAGGCTTCTTGATGAAGGCTTTTAGCTTAGGCTTCTTAATGAAGGCTTTTTGGTTTAGGCTTCTTGATGAAGGCTTTTAGGATTTGAGCTTTTTATGAAGGCTTTTGGTTTAGGCTTCTTGATGAAGGCTTTTGGGATTTGGTCTTCTTGATGAAGGCTTTTTGGGAGATATGCATCGACTTCTGGTTCTGCCAAGGAAACTCGATTTAAATATGATAAGCCTTGATGGACTTGGGGATTTTAGTTCTACTCATTTTGAGATTATGCCAAGGAATGGGTGGTATGTGATATGATTTGCCAATGAGGCTTGGGATGGAACAATATGATTTCATAAAGTTCGAGAATAGTTTTGTAGGTAGGCTGAAACTTCTGAAAAGAATCATGGAGGTTGTATGATTTTGCTTTTTGTAGCATGAATCATGGAAAAGAGCAAGTCAAGCTTTTCTTGTTGTTTGAGATTGAAGAGACTCTTGTAGTGACACTTAATTATAGATTGCACTAGTTGAAATAAAGAGCCCTTAGGAATGGCAAAAGGGCTAGTGGAAAAAGATAAATTAGGGATCATGCTTCCAAATAAGAGATGAGGATGTGATAGACTAGAGATATGTATGAGGGATTATGCCTTAGCTCTTTGAGCTAAGCGACGAAATGGATTGACAACAGATGACGACCTAGGAAGACATGCCCCCATAATAGGATAAGGGCATAGAAGATTGTATATCCTTAGAGAATAAACCTCTGGTTAGGAAGGATGATGGATTGATTGAAGATGATTTGACAACTTTAGACATAAGGGAAGATGACTTGGATGAGCTTTTCTCTCTCTCTCTCTCCCTCTCTTTCTCAACTCTAACTTTTGCCTAAGCCACCCTTTTTGGGTTTTCACCTTAGCGAGCTTGCATTTAGGAGAAAATATTCCACCCTGATTTGGGCTGCTGCTTTGAAGGGCTCTAGCCTTTGAATTCTATATTTGACAAAGGTCTTTTCTGAACTTGTTGCACTTGTAGAGGTGCATTGTTTGATTACCTAATGTGCAATAGGTAATTCCATTTGATTTGCTTTTTGTGCTTCAATTGTTTGATGAGAGGTCCATTACTTGACCTTCTTTGATTAGGAGCCAATGAAGCGATAGTTGATTTGTGAGCACCTCAAATTCTGATTTATGCTAATTGTGGTGGGTTTAATTGATCTCTTTTTTCCTCTTTTCCTTTTTCTCTTTTTTTTTTGTTTTTATATTTTTTTATGGCTCATCCATGCTGGACTAAACAAGGAAGACAAAAGAAAATGTATGTGCATTACTATAAAGGAAACTTTATTGCAAGATGACAAAAGAAACTGCTATGGTCTACGTGAATAAAGAAAAAGTAAGATGACAGACTCTGACTTAGATTTGGACTTAAACTTAGACTCAGGTTTAGACTTGAAATTCAATCTCAGATAGGTCAGATTAGCTAAACTTGAACTTACTCTATGACATGCCTTCTAGGGCTGAGGTGAGGTGAGGTGAGGTTGAGTTAGAACTAGATTCCTCATCACTGTTCAAGTTGGTGGTGTGGAATTCAGCTTGAAATGATGTACTTTGGATGCAATCCTCAACTTTTGACGCAGTTGCAACCAAATCTCTAAAGGTGGGTAGGTATTGAGTTAACAAGTGGGCTCTATAGGCAGGAAGTAGATTATTGACAATGATATCCACTTGTTCTTGCTCGGTTGGCCTGTTTACCATTTGAGCAGCTTTAGCCCTCCACCTAGTAAAGAACATTGAGAAGGACTCATTTGGAAGTTGCTTTGTGTTTTCTAAATCCCTTCTTGTAATATCCTCTTCACTATTGTAGTGGTACTATTCGACAAATGCCTTGCAAATGTCCTCCCAAGTCTATTTTTGGGTAACATCTAAGTTAATGAACCATTTTAAGGCAAGATTAGTAAGAGTTTACTAAAAAAGTTGAGCAAGGAGCTCATTGTTGATACCAAAGGGATGCATTGCCCCCACATACATCTTTAAATGGATCTTGGGGCAAGTAGTACCATCAAATTTGTCCAAATTCGGCATCTTAAACTTTGGCGGAACTCTTGCATTGGGAAATAAGCTCAGGGAGCCTGTATTAACCAGGTTCTCTCTCTTCTTCAGATTCTTCAACATTTTTTCCATGTGCTTCACTTTTTCCATGAAGGCTTTGATTTCAAGGTTAACTTTCTTCCTTTGGAAAGGATCCGTAGGTCAGGAAGTGAGGGTAGGGGTGAAATTTGGTGGTTGAACTATCATAGGTTGATAGAGTGAGTTGTTTCTGAGGAATTTTGGTGATGAAATAGGTAGTGGTGGAATGATGTCGGTGTTTGCAGGTTCTTTGTCTTTCGATTTAGCTATAGAAGTGAATCTATAAACAGAATAAAGAGCGAGTCTTGGGTTAGATTTGAGTAGTTTTGGGTCGGTTGAGTTTTGGGCCAGAAAGGTCTGTTCCAACATGGCATGGACATCTTCCATGATAACCCTCCTTTGGGCCTTAAACATGTCTTGGAAAAGAGTTTCTTGCCTCTTCATCAGGGTCTCTTGTTGTTCAGAGAGCTTAGCAAGAAGCTCATTAAAGATTTCATCAGCTTTGATAGCATTGACTTCATCTTCGGCAACATACATTTTGTCAACCTTTGAAAGGGAAAAGAAATTGGGTTAGTATCCAGCTTTGGAAAAAAGGGTTATGGGAAGGTATGACAAACCAAAAGATCTTAGGTTTAATGATAGTGGATGACAGTGTCTTGTGGTTAGGTTAATTGTGTATGGGTAAAGATAAGGGTAGAGGTATATGATGTTAGCTAGGTATGTATTTAGCTAAGGGAGCTAGGTCAGGTTTTAGCTTTGGGTGGCTAGATCAGATTTTTGCTTTGAGTGGCTAGGTCAGAATTTAGCTTGGGGTGGCTAGGTCAAATTTTAACTTTAAGTGGCTAGACCATAATTTAGCTTTAAGTGATTGGGATTGTGATTGGTTTACCATGGGCTTAAGGATAAAGTGACCATGGGTTTTGGGATTGGGTATAGATGTACCATGGATTTGGATGTTGGGAGCACCATGGGTTTGGTAATAGTTAGATAATGGGCTAGACTAGATCATGGGCTTAGATGGGCCATGGGCTTGCATAGTGATATAAGAGATGAAACCTAGTTAGCATTTAGTTCGGGTAAGGATAAGAGTGACGCTAAATCAGTATTTAGCTTTGGTAAATATGGCTGAGGATAATGCTATATCAGTATTTAGCTTGGGTAAGGACTATGAAAGATGAAAGCTAAATTAGTGTTTAGCTTGGGTAAGAGTTTATGGATAAGGATGAGCGTAACACAGATGGATTTATTTTTACCATGAGTTTGACATAGGTTTGGATAGGACTGGACTATGGGTTTTGGGCTTTGACTATGGGTTTAGGTGGACCATGGACTTTAGGTGTTGAACATGGGTTTAGGTGAACCATGGGTTTTGGGTTTTGACAATGAGTTTAGGTGGACCATAGGCTTTGGGTTTTGACCATAGATTTAGGTGGACCATAGGCTTTGGGTTTTGACCATGGGTTTAGATGGATCATGGGCTTTGGGTCTTGACCATGGGTGTTCACCATAGGCTTTGGGTTTTGACCATGGGTTTAGGTGAACCATAGGTTTTGGTTTTTGACCATGGGTTTAAGTGGACCATAGGTCATGAGTTTTGACCATGGGTTTAGATGGACCGTGGGCTTTGGGTCTTGACCATGGGTATTGACCATGGGCTTTGGGTCTTGACCATGGGTTTAGATGAACCATGGTTTGAGTTTTGACAATGAGTTTAGGTGGACCATAGGCTTTAGGTTTTGACCATAGATTTAGGTGGACCATAGGCTTTGGGTTTTGACCATAGGTTTAGATGGATCGTGGGCTTTGGGTCTTGACCATGGGTGTTCACCATAGGCTTTGGGTTTTGACCATGGGTTTAGGTGAACCATAGGTTTTGGGTTTTGACCATGGGTTTAAGTGGACCATGGGTCATGAGTTTTGACCATGGGTTTAGATGGACCGTGGGCTTTAGGTCTTGACCATAGGTATTGACCATGGGCTTTGGGTTTTGACCATGGGTTTAGATGAACCATGGGTTTTGGGTTTTGACCATGAGTTTAAGTGGACCATGGGTCATGAGCTTTAGGTGTTGATCATAGGTTTAGATGGACCATAGGCTTTAGGTTTTGACTATGGGTTTAGGTGGACCATGGGCTTTAGGTGTTGACCATGGGTTTAGGTGAACCATAAGTTTTAGGTGTTGATCATGGGTTTAGGTGAACCATGGGTTATGAACTTTGGGTGTTGACCATGGGTTTAGATGGACTATGGGCTTTGGATTTTGACCATGGGTTTAGGTGGACTATGGGTTTAGGTGGACCATGGGTTTTGAGCTTTAGGTGTTAACCATGGGTTTAGGTGGACCATGGGCTTTGGGTTTTAGGTGTTGACCATGGGTTTATATGGACCATGGGTTTTGGGTTTGAAAATGTTTGGATAGGTTTTGAACTCTTCACAAGGTTCAAGATATGATGCATGTATGCATGAATAATTGAAAAAGGTTTTATGAAATACCAAGTTCAGTATTATGGTGCATACAATCCTAAAGAAAGGTTCTATGAGTCATTACATGAAAGGGTTAGGGTGGTTTAAAGGGAACCCATCATGCTAGAGATGCGATATACCTAACCACATGTGAGACAAGGAGTCTCGCGTAGGTCAAATGGTACGTGCATACTCGTTACACCTCTAAAAGGATTAGAGGATACGTCATGGGCTGGATGATTTCACTATCGGCAAGCAGACCTAAGGAAGGTTGCCCACTCAATGTTACTTTCTATCCTTTGTTTTCCTATAAGCTAGGTTTTTATGGACCAAGAGTCCAATGCAGTGATGCATGACAGAGTTATTTTGTATTTAAAGCCAAACTCAGTATTTTACCAAAAGTAATCTACCTTATCTTTTATTTGAAAAAGATTTTTAAATCCCTAGTGGAGTCGCCAACTGTAAGGTCTTGCCCGAACACTGGTCCAATCCGCCGAGGAATCGAAATGCTTTTCGGGAGAAACTCCACGATTGGAACTCATTGTGAGTTCAGAAAATTGATTTTTGTATTTTAAAAGTTGAAAAATGAGTCGCCACTTCAATTTACTTATTTTAATTAGGAAAATTAAAGAAAACCCAAATTGATTGACTCCAAAAAAGATTTGATTTTGTCCCAATGGAAAATGCATTAATCCGTAAGTGACTAAGGAGGGCTCGGGGATCAGGTTTTGGTAATTACACAATTCAGAAAAAATGTATTTTTCTTTAGTTCGACTAAAATTGCAAAATAACTCTTAAAAAGGAATTTTCATGAATGCATGAACAGAAATATAATGATGCATGAACAGTTATAGATGATAGGATGAAATGATAATTATAGATAAATAAGCAAAAATAATCCTACTTAACTATTACAAATCAAAACAAATGAAAAAGAAAGAGGATCTTTCCTCTAGCCCTTATGGGTACTAGGAAAAGCACACATTCCTCAATTAAGTTAAAGACATGAAAAATATAGAATTGAAATAAGATGCAAGTACAAATAAATCAAAGTAAAAAGGGGAAAATATTGTTAAAAAGATTTTGCAGTTGATGCCTTTTCAGAATGGCAGCCTATGTATCCTATTGAATAGGAATCAAACCCCACGCAGTTCTCCCTTATTGCGAAGGAGGAGTTTTGGAAAAGAGTATTGGTTTGTTTATTAATTTAATTGAATTAATAAATTTTAGATCTTTTCTGTTTTAAACCCAAAGAGAATTCTAGATCTGAGTTTAGAATTTTGAAAATGGAAAGAAGATTATACCTTTGCTTTCCTTGATTTTCGGATGAACGGGGCGAGCTTAACTCCAGATCTAAGCTCCACCTTAGATTCGAAACCCTTGGAAACCTGAATGTTAATAACAAAAGATTAGAAAATAGCATGATGAAATGTATCAGACAGAATTTTTGTCCTTCCCCTTCCCCAAATGAGCTGGAAAGAGGCTCTATTTATAGAGCTGGTAGGGGGGTGCCGGCGGTACGGACGGCGGCACCGGCACGTCGCCAGCGGCACAGGCAGCAACGGCAATGTGCTGAGCGTCCGGGCAGCACGTTAATCATGCCACCTGGCTACCGACACCAATTTCATGCCTCCTAAGGCGGTACAGCAAATACTCCACTCAAACGACAGCACGAAAGGCGTGCCGCCTAGAGCGGCGGCATGGCAAGTGTGCCGCCCAGGGCAGCAACATGCCTCTCGTCCGCTGGCCAGCTGGTTTGACCTGTTTCTTGCTTTTTCGTTCATTCTAGATCTATTTTAGTTTTGATTTAAGCTTGGTCTGATCCTATGGGTTCGTGACTGAAAAGCAGTTGACTGGAGGTGAAAAATTCAGGAAATTTATTTTTCAACAGGACGCTGCCCCCTTGACCCCTATCCGCTAACCGGCTAGTGGAACCGCTGTATGCATAGCGCCCTATTCTTAGTAGGTGTCAAGCTATAGCCGAATTAGGAGGTGCAAATTTGAGGGTTCACAGTTACGAATTTTAATACTTTCCTTAATTGTTTTCCAAATAACCAATTGTATTCACTTAAGGAAAGATAATTCCTTTCCTCCCAATTTCACATTTCGATTTCATATTACTCAATTAGAATCAATTTAAATAATTTCCAATATTCAATGAAACTAATTCTACTTTCACCTTTGAATTCCATAATTGAAGCTAGTTCACTAAATTTGGGAAAAATCATTTATATCGATTGAATTTTGAAATCAATATTTTATAAATCATGTTATACCATTCTTAAGCTTAATTTTCCCTTCAATTTCATGAATATAAGTTCAGTTCTCAAAATCTCCAATTTTTTTATAATTCCTAGAATTTGGGAGATACCATTAATTCCTCATCCAATCGTTAACTTGATTATAGAATTATGAAATTAGCATGTTAAAAAGCCTATATCATCAATTAAACACAGAAAACAATTATTAGAACTTGAACTTCCTCTTTTAACCTAAGTTATGCCTTTAAAATTTCAAGTTTTGAAATAAGCTTCTATAATTCATTTTAACACTTTCAAACAATTATTTTCCACCCTAAATAACCTTAGAATTCATCAAATAAGTCTTAGAATATTTCCCTCTAATTTCATTAATTTCGACCGATCGTTAACTCTATTTGAGCTCTTTATTTCCTATGCTTGTTTCCACTTGTTAAACCTTATGTTTGAAGCCCAAATTCCATATTTCATCAACTAACATACCAAGTAAACATTTTTTAATTTTAATCCATATTGGCCGATTCATATAGATGAAGGAAATGGAAAGTTTTTGCAACTATAATACCAAAGTCATGCTTAGAAATGAACATAAATTTTACTTATATATGAAATGTTGAATAGTGAGGATTTAATCATACTTAATCTAATGGCTAAGATTTAATCACAATAGATGGTTATGATTTAATCAAATTGGATAGCTAGGATCTTATCTAAGTTGATGATATTCATCATATAGTGTGGAAATAATAAAAATGAATATGGACACTGGTGTAGGAAAAGTGAAAATTCATGTTAGAAAAGGATTTGACTTAGTAAAAAATGATAGGTTCCAAGTCAAATTTGATGGCTAATCATCCTACACTCATTTTAACCTTAGTTAGCTATTCCTAACTCTAGTTAAGTGTATGTTCACTTAGTTATAGGCCTTATAAACCGGCCATCTAATGGGCTTGGGCCTTAGAGTCCAAAAGCCCATTAATAAATCCATAAATGCACATTTCATATTTGGTAACTTAATAAATTTTTCATTTCTTTTCTTTCATTTTGGTATATATACTTCTATCTTCTAATTTTACTATGCACTCTAGAAATTGTTAAATAAATTTTATTCACTTTATAATACACATTTACTAGCCCTTTAATAGTACTATTCAAGTAAGTAAATCATGTAGGCTCACTAAATCAAACTAAGTTTGACTTCTATTTTACTATTATAGCTTTGATTAAAATCAATTTCTTATGTCACTTTTATTATCTCTAATGACTTAGGAGATGTTTAGGTATTATGTTCATGTCCATTCACTAGCACTTTAGCGTCAAGTTATAAGAAAATAATTAACTTAGTCACGTTAAGTCAAACTCGATTTGACTTTCATTTTACTATTAAAATGTTTATCAAAATTGATTTTATTTTTCACTCATTGTCACTTTGATCATTAAAATCATTCCTTATGATATTCTTATGCTAGAAATGCCTTGGATAGTATAGTACATGAACATTATATTGTCACCATTGGAGCAGGTAGGTCACTTAGTCATATCAAATCTCTTCTGATTTCAATTTAATCTCACCATGAACAACACTCATTGGAATAAATCTCCTATGGCACCATTGCTAACTCTAATAGGTTAGGAAAGCATTGGGTATTATAACGAGATTGCCTATATAAAGAGAAAGAGTCTTTAGGCTTATTGATGTGAAGGATGATGAGGCGCCAGGCTTGTTGGTAATGATCTTGAAAGGCACTCCAAGTGTCACAACTCACTTGTTCAGCCGTGACAGTCCTAGGACATAGGGAGACATAAGGTCACCTAAACCAGTAGAACCCCATTTAACTCATAATCCTTTGCCACTTAGCAAGTAGGACCTTATCCTAAGATCATAACTTGATTACTTTCCTTGTTACCCATTGCTTGCTTATCATTTCCTAGTTAACTTACAACACGATTTACAAACACAACTTGTAAAATTTCTAAAAATTTCATTTCATATCAATAGCCAAATGTACATGATTTCATACATTATTGTAATAGTAATTACAATATGACTTACAACACATGTAAACTCGGTAATATTTTTATGCTAAACCTTTCACCACCATGGAGCTCTAAAATAGTAGCCTTCATTGTCAAGAATCACAAGGCTTGAATTTAGCAGAGCAACTTCTAAGCAGAAGAATATAGCTTGGAATTTACCTTGCTGACTCGTTGACCTTGCCTGAAAAATTTAAACCACTAAAGTATGAGACAAAGCTTAGTGAGTACATAATAATACAATATATACGGTGAGTATAAGGACTATTTTTAGGAAGGGCTCTTTATAGTAATGGAATGTTTTCAATCAATATTATGAATTCAAGAGTGGTGATCTAAGCCTTGCTCATTCACATGTATCACATTACATAAGACTGATTAGGTCTTACGGTTAGGCATTCCCCCCTAATAGAGATTGGCTACTCTCGCCCTACCCACTGTGAACCCTCAAATTTACACCTTCAGACAACCGGCACTCAATTACGAATGTATAGAATCAAATATGAGTTAAATCAGATTTGAAATGGGTTAGAACGGAGTAAAAAGAGGGTGTGTGGGCCATAAGGACCGCAAAGGGTGGTCCGTGACTGCATAGAGACTATGCGATACCTCACAGACCTATGCTGTACCACATAGGTCCTGTGCAATTACCGTTTGCCAACCTTACTTCTGTGCAATTTTTAAGACTTCTTGTGCTATTTTGTGCATTGGGAAGTGAATCCCACATCTGAAACTTGCCATTTCTTCTCCCAATCCTTTCCCTATAAAAGGACTACCTTCTTACCTCATTCCCACACTCAGAATTACTTAATCAAACTAATTGATTTCAAAGCAATCAAAATTTTTTATGGTTTGATCTTAAAGGAACGAACTTTTAGTTTAAAGTTTTATTTTATTTTGTTAGGGTGGTCATTTCGAGGTTGCTCTCCTTAAATCAGTTCAAGGAGGTCCCAATAACGCCGTCTGAGTCCCTATTTTAGGGTTGTCATCCCGTCGAGCCAAAAAGGTGAAATTGTGATCTAGTCATCCGCCTCATCCGCTCTACATCCCAAAGTCTCGTCTTTGTAAGGTAATTATTTACTTGTTTTCTTATTTTGTTTTGTTTTAGTATTTCTTTTGCTTTATATTGCTCTATTTGTTTTATTTTATTTTTTTTCTTAGGATTGCTTTGTTTATTCTTTTCATTTATTGTCTCTTTGCTTGGCATGTTTTGTCGTTTTCTTTCATTATTTTCAGGCATGTTGATGAGAATCTAATTTAGTCAACTAGGTAAACAATTTGAATTGATGCATCGACTTGTTAATTAAAACCTGACCTAATTAACAACTTGGCAATCAATCAACCTGATTTAATCAATCAACTCACATTTCAATCAATGAACTGAAATATGATAAAATGGCTAGGTTAAACTAACCCCTTCGCAAGGAGGGCGAACTACACGGATTTTGATTCCCATTCAAAGGGATACGTAGGCTTGCTTGTTTAAGGCATCAAATCCAATTTAAATAAAATATAACATTTCTCTTGTATATTCTTTTATGAATTATTTCTTTTCTTTGCGATATTTGCTTTTAATTTGTTTTCTTTGTTATAATATTGATGTTGTCTTTCTTTTGCAGTATTTTCTTTAGTAATTATTTTGGGGAATGTGTGACCTCCTTAGAACCTATA
The DNA here is from genome assembly GCA_947687605.1 of Reutealis trisperma. NCBI lineage: Eukaryota > Viridiplantae > Streptophyta > Magnoliopsida > Malpighiales > Euphorbiaceae > Reutealis > Reutealis trisperma. The sequence continues at coordinate 182,585 of CANTUT010000837.1, read as the reverse complement.
AAGGCTAGAGGAAATATCACCTATTGTAGTTTTAAATTATAAAATTAATTCTTTTACTTTATTGCTTTATCGCTTTGGATGAATATTTATTTATTTGTTTATTCATGCATTATATAATTATTCATGCATTATGTAAACTATTCATGAAATTCATTTTAAGTCATCTTGTATTAAATTTTTCAAACTAATTATTTTTCTAAATAAACCAAAAACCTAGTCCCTGAATCCTCTTTGGTTTCGAGGCTAGTGATCTTTTCCTTTGGGATATTAATTGGAGTCAAATTGGGTTTTTCCCATAATCTTTTCCCAAATAAAATAAAATTAAGGTAGCGACTCTTTTCAAAATCAACCTATCTGAACCTGAGGGTCCTATTGTGAGTTCAAATCCAAATGAGCATTTCGATCCCACTTAGTGGATCAGACCAGTGCTTGGGCAAGGCCTCACAGCTAGCGACTCCACTGGGGACACCTTTTTTTTTAACAAAAGAAATAAGAGGACTATCAATTGGTTTAAATCAAAGTGTGGCAATTTTAATACGTAAATGACTTTCATGCATCATTTGCATTGGCTCCTTGCCTTTTAACCTAGATTTCTTAGGAAAAAAGTGGGTAGAAAGTAACATCGAGTGGGTAACCCTCCTTGGGTCTATTCGCTGATAGTGAAATCATCCACCTTATGACAAATCCTTTGATCCTTTCAAAGGTGTAACAAGCATGCATGTACTATTAGACCCACGTGAGGCTCCTTGACTCATATGTGATTAGGTATATCGCTGCTCTAGTGTGACAGGTACCTTGTACACCCTTACCCTTTCATGTAATGGATCTAGAACTTGGACCATAGGTTGTATGTACCCTCAATCAAGCCTATTTGCATATCCATGAAATAGTTTTTCATTTATGCATTCATGCATACATGTATAAACTCAAGAACCTTGAACAAAATGCAAAAGCCCATCATCCTAAATAAAAAACTGCTAGCCCAAAACCCATAATCCATCATCATCTAAAAGTCTGTGATTGCCTTGAATCTTGATCTTTCCCTATCTTTAAGACAAACACTTACCCTTTTCTATTTGACCCTTGTAAGGTATCTAAGATGGCTGAAGAAACCACAACCTTCCTATTGGCACTAACCCAACTGTGACTCATCAAGAGGAAGAGACCTTTCAAATGGAAGCATTCATGACTAGCCTTCTAATGAGATAAGAGAAGCAAATTGAAATTATGGAGAGAAATTTCAAGCTACTCTAGAAGCCCAGAAAGCCCAATTTCAAGAGCAAAGACGGTCTATCCTTGAAGAGGTCCGAAGTATGATTGGCCAAGTCTCCGTTAATCCAGCTGTGACCTCACCTACCTTGAACCCAAGTCATACAACCTATGGCTTGACATAAATCCCCATAAACACTGCCTCCTCCTTCAAAACAACCATTGACCTAACTGATAGAGGAAAAGCAATAGCTGATGCACCATCCATTCAATTGCCAAATATCACCACCCCACCCATGCAAAATCCCAATATCTCATCATAACCCCTATAAGTTGCTGCTCACTCTGCTACTTCCTCCCCCATAGATCCTTTTCAAGGGAAGGAACTTTTCTCACACTCTGAGCTAAAGCCTTTTATGAAGAAATTTGAAGTCTTGGAGAAATTTGAAGTCTTGGAGAAGACCATTAAGAATCTAAAGAGGCATGATGACTTGGTTGATGTCAGTGACTTGACCCTTTTTCCCAATGCTAGATTTCCACCTAAGTTTAAAATACCAAACCTTGATAGATTTAACTGGACCACTTGCCCCAAAACTCACATGAAAATGTATGTAGGGGCGATGAAGCCATTTAGAGTGGATGATGAACTTTTGGCTCAGTTATTTCAATAATCCCTTATTGGAACTCCAATGAAGTGGTTACTTAACCTTAACCCAAATCAGAAAAGAACTTGGGATGACATATGCAATGCATTTGTCAAGTAGTACCATTATAATGTTAAGGTGGATATAACAAGAAGGGATTTAGAGACAACTAAGCAACTTCCCAAGGAGTCCTTCTCTACGTTTCTTACAAGGTAGAGGACTAAGGCTGCTCAGATGTAAACCACCATACCAAGTAAGAACATATTGACATTATTGTAAAAAACCTTCTCCCAGTTTACCAGAACATCTCGTGACCCAATATCTGCCAAACTTCAAAGCCCTCATTTCCACTGCTTTTAAAATAGAGGATTTAATCCAGAGCAGCCACTTGAAAGATGAATCCTCTAACCCCAGATACAACAAAAACATGCCTTACCAATCCAATGTTACCTCTTCAGCAGGTCAAAAAAAGGGGCAGGTATCAACCATTTCTCACCACCAACAAACCATTTCACACCACCAACCATTGAGACTAGAAATGAGGGCCTTCACTGATCTTGGGGTCCCATTGGTTATAGTCTACAAGAAAGCACTAGAAGTAAAAATAGTAAAGCCTCTAAAGCCCATAGCACCCCCAAATCCATTACCCAAATTCTATAATCCCAATGAATACTGTAAGTATCATCAAGGAGCTGGGCACAAGATTCATGCTTGTAAAGCCCTGAAACATAAAATCCAAGACTTAATTGATAGTGGTGACATCATTCCACCAAAACCAAGCCCAACATCACCACTAATCCACTTCCAAACCACAAAGTCAACTTCATCACCGCTTTTGACCTGAAGTTGAACCTATCTCTATGATTCGATCAGCTTCTGATTTTTATTGTGTGCTCAATTTGAGTAATTTAGCTGAGAAAATAGATGCTATAACTAGAAGTGGCAGAGTTCATCAGATACCAGCCCCTCAAGCCAACCAACCACCAATACAACCTATTCCACCTCTAGCTGAGAAATTTAAAAGGAGTCTTAAACTTTACGAAGACCCCATCCTTAAATAACTCAAAAAGACCCAAGCCAACATATCCATTTGGAGCCTAATCCAGTCATCTTACCCTCATTGCCAAGCTCTTTGCAAGGCCTTGAATCAATGCCAAGCTCTAATAGATATCACCACCAAAACTTTGGTAGCCTCACTCACCAATGCCACCAGAGCTATGCCATCTCCTTCATCGACCATGATCTGCCTAAAGGGGGGCCAAGCCATAACTATGCTCTTTATATAATAGTCCTAACTTGTGGTAAGACTATCCGGATGGTATTTGTAGATAATGGGTCAGCTTTAAATGTATGCCTATTAAAGGTAACTAGTTGTTTAGGATTGGAAGTCTCGGACTTTACACCTTTGGATCAAATTGTAAGGGCTTATGACAATACCAAAAGAGAGGTGTTAGAAGTAGCTACTTTGGATGTCACCATTGGCCCTGTCACTACTCCCATCCCTTTTCAAATTATTGATGTTCTAGCATGCTTTAATCTCCTCCTTAGAAAGCCCTGGATTCATCAAGCTAAAGCCATCCCTTCATCTTTGCATCAGAAGCTTAAGTTCCCTCATGGAACTTCCATTGTAACCATCAAGAGGGATGGACATGGGAGGAGTGAGACCCCAAACCCTGTGCCCATACTAGAAATTCAACCTGAACAAGCTTTGTTGCCACTCACTAGGTTCTCTTTCGACGCCATCCAGTTCATTAAAGCAGAGGGAGGTAAAGAATATGTTCCTTTTGATTTTGATCCTTATGGTAATATTGTTATTGCTAACATGATGAAGAATATGAATTACTTTCCTGGATTGGGTTTAGGTAAGGGCCAACAAGGAATAAGCAGTTTCAAAGAGTACCTTGTAGCCACTCCACCTTTTGGACTTAGCTACGAACCAATTGAAGAAGACTTGGCTGAAATGGAAAAAAGGGTCAAGGAGAGGGTGAAAGCCCTAAAGAGAAGTGAGTCCTATGATTGGCCTATGCGCCCCTATTTTAAAACTCTAATTGGCTACTTTGTGAAAGAAGGAGAAGATTTTCCTTATCATGGTTTTCCTGAACTGTGGGTCTATCCCATTTCCAAGAAAATGACACCGAAATTTGAAATATTCTTTGATGTCAAGTTGAGCATAAAGGATTATGAGCCAGTTTTCATTTTGGAGCAAGATTGGGAGGAAAATATGGAGGCCACTCTCTTTGAGCAAGTCCTTATGATCAGAGAAAAATAAGAGATACATCCCACTCATTTTATCCAACCAACCTAAACCTAACTTGACAACTGCTACTATGAGGGATGAGGTGACCAGTCAGAGTTCCCATTGGAATCCTCATCAGAGTTTGAGTCTAACCCAGAGTCTGAGCTAGAGTCTCTTGAGTCTTTTTCTCATTTTCTTCTTTCAAGTCTGTAAATAATCATTCTTTCAATTTTGATGTAACCATGGACAATAATTTTTTCATTTACAATAAGAAATTTGAGTTTTCTTCTTACGATTATGTATCTTCTATTTCATTCAATACTTTATCCCATTTGAATAATACATCCAAAAAAGAGATAAATGAAATAAAAAATGATGCAAGTAAAGAACCAATCAATACTGGCACCAATGAGAATCCCAAAACTACATTCATTACATCTACATGTTATAAAAGGGATGGCTTTGTCAAATTGATCCAAGAGTTTGTTAACTGCTTTGCATGGACCCCTAAGGACATGACTGGCATAGATCCAAGCATAGCAGTTCATAAGATCCCCACTTATGACCATGTGAAGCTTGTCAAGCAGAAGTTGTGAAGGCTGAAGACAAAATGGTCCTTGCCCATTAAAGAAGAGATCACCAAGCAACTAGACAATGGATTCATAAAGCCGATCACATACCTTTCATGGTTAGCCAATATTGTTCTAATATCAAAGAAAGATGGTAAAGTGCGAATGTGTGTTGACTACTAAGATCTGAATAAAGCCTGCCCAAAGGATGATTTCCCACTACCTCATATTGACCTATTGGTTAACCATATGGCAAGGTCTGAAATAGTCTCCTTGACTGATTTGTATGCTAGTTATAACCAAATTTGGGTTCATCCGCTAGATAAAGAGAAGACTGCTTTTGTGACTGAATAGGGAACTTATTGTTATAAGGTAATGTCATTTGGGTTGAAGAATGCCAAAGCAACTTATCAAAGGATGGCTACTACTATCTTCCATGACATAATCCATGAAGATGTTGAAGTGTATATGGATGACATGGTGATAAAATCTGAGACAGCTGAAGGGCACTTAGAAGCATTAAGGTGATTCTTCCTTAGACTTCGCCAATATAACCTAAAGCTCAACCCAGCAAAATGTCTCTTTGGCGCATCATCAAGGGTTTTCCTTGGATAAATGTTTAGTAAAAAAGGCATTGAGGTTGATCTAGCCAACTCAAAGGCAATTTTAGAAATGCCACTTCCTAAGACAAAGAAGGAGATTAGAGGTTTTTTAGGATGGCTCTAATACATTAGTCGATTCATCTCTTAATTAGTTGTTGTATGTAGACCCATATTCAACTTATTGAAGAAAAGAGCCTTTAAGCAATGGAACAAAGACTACCAAAAAGCCTTTGAAGCAATCAAAGAATATCTCCTAAACCCCCTTATCCTACAACCACCTAGACCAGGTAATCCATTACTCCTATACCTCTTTGTCGCTCAAAAGGCTATGGGGCCAATGCTTGCTTAAAATGCCCTAGATTCACACAAAGAAAATGCCATCTACTACCTAAGCAAGCGACTGCTCACCCATGAACTTAATTACAACCAAATTGAAAAGCCATGCCTTGTTTTGGTATGGGTATGCCATAAACTCCAACATTACCTCAGCTCCTACACCACTCATATACTTGCTAATAAGAGCCCATTGAAATTTCCTATGGAGAGACTAGTTCTTGATAGTAAGATGGTGAGATGGATGGCTGTTCTAGCAGTGTATGATTTGAAGTATGTCCAGAGGAAGGCTATAAAGGGAAGTGTAGTAACTAATCAATTAGCTGCAGCCCCTATAGACAGCAAATGATCTGAGCCAGAATTCCCTGATGAGGATATTATAGAGCTAAAAGTTGAAGTTTGGAAGCTTATCTTTGATGGTGCAGCAAATAATAAGGGTTATGTTGCTGGGATTGTCATGGTTACCCCTAAGGGAGAAAGTCTGCCTATGGTTGTTAAGCTAGCTTTTGAAGTAACAAATAATGAGGCTGAATATGAAGCCTGCATTGCTGGGTTAGAAGTTCCTATGAATCTTAGAGTTAACTATTTAGAGGTCTATGGGGATTCCAATCTGATTATGTCACAAGCTTTGGGTAAATGGAAGATAAGAGAGGAGCATTTGGTTCCTTATCATAAGCACCTAGAGGATCTTGCAGAGAACTTTCATGAGTTATCATTCCATTATTTACTTAGGGCTAAAAATCAGTTTGCAGATGCTTTAGCCACTCTTACATCAATGCTGGATATGAGTGATGGAGAGATAATCAGACCTATGGTGATTGAAGTAAAAAGGGAACCTAGTTATCACACCATGTGTATGCACATTCATTTGGCTAATCAGAAACCCTAGTATTGGGATATCTTTATCTACCTGCAAAATGACAAATATTCGAAATGGGCAACCAAATCAGAAAGAAGAACTCTGAGGTAGTTGGTCAGCAATTTCATCTCAAATAGAGATGTCTTATATGAAAGAGCATGGGACAACATACATTGAGGTTTTTAACTGATAATGAAGCTCAGAAGATCATGGAATGAGTCCACAGTGGTGAAGAAGGTCCTCACACGAATGGGATTGCATTAGCTTGGAAGATAATGAATTTGGGGTATTTCTGATTGACTATGAATCAAGACTGCGCCAAATTTGTACAAAGATGCCATAAATGCTAGATTTATGCAAAACTCCAAAAGCAACCTTCTGTTCCACTTAACCCAATCGCAACTCCTTGGCCTTTTGTAACTTGGGGTATTAATGTCATCCGGAGGATAAGCCCCAAATCTTCCAATGGACATGAATACATCTTAGTCGCGATTGACTATTTCTCAAAATGGGTTAAGACTGCTCCTTACCAAGTGTTGGATTCCAAAAGAGTAGCTCAGTTTATTCGAACTAACATCCTTTGTCAGTTTGGAGTTCCTTTTGAAATCATCATGGATAATGGGTCATATTTTCAGAAAGAAGTGATCCAATTATTGAAGAAAAAAAAGATCCAACATCATATATCCTCTCCCTATCGGCCTCAAACCAATGGTGCAGTTGAAGTAGCCAATAAGACACTAAAAACCCTCTTACAAAAGATGATCGATAATCAAAAGAATTGGCATCAACAATTGCCATTTGCTTTATGGGGGCACCGCACTTCCATTCATACCCCAACAAGTGCAAGCCCTTACTTATTGGTATATAGCATGAAAGTTGTTTTGCCAATTGAAGTTGAAATTAGATCAGCTAGAATCATGAGAGAAAATCAGTTGGAAGAAACAAAATGGATAAAAGGTTACCATGATCAACTTAACGCCATTGATGAAAAGAGAATGGATGCCTTATAGTGGATTCAAGGTTATCAACAGAAGATATCAAGACACTTCAACAAAAGAATTAAGGGTAGATGCTTGGAAGAAGGAAATTTGGTTTTGAAAGAAATCAGAACTCCTATGCATGATCCTAGGGGAAAATTCAGACCAAATTGGACTAGGCCTTATGTACTCAAAAAAATCCTGTTGATATGATGCAAATTGGTATAACTAAACTAATGAAATAATAATTTGTTTTGTGTGTGCATGCATTCATTTCATTATAAATTAGTGCATTTAACTTTGTTTTTAAGTTTTGAAATGTTTCTTAGCAAATATCAAGTTTAAAAGGTGTAATGCTTGAAGAAGGAGGCTTTTTGCAAGGCTAAGACAAAGAGACAGAGTGTGCCGACTCGTGACTCACTATGTCGACTCGTGACAATAGCCTAGTGTGCTGACTCGTGACTTAATGTGCTGACTCATGATAGTAGGTAGTGTGCTGACTCATGCCCACCTGTGTCGAGTAGTTATAGCACCCTTTCATGACATCTCTTCACAAACACTCCTTTTTGTAAAAGGCATCACTTGGGACACCTTGAGGCTTATAAATACATGTGTTTGGCCTCACTTTAGGAAATGTTAAGTTAGTATTTGATAGCTTTTAATTAAAAATACTTAGTGCAAATTCAAGTGATATAATTAGTCTAAGATTGAAGAAATTTTTAAGAGGTTCAAGGAAGCATTCAAAGGCTACTTTCTACAAAGTAATTTTCTGAAGAAGGAGTGAAGAAAACATCATCAAGTTTCCTTTCCCTTGTCTTTTTGACTTGTTCCTTTGATGTTCTAATTGTCTTCTTGTCACTACTTTGTCATTAACACTATGGAATTACACTAAGTTTAAGTTATTTGAATTGCAATGAAGTTTTGATTTTAACTACTTTATTTTCTATATGCATTGAAAGATTTAATTTCAATTGAGTACTTAATTATGTTGTGTATGCTTGATCAACATATATAACTTGTTAATCAATTTATTCATAATGAGAGTTGGGATAACTTAGTGGACAAGCAATTGAAGTTACTTAGGGGTTAGGATAGTACTTGGAGACAAGCAATCCACTCTAAAGGGATTAAAGGAAATGACATGAAATTTAATGGTTTTGTTCTATCTCTATAATGAGATGAGAATGCTTATAGACTCTAGATCAAAATACTTTTAATTGACAATGAGAATTGCTTTTAAAAACTTTAGGTCATGTTCTCAATCTTTGCATGCATATAACTCTTATAACTAAAATCAATCCGGATTTATAATTCTAATAACTAACATTCTTTATTCATAAATTAGGATAATAATAATAGAATTTAGTTTAGATATAAATCCTTTTTTAATATTATGTTCCTATCCATCTTAGTATCTATTTGGTTAATATAAGATTTCTCAAATTCCCTTAGTTCGACACCCTACTCACTCTATACTTAGTCTTAGAGACTAGGGTATTAAATTTGACTCGCATCACCTGTCAAGTGGAGCTGCTATTCTTATGGATCTAGACGGGGTGGAGTTCGCCAATCCATGCAACTTGGATCAACTTAAGCGTTATTTATGTGAATGTCAATTTTTTGTTTTTCAAGCATCATGTAATTAGAACTATGCACACCTGATTCTCCAAAATATTTGCTAATTAGTCTAGATTGCAAAGATGTAAGGAGATACATAGGCAGCCCATTATGGGTCCGGTCCAATTTTTAACAAAAATTACCATTTTTGTGCTTCCATCATTTGGTTCTATGATTGCAAAAATAAAAAAATAAAAAAAAGAGGAATAATAGAAGTAAAAAATAATAATAAAAAGGAAAAGAAAAGAAAAAAGAGAGCTCGCTAAGTTAAAAACCCGAAATGGCAGCTTAGGCAAAAATAAGAGCAAATAAATGATGTATTATTCAAAATTCATTTAAAAAATGAAATCAGTGTAAACACAAGATCTAAAAATGACAAATCTGCTGTCCATGGCTATATCTAAAGCCCCAAGTCCTAAAGTCCTAGAAGTCTAAGCCACTTTCTTCTTTCCCTTTGGATCATCCATCTCAGAAGCAGTCTCTTCTGTAACCTCCTCATCCTCAATTTCATGTAGCAAGGCCACCCTCCTCTTCTTCTCTATAGGCCAAAACATAGCAATCCACCATCAGTTGTACTCCTCCAGCCTATCAAACCTATGAGATGGGAAAATAGTATGAAAGCCTCTCATCCAGCCATTCATAATAGCCCTAGCCATAGTGGGTGTAATCAGAGTAACTTGGAATAGAGCGCAGTCAGGAGGCACTCCTTGTGCATGACCCATTTATCTCAAAACCCGTGTCCCTCGATAGAAGGTTACCATATGCAACCCCAGAAGGTAGACTATCCGATAACCAAAACTCATGATCATGAATTTCTTGATCTTGTACCAAGGGCAGAACTATAGCTGATCCTTTGAATCCAACTCAAGTAACTATGAGATCCACTCCCTCTCTGAGCTAAATTTGAGAACTATCTTTCGTGACCTATACCAAAAGGTTGAGTAATCCCTTTTAGTAGGAGGAGCAACTACCTTTAAATGATCCCTGAGCCATATCTACTTTGGAATACGATTATGTGAAAAGGGGTAAAAGGAAAAAATGATATAAGAAGGAAAATTCAAAAAACATAACTGTAGAATAATTAGGCTCATAGACCATGAACCATCACTCCTATATGCTTGATCCAAATGAAGAATGGTCTCAGCCAGGATAATTGCAGCAATCGAGCATCTATCTTCCATTTGTCTCACCAACTTTGTTATCCTAATATCTCCCCAACCCATAGGACCTATAAACAAAAAGCCTAAAGCCAAGTAGAAAGATAGAGCTCACATACGATGATCTTGCCAGACATCATCCTCAAATCTTTGGGGTCAAGGAACTCGGCAATCACAGCAGTAAGATCAACCCATCCCCTATAACCATAGGGCTAGCAGTTGCCACATCCAATCCCAAAAGCCTTTGGGAAGAGTTAAAATAACCTATCCTTTCAACTGGAGTAGCCAGGTTTGCTTCGGGATGAAACCCTAGAAGTACACTAAACTCCTTAAAAGTAGGGTACATCTTTTCCATACTTGCCCTAAACTTGAACGCATGAACATCAGGATCCCAAAATTTCAAACATGCCCTCAAGAAATCCCAATCAATTCTCACACCCCTTAGGGTTGATGTGGCACTGATCCGAAATCTTCCTAGATTGATTCGCTCCACTTGTTCAAGGTTCTTAATCCATAAATGCATAGAGTGACTGAAGTTGGGCTCCATAGAAAAGAAAGAAAAAAGAGAGAGAAATGAGAAATAATAGGAGAAAGAAATAAACAAAGAAAGAAAAAAAGGCGGAAAAGAAAGAAAAAAGAGTGGAAAAAGAAAGAGAGAAGGCTTGAAAAAGAAAGAAAAATAAAGAGAAAAGCTTACCAAGGGTCAAAGAAAAGTTAATATGAAGTTTTGGGCACTAAAAGGACCTATTTATAGAAGAAAAATGACTAAAAGACGGAATATTGCTATAAGAATCGTAGAAAATATCTGCAAAAATGCAAAGGCCAAATGCAATGACCGCATAAGACCTATGCGAAACTGTATAGGCCATGTGCGATACCGTACAGCTTTGTGCAATTTCACAAAGTCTCTGTGTAGTTTCACACAGCTCTTTATGGTTTTGCACCAACCTGAACCTCTTTTGGACCCCTGATGCAATCCGTCATGCAATTCTTAGTCGAAAAAGAGAGAAAAATGGCAGAAAAGAGTCTAGAGAAGTTGTAAAATAACTAAAAGGGGCCCTGTCATGCGTTTTGCATCCATAAGCATACATAAAACCCAAACAAAGCATATCATCTCATAGCATAATCATCTCATAAAAGTTCAAAAGATGCCATGTTATAGTACTTGCATACATACATCCATACATGCATACACGACATTTGCATACATAAGTCATAAATGCATAACAGGAAAACAGGTCTATAAATAAGGCTAATCTCTACCACACCTTTGCCTCCTCCTTTGTGGTGGAGACCTATCGCCGCCATCAGATAATCCTTCAAAAGACATGGCTGAGGATAGTGCTGATCTCAGTCATCCAACCATCTCATAGTTATGTCGGGCCCAGTCCATCGGAACCTGCAGAAAGTAGAAAGGAGTCAGAAACAAAGATATATAACCATTCAGGCATACAAATGCATTTTATAGACCTCAGCAATGCCATCAAAGAATGGTGGGTATCCTGATAGCAGAGTATTATGAATATTGTATCTAACTATCCCATGATCTCTAGCAAAGTAATCTAGATCCTTAGTGGCCCAGAGATACTAAGAAAAAGCTCTACTAGGTCCTGCACTGGTACTCGAACCTGCACTTGTACTAGCACCCCTTCTCTCTTATGGTGCATGAGCAAAACTAGCTGCTGGTATGGGTCGAGCAAGTCTATCATGAAAAGGTACCCCTAGTATCAGCCTACTACGGTAGAAAGCATCATAGTCAGCCTCAGGATCTAGTAAAGATTCTATCAGAAGTCCTACAGCTAGTACATCCTGGTCACAAATGCAAAGTCCATATCGCATCTCGATAGAGGGATCAACAAGAACAACCCTCTCTCTAGTGATCTATGCAGGGACCCTCTCTCTAAGATAGAACATTCAGTCATATCAAAAATGCAATAGAAGGTGAATAGAAGATAAAGCTAGGGTCGACCCCATCCTCTCTAGTAGAATCATCATCCTTGACACAAAAGTCCTCCTTCAGACCTGTAAGGACATAAGAGGTGAATCATGAAAGCAGTGAAAGACATAACAAGTCCAAAAATGATCCATACCTGAGATACATTGAGCTGAGAGAAGAAAGCTCTGATCCCATGGAAGCTCAGTCGCTCATGTCTACCTCTGTTCTCTGATCTCTAAATATGACCATATGGAATATGGCCTGTAGTCGCATCCCTCGTAAGGGGAGATAAAGAGGGGAAGTACTCATAAGCCTAATACTACAAATCAGATAATGGTTAATCAGACAATCAAACAGGAGGCAAATATGTGATAAAACAGAGATATCAAAGCATACCTCCCAACAAAGATCCCTTGGGAGAGATCAGACATCTCCCTATATATAGCACAAAGTATTAATCCTCTCTAATCAAACTCACCAATAACAGTCAGATCCTCTAATGAGCAAAGGATATTCAAGTCGATAGTATCCCTCCTCGTGTGAATAAATGAGCAGCTGAGTATCATCAGTATAATAAGGTGGGCATCCTACTCATCTATAGCTCGGACTCTGACGTAAATGATGGAGTCAATGTGATCCCAAAGCCAAACCTGGGAAAGACGGATGTGGCCTTGAGATGGAGCCACACCTAGCAGTGCCTCTAATCTCCCCTTAGGTAGCCTGTGCCACTCGGCATAGAACTCCAAGGGGCGCCGATGAAAATGCAACCTTGTTAGCATCATCAGGTCTAAGGGAGTCATCTTTATCTCCCCACAAGGGAAATGGAAAGTGTTAGTGGTATGCCACCATTTCTCTGCCAAAGCTCACAGTAATGGTAGATTACCCTCATAAGAGTAATCTAATGAAAGGGAGCCGAGCGGCCCTGATGGCTCAATAAGATCCCTAACTTGGGGACATGTTTCCAGGAAAGTATCTACAACTGACAGGTTTGACCATCCCCCTCTAGACCTAAAGCTCACATCCTTATTTTGGAAAAAAAAAAAAAAAAAAAAAAAAGATCATACTATCAGCATTTTCATTTCATTTTGCTATCTAATTACATGTATGTATTTTCTTGTTTATACAAACTATTTTGTAAAAAGAGAGAGAGAGAGAGAGAGAGAGAGAGAAAGAGAGAGAGAGAAATATAAATACCTCCATGGCACGAGTCCGAGACACATAATGCTCTGACTCCTAAAATAGATTATCAGGCTGGGTGTTCTCCCGGGGGGCCTGGTAGCTCCGAGTATGGCGGCTGCTAGATGGGAAAGCCATGGAAAAAGAGAGAAAAGAAAAGAAAAGAGAGAAAAGAAAAGAAGAGAGAGAAAAGAAATGTCAAAGAGAAGTTACAGAGAATTGAGAGAAAAGAAAGTTAAAGAGAGAGTGAAAATGTAAAAAATGAGAAAAGGTGAAAAAGTGAGAAGTGATTACCTCTTTATATAGGGGGTCTACTTGTATAGTAAACTCCCACTGCTAGATCACTCAGGATGCGATTTTGAACTCATTTCAAGTCAGAATTCAGCACCGTCAGTTCCAGTGCATTTGCAATATTTTTCTCTTTCTTAAGATATCATGTTCTCCTATATTAGACTTAGGATGCTTTTGTTATGACAGAAATAGCAGAAAATCAAAAATTCTTATAAAATAGAAAATCATCCAAATTAGACCATAAATGTCTCAAAACTGACTGAGCATCAAGCTGGACCGTCCAGAACAGAACAAGATCCCTACTTCTACCATATTTCATCAAATTAACTCTTCTCTGACATTAAGGTCGGACAGATAGCCTTAATTTAAATTCTCTAATATTAAGACTAAACAGATTGTCTTAATTGAGATTTCCCCATATCATTCTCAAATTAAGGCTGAACAGATAGTCTTGATTAAGAGTTACTCAAATCAACTTTACTTTTAACATTAGGGCCGAATAGATAGCCTTAATTAAAATTCACCAAGATTATTTTTGCATCCAACGTCAACGCGGGACCGATAGCCACTGACAAAACTTTATTTATCCTATGGGGTTTCCTCTAGAAGGATTTGGAAACAACACATAAGTCCAGAATCTGACATGGTACCTTTTCTCCCCAGGTTTAATATCATCAGAATTGCCTTCCCGATAGATCAATTTCGATAAAGGGGCAACTGTGAACCCTCAAATTTACACCTTCAGATAACCGGCACTCAATTACGAATGTGTAGAATTAAACCAGACTTAAATTAGATTTGAAATGGGTCAGAACGGAGTAAAAAGAGGGTGTGTGGGCCATAGGGACCACACAGGACAGTCCATGACCATATAGAGACTATATGGTACCGCATAGACATATGCGGAACCACATAGCTCCTGTGTGGTTACCGTGTGCCAACCTGACTTCTGTGCGATTTTCGAGACTTCCTGTGCAGTTTTATGCGTTAGGAAGTGAATCTCACATCTGAAACTTGCCATTTCTGCTCCTAATCCTTTCCCTATAAAAGCACTACCTTCTTACCTCTTTCCCACACTCAGAATTGCTTAATCAAACTAATTGATTTTAAAGCAATCAACATTTTTCAAGGTTTGATCCAAAAGGAATGAACTTTTAGTTTAAAGTTTTATTTTATTTTGTTAGGGTGGTCAATTCGAGGTTACTCTCCTCAAATCCATCCGAGGAGGTCCCAATAATGCCATCCGAGTCTTTATTCTAAGGTTGTCATCCCGCCGAGCCGAAAAGGTGGAATTGCAATCCGGTCATTCGCTTCATCCGCCTACGTCCCAAAGTCTCATCTTCATAAGGTAATTATTTTCTTATTTTCTTATCTTGTTTTGTTTTAGTATTTCTTTTGCTTTATATTGCTCTGTTTGTTTTATCTTGTTTTTTTTCTTAGGATTGCTTAGTTTATTCTTTTTGTTTATTATCTCTTTACTTGGCATGTTTTGTCGTTTTCTTTCATTATTTTAAGGCATGTTGATTAGAATCTAATTTAGTCAACTAGTAAATAATTTGAATTGATGCATCAACTTGTTAATTAAAACCTGACCTAATTAACAACTTAGTAATCAATCAACCTGATTTAATCAATCAACTCACCTTTTAATCAATGAACTAAAACAAAATAAAATGGCTAGGTTAAATTAACCCCTCTGCAAGGAGGGCGAACTACGCAGATTTTGATTCCCATTCAAAGGGATACATAGGCTTGCTTGTTTAAAGCATCAAATCCAATTTTAATAAAATATAACCTTTCTCTTGTATATTCTTTTATGAATTATTTCTTTTCTTTGCGATATTTGCTTTTAATTTGTTTTCTTTATTATAATATTGATGTTGTCTTTCTTTTGCAGTATTTTCTTTAATAATTATTTTGGAGAATATGTGACTTCCCTAGAACCCATAAGGCCTAGAGGAAGTATCCCCTATTTTAGTTTTAAATTGTAAAATTAATTCTTTTACTTTATTGCTTTATCGCTTTGGATGAATATGTATTTATTTGTTTATTCATGCATTATATAATTATTCATGCATTAGTAAACTATTCATGACATTCATTTTAAGTCATCTTGTATTAAATTTGTCAAACTAATCATTTTTCTAAATAAATCAAAAACCTAGTCCCCAAATCCTCTTTAGTTTCGAGGCTAGTGATCTTTTCATTTGGGATATTAATTGCAGTTAAATTGGGTTTTTCCCTTAATCTTTTCGCAAATAAAATAAAATTAAGGTGGCGACTCTTTTCAAAATCAACCTATCTGAACCTGAGGGTTCCATTATGAGTTCAAACCCAAATAAGCATTTCAATCCCACTTAGCAAATCGAACTCAAGTGTACAAGGTCTGATGTATTACTCCATATCAGAAAGGTATTTCTGCTTATCAATAGACATTCAATAGAAAAGTTCATAGAAGGTTTACATTAAGGAATTCAATGATCATATTATGAATTCAACATGATAGATTCATAATAGGCAATTGTCATTAAGAAGCATTATATCAAATGGCTTAATATTCAATAAGCAATTCAAGCTCATCAAGGAATTGTAATACTTCAACGATTATTGTTTGAACAATAAAGGTTCAAAGCATATAACACAAGTCATATTATATTATTAAGTACTCATCTTGGACTCTTTTGCTCCTATTTACGTTTGACTTTGATGCAAATGGTGCTCCTTACACTCTTAGACATTATCCTTGTCCTTGTCTTTAAATTCTACACATTACATTTTAATTATACAATAATCACTTCTTTGTAATATCATTAGTTTAAATTTAGCTAAACTTATTAACACTTCCATTTTGTTCATTGTAGTGCTGCCTTATTACTTTTAAGGTCAAGACATACTATACATGTACTTATTACTCATTCCAATACTTTCCCTTAGTTGTTTTCCAATGGCTCACTTAGAGAAAGATAATTCCTTTCTTTCCCATTTCAACTTTCATACTAGTCAATTCGAATCAGTTTAAGCAATTCCCAACATTTAAGAGAACTAATTTCACTTCCACCATTAAATTCTATAAATGAACCTAGTTCATTAAATTTGGAAAAATCATTTCCATCCATTGGATTTCAAAATTAACCTTACACAAATTATGTTAGACCATTCTTAAACTTAATTTCCCCTTCAATTTCATGAATTCAAGTTTAATACTCAAAATCTCTAATTTTTCCATAAAACCTAGATCTAGGGAAAACCACCAATACCTCATCCAATCTTCAAATTGATCATTATGAAATTAGTATAACGTAAAACCTATATGGTCATTCAATTGCCAATATCTAGCATTGGAACATCAATTCCCCTTTTAGACTAATTTCATACTACTAAGACTTTCAAGTCTTAAATCAAGTTTCCAAAGTTCATTTCAACACTTATAAATCATTGTTCTTCGTCTAAAGTAACCACAGATGTATTCAAATAGAACTTAGAACATCTCCTTAAAACATATATGATAATCATAACATAAATTTTATGTAGAAGAGATTTTATATAACCAAGATACTAAAATCAATCTTAAAACATAGATATGAGAAGATGAATATGATTCTTTACCTTGGTTAGCCTTGGTTTGCTAAGGTTCTTGTTGCTTTTGTTGTAGAGAGAATTTCCTTTTGTGATTATAGAATTTTGGTGTAAAGATAAGCATAATGATAATCATAACATAAATTTTGCATATATATATATATATATATATATATATATATATATATATATATATATATATATATATATATATATATATATATATATATATATATATATATATATATATATATATATATATATATATATATATATATATATATATATATAATGGGTTGAATGGTGGAGATTTGATCAAGCTCAATTCAATGGCTACGATTTAATCTTAATGGATGGCTATGATTTGATCAAGTTGGAGAGCAAGGATTTTATCTACAATGGTGATGATCATCATTATATAGCTTGGAAAGAGCAAAATGAATGTAGACTCAAGTGTGGGTGAAGTGAGTATTCAATTTGGAAAAGGAATTGACTTAATAAAAAATGGTGACTAGCTTTTCTAACATCTAACTTAACCTTGGTTAGCTATTTCTAACTCTAGTTAAGTGTATATTCATCCATCTTTGGGCCTTATGGGTTGGACATTCAATGGGCTTAGTTTTGAGTCCAAAAGCCCATTAACAAAGCCTTATTTGCATGTTTCAAGCTTAGTACTTAACACACTTTCCATTTCATTTCTTTCACTTTAATATCCATATTTCTACCTTCCAATATCACTACACACACTAGACATTGCTAAATAAATCTTGTTCAATCCATAATACACATTTCCTTGCCTTTCATTAGTATTATTCATGTATGTAAGTCATATAGACTTAATTGGTCAAACTAAGTTTGACTTTCATTGTATCATGACAACTTTGATTAAATTCAACCTCTCATATCACTATTATCATCCCCCAATGTCTTAGGAGATGTCAATGCCCATTCATCAACATTTTAGATTCACATTTCAAATAAATTATTAACATAGTCACATTAAGTCAAACTTAGTTTGACTTTCACTTTTTTATAAAAGTGCTTACCAAAATCAATTACATTCCTTACTCATTGTCACATTATTCATTTAGAATTTACCTCTTATGATATTTTTATGGTTCTTGGTGTGCTAAGAAGGCTTTGTTCGTGGGGTGCTAAGAAGGCTTTAAATAGTACGGTGTATGGATATTATGATACCTCTTTTGCTAACTCTAATAAGTTAGGAAAAACTTGGGTGTTACACCAAGATTACACATCATAGCCCAATATTGACTGTCCTCTTTTTAGGTAAATTACTATTTCATCTATGAGATTTGACATAATTAATGAAGTGGTTCCTCGATTTTAAGAAACTAACTAAATAATTTCTCAATTTTGAATTTGTCAGCAAATTAGTCCATCCATCACTTTTTACCATTAAAAACCTTTAAAAAAACTAAAATACCTTTCATTTTCTCTTAATTTTTATATCAACCGTTGAAATGAAAACATATAAGAAAAGAAAAGAAGAATCCATAAATATGATTTAAAAAAAGAAGAAGCAATAAATATTTTTTTTTCTCCAAGACTACCCTATACTTTTCTTCATATTTATATCTTTACCAAATATAATGTAAAATATTAAGTTAAAAGAAATTAACCCCCACAAATCTCAACTAGTAAATCTGCAGGTGCTATAAAATGCAAAGTATTTTTTCACGTTTGAGTTGACTTGATGACATTTAGCATATATGTTTTCATTGCTCTCTTACTAGTTAGTAACAAAGGATAAAGCCAATCCATGGCTATCATATAGATCTATAAGAAAAGAAGAGGCAATCCCAAATTGAACTAGAATTCCTAATTAATAATTTTAGGCTTAAGCAAATATTAGAGCTAATCATCTCAATTTCTCAATTGGTTTTATTTCTTGCATATATGCTTGAAAAAAAAAATTCATAAAGATCTACAGACAAACAACCCAAGTTAAGAGACTTCTTATTTTATTTACACTTTTGTTATAATGGGTCTTGTTTTGATTTAAACTCTCTCGATTCATTTTTTGATTTAAAAATCTTGTGTTTCTAAACTTCTGGTGTACACACTTCCAAAAGTATACAGGTTGCTCAAGTCATAAAGTGATGAGTGATCATCATTCCTGCAAGGATTGATGCAATAATATATTACAAGTATGATTTTTTTTTATATTATTTAAACAATATAAAAGGATGGCATAGATCTACTCATCAGAGATAAAGATGGGAAACATCTAATACAAACCAGAATTATAAGCTTTAAAGACAAGAATTAACAAACAATATGTGAAAGGATAGCTAGGACTCTTATCATTTTGTATCCCCCCATACTTAATATGCTTTTATATGGTTTAGAGATAGCAAAATCCCTAAAATTAGCAAGCGCTTTATCTTAATGCCACACAGTACCCTCACTAGAGACTTTCACTAGCACCTAATTGACTCGTAATTAAATATCTTCCATTCAATCATCAAGTTAATGATGGATTAAGATATTAGAAAAATCCTAATAAAAGTGTGTTTGGGATTGTTGTTAAGTGCTAAAAAAACACTTTTAATTTTTTTTATTTTATTAATTGATTTTTATTATTTTTTATAAACTGCTTTTTTAAACTTGCTTTTAGGAAAGTCATCAAGTTACCTACTTCTAATTAAAAGCAAATTTAAAAAGCAGTGTTAAAAAATATAAAAAATTCTAATGAAAAGTATTTTTTTTAAACGCAATCCCAAATAAGGCCTTAATACCTGAACGATTTAATAGGCAAATCCCTTCACCTTAGTCAACTCTAATAGATCTTATAGATCTACTATCCAAAAGCATTTCTCATGATCTTTCAAATGGTTGTAAGCATTAAGCACAAAAGCATCCATTCATAGATCAAAGATATCAAACTTTAGATAAATGAAGGCTATATGAAAGTATGGCTCTTTACAAAAATCTAGTAATCCCAGCACAAATAAGATTATTTCATAATTAGGAAATAAAATAACAAAAGTAAATAAGATAAAATTCATCAAAACCCATAGCAAGTTAGAGAATTTTATTATAAAGAGTTTTTATATATATCAAACTTTTTATTATAAAGAATTACCTTAAAAAATAAAATTCCAATAGACTCTTTATCTTTAAAAAATAAAGAAAAGAGGTAGCTTGGTTCTCCATATTTACTGAGCCAAATATCACTCTATACTATAATTTTAATTAATTCAATACAAGTTTCTAAACATTTTAGTTGAGATAATTTTTGTACTATTTTTTCTATTAGACAAACTTAAAAAATTAAAAATTAAAATAATTAATGTTTTTATAGGATAAAGTAAAATAAAGAGAAAAATATAAAGAGTTCATTTAATTTAAATAAAATTTTTTATTCTTTATCAATTAAATACTTTTTATTAAATAAAATATGTTTTTTGAAATAAACAGTACTATTAGAGATGCTCTTATAGAAGCATTAATGCTAAACTAGCATCCTAACGCGGCCAAAATTTAAAAAAAAAATAGAAAATGTTTGAAATTAAGGAAAAACAAGAATGCAAGAGCTATATAATATTAAATTTGCCACAAGCAATTTTAATAATGAATTTTGTGATAATTTTCATTTGTCAAAAAGATTATTTATTATATTTTCTAATTTTGACAAATACATTGGAAAATCATAAATAGATAGCCAACAAATAATAGTAATATCAAAAAATAAATATAAGGATATAATCATATAATTTTAAAAGGGTCAATGTCTGATTTTTTTACCCATTAAATTAATCCCATATTTTTTAGGATTAATTTTTTGCCTGAGTATTTTTTTTTTTAATTAATTCCATATTGTTTTACATTGCATTATTAATCATTCCATGTGTACTATTGCAATGACGTCGCTTTACTATTTAATAATAATAAAAAAAAATTAGCAAAGCGACGTCGTTGCAATAAACGTTCCTCGCGCCAAATATTTTGTGTTCTTCTATAAATCTTCTTCTCTCTCTCTCTCTCTCTCACCTCTCTCTCGTTCGCTCTACCTTTCTGTGACTTTCTCCATCGCTGTCTCGCTCGTAAGCTTTGAATCTCAAAACTGGTATTTACTCGCAAAAGCCCTAATCGCTTCAATTTTTGTTCGCTTTCTTTCCATTTTTATAACGAATGTGTGTTTATATCAAGACAAGATTGGTCAGATTTTCTTTTTTGGTTGTGTAACTTTGTTTTCTGTCGTTTTGATTTGATCTGTGGCTTTTCCTTTTCAAGATTTAGACTACTTTGGAAATGGAAGTTACGCATTTGATTTCGTGTAATTTTCTTTTGACAATTTGTGATTTGTTTTGTTCTTGCAGAATAGAATCAGAGAACTCTTGGACAAAGGTGACCGGTGAACTGATTTCAATTCCTTTCCACAGAACTCTCATTGTGTTTCAATTCCTCTCTCTGAGTTTCACATTCTAATTTTTAGGTTAATACTTGACTTCAAATTCCTTTCTCCTTTTAGTTTTATGTCACTTTAAAGAGTTTAGTTTTATGTGAAATTCCTCTCTCTCTCTCTCTCTGTGACTCTGTCTCTCTGTCGCTCTTTCGCTCGTAAGCTTTGAATCTCAAAACTGGTATTTACTCGCAAAAACCCTAATCGCTTCAATTTTTGTTCACTTTGTTTTCATTTTTACAACGAATATGTGTTTATATCAAGACAAGATTGGTCAGATTTTCTTTTTTCTTTTTTGGTTGTGTAACTTTGTTTTCTCTCGTTTTGATTTGATCTGTGGTTTTTCCTTTTCAGGATTTAGACTACTTTGGAAATGCAAGTTACGCATTTGATTTCGTGTGATTTTCTTTTGACAATTTGTGATTTGTTTTGTTCTTGCAGAATAGAATCGGAGAACTCTTGGACTCGGCTGGCCGGTGAACTGATTTCAATTCCTCTCCACAGAACTCTCATTGTGTTTCAATTCCTCTCTCTGAGTTTCACATTCTAATTTTTCGGTTAGGACTTGATTTCAAATTCCTTTCTCCCTTTACTTTTATGTCATTTTAAAGGGTTTAGTTTTATGTCAAATTCCTCTCTCTCTCTCTCTGTCGCTCTTTCGCTAGCAAGCTTTGAATCTCAAAACTGGTATTTACTCGCAAAAACCCTAATCGCTTCAATTTTTGTTCACTTTGTTTCCATTTTTATAACGAATGTGTGTATCAAGACAAGATTGGTTAGATTTTCTTTTTTCTTTTTTGGTAGTGTAACTTTGGTTTCTGTCTTTTTGATTTGATCTGTGGTTTTTCCTTTTCAAGATTTAGAATGCTTTGGAAATGGGAGTTACGCATTTGATTTCGTGTGATTTTCTTTTGACAATTTGTGATTTGTTTTGTTCTTGCAGAATAGAATCGGAGAACACTTGGACACAGGTGACTGGTGAACTGATATCAATTCCTCTCCACAGAAGTCTCATTCTATTTCAATTCCTCTCTCTGAGTTTCACATTCTAATTTTTAGGTTAGTACTTGATTTCAAATTCCTTTCTCCCTTTAGTTTTATGTGACTTTGAAGGGTTTAGGTTAGAGAAATTATGGATTCATTCCTGATTTGAAGCGCTATGATTTCACCTCCAATTTGCTTTAATTTGATTGTTAATATCATGTTTATGTCTTTAATGTTATATTGTGAATATGCGTTCATAGCTTTGCAAATTATGTTGATAGGTTTCCTTTGAGTTTTTCTCTGTAATATGATGGTAGTTTTGCAAATTATGCTTCTGTCTAATGTATGTCACTAGCCATAAGTGTCAGTAGGTGTTGCTATTCATTTCCTTTGAGATTCCACATATATGTAATATGTGCATGGCGGATTATGTAATATTTGAGACATTAATTCAAAGCCTGTGCATAGTGGCTGTTTTGAAGGGCATT
This sequence comes from Reutealis trisperma, assembly GCA_947687605.1. NCBI lineage: Eukaryota > Viridiplantae > Streptophyta > Magnoliopsida > Malpighiales > Euphorbiaceae > Reutealis > Reutealis trisperma. Next base: position 159,505 of record CANTUT010000837.1, on the reverse strand, counting down.
CTTTCTAAGTAGATGATTCACATTTTTGCAACTTCTAAACCAGCTGATGGAGCTGGTCTGTTTAATGAGAGTTTGAACTTTGAATGAAACTCTTAACTGGATAATTAAAAGTAAAGAAACCATCTAAAATTTATTAAATGATGACTGGCACGTGGAATGCATATTTTAAATCTGTTTTAATATCAATATTTGTTAAGTTGTCATTTGCTTTAACATTTTATATTGACATGTCGACTCATGAGTAATTTATGCTGTTTTTTCTGATTGTTATATTGCTTTCTTTTTACTAAAAGCTAACATATAACTGCTTCTATAATCTGCTTTGTTGTATGATCAATTTGTGGTTCACACCATCAGACATTCTTACTCTTCTGGAGGTAGACTAGTTCTGTTAGTTGTTTACTCTTACTGATATCTGGTTTTGTTAGTAACATCATTTTCTCCTTAGCATAGATTGGTGTGTCGAAGGAGTTAGTTACTGCATAAACAATTATGTGATTTGATTCTGTATTGCTTCTTGTGATTGCTATTCATGGCATACACCATCCTTTCTCATTTAGTCATTTGTGTGCCTGCTTAATGCTGCAACTATCAGGCTGGACTGTGACTGTGAACTCCATTTTCTTTGAATCCTTTTTTCTTTCTGTTATAAGAAAAAAGACACAATTTACTGATGCCTTTAATTTCACAAACTGGCAGCCATGAAAACATAGTTTGGCAAGTAAATGGCATTTGAGAAGCCCCTGTATGGGGCTCTACTTGAAAACCTTATCCCTTGTACACCTTTTCACCTATATACTTGTCCAACTAAGTCTCTTCTCATGTTTTATGAATATATTTCTCTTTTCTTCTTATATTGTGCACTGTTAAATTTTACAAACAAACTGAGGGCACATATGCAAATGCCTTCCACTACTTGAAAACCTTATCCATTATACACCTTTTTACCTAGCTATATACTTGTACAACTAAGTCTCCTCTCATGTTTTATGAATATATTTCTCTTTTTCTTCTTATGTTGTGCAGTGTTAAATTTTACAATCAAAATGAGGGCACATATGCAAATGCCTTCCACTACCATTATCTTTTACCTTCTAGCAGTTAATTGCCTTGCCTTTTTGGCTTTGAATGAAGTGATCAAAGATATATGCATTTTTTGGTGACAAAAATAATTTTTCTGGAGGTTATGCATTTCTGGTTAATATGAAAGCGTTGATTTATGCATTTATTTCAAGGTCAAATTCTATTTGCATGCATGTTTCTATAATTTGATAGTTTCTATACAAGTTACTGTTGAATGTTAAATTCTTACTTTCACCACTTGGACTGAGTGAAAACGTTGAATTTGCAGTTTTGTTGCATTATGCAACATTTATTCCTTATTCACCTTGGATTTTTGGAAGCCATAAAAACTGTTTGAACCATGGTTATTCGTATGAGTTTAAAGCCACATGTATCTGTTTTATATATGATGGACTTCCCATGGCACTAGATTTTGGCATCAAAATAAAACAAATAATAGATCCTTGTTGGCTGGTCCAAATACAATGTGTAAATTGCATTTATTTTTTTAGCTGTGTGTTGATCTATGTAGATTGTAGAGGAAAAGGGTACTTAGAGATTTGAGGGAGAAAGTAATTGAAAAGAGAGCAAGAAGACATGGATAAGGTACATCTCTCTCACTGTCTTAGGCTTCATATGCTAATTTACTCCAACCTTTTAAGGTTTAATGAACTATTATTTGCAGTACGAAGAAGGAAACGTAATTGCATCAGGAAGTTTTGGTACAATAACAAGAGTAGTTCGCAGGAGTGACCAAACCGAATGGGCGATGAAGATGATTGAACTAGGTGATGACGGAAATCCAGATATGGTCACTGATGCTATGCTCAGGGAGGGCTACATTATGCGCGGGATTAATCATCCGAATATACTCAGGTTTGAATTCTATCTCAGCAAATTAATTTTTGATTTTTGAATAATTATATTTCAACAGCTAACCAAATTGCCTACCCAAGTCTGAATTCTCACTACCAACTTCCAATTTTTTTTTGTAAAGTTATGAATTATATTTTTCATTCCTAACCAATACTACTTGATACATCTTATATATACTGATTAAGGAATGAATAACAAATCAACCAACTTGCTAACAAATCAGCTAATTGCTTGCAATTTGCCAACAAAACTAACTATAATTATGCTACTCTGACTCAACTAAATTCTGCTTAATGACTTGCCAACTTATTCTAATTGTTTCAGCCTCAACTATGTTAACTTGTTTTCCCTCCATTCCCTCCAGCTTCTATTCTTGACATGACTTCCATTCCTTCAGTTTTTTGCTAGCATAGGAATGCTGAGAGAAGCTAATAATCATACTTGATTGATGGAATTTATCATTCTTAATGTACAACCAAAAAAAAATATCTCTTATGTGAAATTTATTTTAGATATTTATTTCTCTATTGAATTTTGGGATGATTAATGGGTTTATAATATCAGTTGATATCAGGAATAATGTAATTTTCATTTTGTTTCTCAATTTACAGTGTCAAGGAAACATTTATCCATGACGGCCACTTCTGTTTGGTGATGGAGTTGTATCCCATGACCCTACGAGAACATTTTTATTTTTACCATCATCACCAGTATCCAGAAATTATTTCAGTAAGTATACTAATTATCTTTTGTTAAACAATTTTAGAGTCATTTGTTACGTTTTGTTTTGAGTTTTTATATCACTAATTATAGTATAGTTATCGCGCACACATTTCTCAAATTAATTGCAAGTTGCAATTAATGCATTTATTTCATGAAATTTTTGTAATTAAAGTTGGGTAACTTGTATATTTTGTATAAATGCTGAAATTGAAGATTATCGAACCTGTTGGAGAGTGAGATTTTTGTGATGTATCTTTGGAGGGAAAATTCTGAAATTTGCTTGTGTTAGTAGCATTGTTAGGTATGGATTAGTTTGAGTGTTCAAGTAATCTAAGTATGGTCTTAAAGTATGGCTTAGGTATGGTGAGAAGTATATTGTATTTATAACCTTATCTCTATAAAAGGGAGCTGTGTAATGAATAAATATGAGAAGAGAGAAAAGCCTGAAAATGAAGAAGAAAAAGAAAAAGAAAATCTATGTTTGTTGTTCTTCATTTTCTGGTTTTCTGCTCTTCTCACATTTGTTCATTACACAGCTCCCTTTTATAGGGATAAGGTTACAAATACAATATACTTCTCACCATACCTAAGCCATACTTTAAGACCATACTTAGGTTACTTGAACACTCAAACTAACCCATACCTAACAATGCTACTAACACAAGCAATTTCAGAATTTTTCCTCTTCACATTTTTTTTTTTTTTGAGGGGCCTGTTTATGTTAAAAAAAAATATCGTTTTTGAAGCCTTTGGTTTAAGACGAAGCATAGCTTCATCAAGTCTATGTTTGAAGTTCATGTCTCTATGTTTTTGCATTTTTAAATACATGTTTTTGGAAAAGCAAAAAAAAGTTTAATGGGTCCTCTGCAAAAAAAACAAAAAAATGAAAATTTCCTCCAAAATGTCTTTGGAAGAATGTTATCAAAATAACTTAGTATTGTGCTCTGTTTTTTCTCAAGAAAAGAAAGTTGTGGTGTTTTCTTGAGTTGTCAAAAACATAATCTTTGAAGGGACCAGCATGTCCTTAAACTGAAATGTTTATGGAAAAGGGACCTTAGCAGGTCTTTAAACTGCATAATTTGTTGAAGACCATCATGTTTCTAAACTGAAAATTTGTTAAAAATTTCATGGAAACCATCATGTCTTAAAACTGAAAATTTCATAGAGACCTTCATGTCTTGAAACTGAAAATACGATGAGACCATCAAGTCTTTAAACTGAAATTTGATGAAAATTTTAGAGGACCATCAAGTCCATAAACTGAAATGTTGATGATGGGACCTTGCATGTCCAAAAGCTGCTAAAATGTGTCAAAATTTTCTGAGATGCTGTCAAAGGAAAAGGGATCACTCTCAAGGAGGAGTTTTTTCATTGGTGAAAAGGCCACCAGCAAAAGAAAGAAAAAAGATTAAAGACAAGCTGATATTAAAAGAAGTTAGATTTCTGTCCGTGGAAGCACAACTTGAAATTTCCAACAAAAATCTCAAGGAGTGTTGGAGAGTAAGATTTTTGTGATGTGTCTTTGGAGGGAAAATTCTGAAATTGTTCGTGTTAGTAGCACTGTTAGGTATGGGTTAGCTTGAGTGTTCAAGTAATTTAAGTATGGTCTTAAAGTATGGCTTAGGTATGGTGAGAAGTATATTGTATTTGTAACCTTATCTCTATAAAAGAGAGCTTTGTAATGAACAAATGTGAGAAGAGAGACAAACCAGAAAATGAAGAAGAAAAAGAAAAAGAAAATTTGTCTTTGTTGTTCTTTCATACTCTATTTTTGTTATCCTTGTTATTGTGTGTCTTTGTTGCATTTGTGAAACTTTTCTTTGCTTTAAAAATCCGACAGAACCTAATGAAATGTATAATTTATTTTGCAGCGTTTTCTTGGACAAATTCTCAATGGTCTTGCGCATTGCCACTCATTTGATATCATCCATCGAGATATCAAGATGCAAAACCTGCTAGTCGATGTCGAAAAGAAGGTGGTGAAGATCATCGATTTTGGACTTTCTCGGGGATTCACCAAAGCTGGTGGGGAACTTAGTCCGCAGGTATTAATGCTTACACATTTCATATTCAACATGCATTAAATCATTTTGGTTGAAAGGGCTTGAAATTGTATCTAATCTTAAAATAAAAATTAAAATGGGCTCTAGATTTGAAGAATCCTGTACTAAGCTACTTTGTTTTAAAAATCGTATACCTAAAAGTAATATGCCATTTCAACAAAAACTCCTTGGATCCTTGTTATCTAAACAAGAACAGAATCCTACTTTAGGAATTGCCTTTCGTTTAGAAGTTGGGCATACTTTCATCAATCCATCCACATACATCCCTACACCTTTTTGGAGAATAATTATGACCAACGATGAATAATTATGATCAACGACCATATCTCTTCCAAAATGTCCTCCTAAGCACGTTCTAACAAATTCTTGAAAAATCTGCTCTCCCAATGAGGCCATGACCCTTTAGGAATGCATGATTGATTACCTTTCAATAAGTAACCATCATCCCAATACTGCAGTCTTAATTCTCATACAGTATTTTGCTTAAATTGCTTTGGCTTGGATTAAACTAGCAAAAATTAATGAAGAGAACATGTTTTTTAAGTTTGAGGATCAGGTGTCTCATGCCACGAGGAAAGAAAAAACATCTACAAGAATTCTGGAATAGAATAAAAGCAAAGTAATAAGAGTGCTATTGCTTGCTTGCTCTTCGAAATATAGAAGTTGAAATAAACATCATGTATTGGATTATTATAGATTGTTGAACAAAATAAATTTTTGGTAAAACAGAGTTGAAGAATGAAAAAGCTGTCTAACTCCCGTTTAAATTTTACCATGCAAGATTCTGACCTTTTGTTAGCTGCTTTCTATTTCATTGAATGGTTAATTGCCTAGACTACTGGCTTATCATAGGGACCTGGCAATCTGGTCCCTACCCAATAATTCCTCCTCCATCCACAGAGAATGATGCTCTGAGTATGCACTTGTTTGTATCAAGATATTGTTGCTGCTCTATATTCTGCAACAATGTATTAAAGCAAGGTCATACAAAGTATTAATACAGGCTTTTTGGAAGAAAATTAGAGAATAAGAGCGACAACAACTTATATTTTTTCATTATGCATATCTAACTAATACAAATACATTAATTGAGATTGCATGTTTCACTTTGTTGATTGTGTACTCTCCAGATTGGTACTTTTACATATATGGCACCAGAGATGTGCTTGGGGTCTGTCCATTACACTGATGCGGTGGACATATGGTCTGTTGGATGTATATTTGGAGAGCTGGTCTTGAGGGAGGAGCTTTTCCTTGCATCATCAGATGTTCAGGCTTTGGAAGAAATTTTCAGGTGCTCCGTGCTTGCTAGAACTTTTGTTTTGCTGATATGATTTTTTTGTTTCCTTTTTGAAGAATTTTACTCATAAAACAATGAATTTTTTTTTTTCTCATTTCCTTGAAAAGAAAATTGGATGCTCCAAATGAAGAAAAATGGCCTGGAGTTTCTTCATTACCTAGATGGATTCCACATTATGAGGATCTTCCTCTCAATCCTGATAAGGTATTTTAAATCTTTAATTTACGTATATGTTAGCGTATTTTATCATGCCTTGAGTTTCGCAACCTGCCGTCTCCTAGTTGAGTGGAATACTATTTTTTTTTTCTTATATGCTGAAATTAATTATATTTTTGTCCAAATAGGAGTTTTCATCATTGTTTCCCCAGCTATCTACCTCTGGATTTGATTTGCTTCAGGTATGTTCCAGTTTTTCTTAATTGGTCAAAATGTAAGACGTAGTAAAGTGAATTCCAAATGTAACTTTAATACAGTTTATTATCTGTAATCTTTATTTTATTTTTCAGGCATTGCTCATGTTGGATCCTAGCAAAAGAATAAGTGCATCTGATGCATTAAATCATCCGTATCTAGAGGGTTGGGATGAAGACAACGATGAGCATTGGGATCAAATATTGAAACGATAAAATTTCAAAAGTATAATATAGTTTACATGTGACAAATTATGATATATGTAGATAATGAATGATAATATGTTAAAAAAAAAAAAAGTAGAAATCAAGTTTTCTTTTTTTATTAGATAGATGAAAGATATTGAACAATAATAAATAGTACTTATCATAACTATTGATTGTGAAAATATAATAAATAGTACAATTCTTATCATTATAACTAGTGATTTTATTATTATAATTATTATTATTATTATTTTTGAGATCCAAGCTTAATGGTAACCATTATTTTTCATTTGTACATATGAATAATTATAATGATAATAACTACTTATCATTATTTTTTGACATTTAGTTTGGGTGCAATGATAAAAAAAAAATAAAAAAAAAATCAATTGCTTCAGTTGAGTTTCAATTAAAAGAAAAGATGCATAAAAATTGAAGTGCAAAATATGAATACTAAAGCATGCAAAAAGGAAATCAGATCTACCGCATAAAAAATTAATACTAAGAACACCAGAGAAACAGTAGACCTAGAACCTGAAGGCTAAAATCATTCTAGTATTAATTTTTTTTTTTCCTTCTTTTGTGTTGACTTGAATATGCTCATTTGATTATAATTAGACTTCAAAAATGTATTTTCCAAATAAATGAAGCAATTTAATCATGCAATGTGAGATAATTTAGAAAATATTACAACACACTTCATCTCCCCATAACAAATGCAATCCTTATAAAAATAAATAAATAAATAAATAATCAACGAACAATTATTTCTACATTGGAGTCAACCTTTTGTTGTAGAAGCATATTGCGAATCAACTCACAATTTAAGATCGTCCAATCTTTGTGTGAAGTCCAACCAACAACCAGCTCCACGATATTGTTTTTGTCAACTTAAGTGCAATGCAATTATTAAGAAAATATTTAAGAAGCTCCATCTCTTTTGGTAGATCAGAATATCCACTTATCTCAACTTCAAGATTTAAGTGCCGATGTTTACTGTTCAATTTTCTGCCAGCTGTACTATCCCAACCACTAACGTAAATTGACTGCAATTAAAAGAACACATCACAAAAGATGTTGAAATGATACAAACAAGAATCAGCATATAATCTCAAATTCAGTAGCAATCCAATTAAGGGTTCTCAAACAACCTAAAGATATCCTTCGTCTAATAACCACATATATTTACCAGTCCTTTGATTAATAGATACTGATCTTTTTCGACACCCTTTTTTTTTTTTTTTTTTCAATACAAGAAAATAAATAAGACAAAGAAAACCATCATGTTATGCATGTAAATTCCCCTATTAATAAATTAAAATTAATCTAAAATTTCTGTTACATGTCAAGTTTAGAAAAATCAGTATATTATTATAGTTTACAAAAATGTATGAATCTTGTAAAATGTGTTCATGAATTAAAGTTACCAAAACCAAAGTTATGTTATGCATGTGACAAATAGCTACTTAAAGAAAAAGGAAAAGTTACTTATATATATGTATATACCAAAAGCAAATGAAAATAAGAACCAACAAGAATGCTTTAAACTCTCCAGATTTCAATAATGAAACTTCATACTTAGCTAAGTAATGTGAGCATAGCAGAAAAGAAAAAACTTACAAGAAGATGGAATTTCTGCAGAGCAGGAGAAGCATTTAGAATATGAAAAATAGATAGAAGGTCAAATTTAATTGATATGTAAATACACAAATCCAGTTGTTTGATATGCTGGAATGTAGTAGTTATCCTTTCAATTACTGGCAGGCCCTACAGCACCAAAATTTTTTCTTTAGACAAGAAAATAAATAACAAATTACATAAATTCGACATGCAAAATTATGTTATATTCTAAATTATCAATTAATATAAGTTTTTGAATTTTCTCTACATACCTGAAAAGAATAGAGAACTACAGAAAGTCCTTCAAGCCTGGGAAGATCTTTAGCAAGCTCATTAAACACGAAATTCATGCCGTTCCCACCCCTATTATTATTGAACCTAAAGTATACTTTTCTCAACGCAAGAACATCAATGAATTTGAACTTTCTCACAATACCAATGTACTCAAACACATATAACTTTTCAAGAGTATTAAGCTCAATATTCATCAAGTCATCACAATCATAAATAATCAATGATTCCAAATGAAGGAATGGACCGAATATGCGAAAAGTCTTAGGCAGAGAACACTCATGAAATGTTAAGCACTTAAGGTTCAAGCAACTAGAAAGGATATTGTCTAAATGAAATTGATTTATAGATGTATCACAAAGTTGAAGAGTCAAGGAATTTAATCCTTTGGCATGGTCAGGAGAAGGTAACTCCAGATACTCTAAGCGATATGTCTCACCATGGGGGAGAAGATGACATGGAAAATTATAATAGTCAAGATTGTCAGAAAGAAATGAGAAGTTAGGCGAAATCCTCTTAGTCTCAATTCCCAAAGCAAAACTAATCCATTCATCAATATGCGAAGCAGATTCACTACCAAGGGCAAAAGCAACTTGGAAGGTGTCTATTTTAGGCATAGCTTACGACTAAAGAAACTGATTAACCCCTATTAGAAATTTGGACTTATTTTTCAAAAAAATCTTCTTGCCTGGCCAGACCTTATTCGAATTAATTCCAAGAACAGAGAGAAGATCAAAGTTAAGGCTTGATGCAGACGAGCATAGACGCCTCCATCTGTGAGACAATAACCTTGTCTTAACAGTATCTCTGACGCTCAAAAAAGAGAGAATCAAAGAGAGAATGTCATCAGGCAACGCACTGATATGGTCATCACCAACACTTCCAGCGGTATTCCCCTGGTCAAGAATTGGAAAATTATTTGTTAGTGTGAAATGAACTTTCTTCCTTTCACAATTTTATGAGCATCCATATAAATACTTCCCCAACAGCCTACACACTATCAATCAAATGACAAAACCAACAACACGGAAGGAACAAACCTGGCACCCTAAAATATTGGTTCACAGAAACAAAAAGCAAGAGATTTGTTAGCTAGAAACAAAATTCTCTCCAATTCAAGTACCAGAGCCAAAGGAAAGCAAAATGATTCAAATATATGAACTCACAAGCATCGATCTAAGATAGAAAACCAAAACCCAGAAAAGCAACTCCAGTTTACAAACTTTAAATTTGAAAAACGCTACAACTAATTTTCGAAAAATCAATTCTAGAATATTTTTATTGCTTCCAACTTTCAAGATCAACAGGGCATGAGTTTAATTGAGAAAAAAAATATATATATGCAAAAGGAGACAACTTTAACAACAAATTTTAGAGATCTGAAAAGAAACTGTACCTGTGAAGAAGACATTTTGCTTCCGTGTGTTGGGCTGTGTTGATGACATAAAATAGTATCAAATTTGTACAGACGGGGAAAAAAATTTGCCAATCGCAAAGACGAGCTTTTAATCAGGATTTTGATTTCGCTTCCAAAGCAATTCGAACTTAAAAAACTTGAAATGGAAGGTTCGCTACTTTTTCTTTTTCTTTTTCTTTTTCTTTTTTTTTTAATGGAGAACAAAATAAAATAAAATAAAATGGGATATGGTTTATTAAATTTAGTTTAAGATAAATAAACTTTAATATTATTCTAATTTAGTTTTATTATTATTATTATTATTATTATTATAGTACATAATATTATATGTAAATTTTTAATTTTTTAATTTTATCATATAATATTAGATGTAAATTTTTATATATAGAAATTTTTTTAAGGATATAAGTTATTAATAGAGTAAAATATTATATAATTCCTGAAATTTGACATAATTAACAAAATAGTTTCTCTATTTTGAAAAACTAACTAAATCATTTCTTATATTTTGTTTTAGTCTTTCTATTATTTTTACGCAAGTTGCTAGGAGATCACTAAACTATTATTGTTGTTTCAAATTAGTTACTAACCAGAAAATCATCTCATATTTGTCACAAATTTTTTAAAATTATTTCATTGTACGGTCACTTGACACCACAAAAATCGAAATTTGGACCGGATTGCTAACGTGGTGTGATATGTCAATATTGTGGACTAGTCAAAGTGACATGTCATCGCTACATAAATGCTAAGTGACATTATTTTTAACATAGGATGCCATGTCACTCTTGTAATTTTGAATTTAATTGGGCCTCACTTTTTTTGAATTACTAGTGACTAACTATTGCATGAATGACACGTGTCAAAGAGAGAAAAGTAAAAAAATTTACTGTATCTCATTCTCTCTCTCTCGCTCTCCCTCGATTTGATGCTTCTTCTCTCTCTCTTCTCAATTTGTTCCCTATCCCTATCCCTTTCCCTCTTGATCTTGTCCCTTTTCGTTGTTGATCTTCTCTATCCCTTTCTCTCTCGATCTTTTCTATCCTCTTTGTCTACTTGATATGAGAATCAACCGTTTGTAAGCACGAAGAAAGGAGTTGAAATGGATTGGTAGCATAAGAAGAAAGATGAGGATGCACCCAATTATTGTATGTATCATATGTGATTGTGCTGTTATGATAATAACATGAGAGTTGCCTTTTATTGTTTGTTGAATGGGTTGGTAGGTAGTAAATGGGCGTAGTCAGTGGACTAAGATGTGAGGACCTGTGTGTAGTTAGGTATTAGATGAATTTTTTTTAATTAGGGTTTTTGTGTAAATAAGAGGAAGGGGTTGTTTTTATTGACTACATAATGTTAATTGATTTTTAGGATTAGGTATTATAAAAATTACATTGGATTAAATCTATTAATTAAGGTTTATAGAAAGTAATTAGTATCTTATAAAATTAAGGGCTGGTTTACTAGAATTGATTAGGGTTCACAACACCAAATTAATTTTTAAGATTAGGGATTGTACAAAATCATTGCCTTTTTTATATAAGATAATACTAATAATTTTGACAGTCTGTTCCTATTTGTCTTGTTATTTTGAGTTATTATGGCTGTTTGTCTAACTTAGCTATGTGTGTATTGTTTTATCTTTGCTTATATGTGCTTGTCTGTTTTGCAGCCACTAATTCTGAATACTTTAGCATTCATTTGCATAATAGTGGGGACGGTGGGCTAGTATCATACATGCATGGTTTCATAAACCATTTTTATTACTATTCACCTAATTTCATAGGCCATTTTGATTACTATTCACCTAATAAGTTATCATTTATTGAAATTAAAAAATGGTTAGGGAATGGGGTTTACATGGAGATATGTTATATTTTTGACAAAGACCTAATACTAATTTATGTGAGGGTTTGTGTCCCTTAGTTAGTGATAGGGATGTATTAGAGATGGGGTACAATGTAGATTCTATTAAAATTATAGATGTGTAAGTGAAGAACTTAGACAAGGAAATTAGGTCTAGTATAGGTAGTTCAAAGTAGTGATATAAATGGGAAAGTAAGAGATAAGGGTAAGGAAAAAGTAGATATAGCAGTGTTGGGACAAATGAGGGAAGCTATAAGGATGAGGTTGATAGGTGAAGGTAGCTTAGATGATGATGATAAAGATTATAAGGATCCTTCCACCAAATTTGTAGATATTGATTATGACATAGAGGATAAGGATGATGAATTGTTTGACATTCATGTAGATAAGGACATAAAGAGAGACATGGGCATGAGAAACCATAAGCAGAAGGCTGCATCAGACCCTATAGTAGGCACCGTTGATGTTGAGTGTGATGACTCTGACCTTGCTCCATCAGATAAGCTTTATAGTGCCTCTGAGACAGATAGTGATGGTTAGTCAAAACAAATTAGGGTTAGGTATCATGAATTTAGGGCTGATAGAGATATGAATAATCTTAGACTAATGGTTGGGATGAAGTTTAACTCATTATATGAGTTTAAAGAAGCATGTAAGTAATGGGCTAGGAGAAATAGGTGGCAAATCATGTTTTAATGATAAAAATAGATGTAAGGGTAAATGTAGTAAGGCTGTCCTTTCTACATTTTTTGTAGCCCAATGGTAACAAACAAAAATACAATGCAAATAAAATCTAGAATTTTTCAGCACACATGTAATAAGTATCAAAACATTAAACAAATAATTGTTAAGTAGTTAACAAAGACTTACATTGAGAGGTTTAAGGTTGACCCTACCTAGAGTTTAAAAGATTTTATGAGAATTATCTAGGATTATTATCATTTGCAAGTGACTAGGTTACAGGCACGGAGAGCTAAGAAATTAGCTCTTCATCTCATCAATAGGGATGAGAAAGAACAATTTGCAAGTCTACAAATGATATAGATTAGAGATTTTGAGAACCAATCTTGGCAATATAGTCCAACTTTTAGTAGATATTGATGATCTTAGTGTGTTTGGGGGCATTTACATATGTTTAGGGGCTTTGAAATAGGGGTTGAAGGTAAGGTGTAGACCATTGATGGGCGTAGATGGATGTTTCCTTAAGGCTATGTATGGAGGGCAACTTTTATGTGCCGTGTCAATTGATGCAAATGACTGCATATACCAGTTAGCATGGGCTATTGTGAGCAGGGAGAATAAGGACAACTAGCTATGGTTCCTAAGTCTTATTGGAAAAAAATTTCACATTCAAAAAACCCTTGGCATTGGACTTTCATGTCTAATAGAGAGAGGTATGATCCAAAACACTTATATATTAAGTTATTTTTCACTTTGCAATTAATTGTACCTTCATATTGCTTTACACTTACATCTATATATTGCTGAATATTTTAGGCTTTAGTACAAGCCTTAGATGAGTTATTCCTTACTGCAAAAAAGAGATGGTGTGTGAGACATATCTACACCAACTTCAAGAAGGATTTCACAGGGAAAGAACTTAAGGACATTCTCTGGGATTTGGCAAGGGCTTCTTATGTATAGAGATTTACAAAATGCATGAAAGCATTGGGTGAGAAATGCCATGCAGCACATTAATGGTTATGCAATAAGGATGTAAGTCACTATAGCAAATCCCATTTCAAAACACATGCAAAGTGTGACCTGCTTCTGAATAACATTTGTGAGTGTTTTAACTCATTCATTCTTGAGGCCAAGGACAAGGGGATTGTGAGTTGTTTGGAAATGATTAGGAAAAAATTAATGAAGAGATTGCGGATGAAAAGGGATGCTATAAAGAAGGTGAAAGGCATTTTGTGCCCAAAGATTCAGAAGAAATTCAATAAAATTATTGAATTTTCATACAACTATAACTCAACATAGGCTAGGGGAAATAAGTTTGAGGTTATAGGTTCTGGTAGGCAATATGTAATTGATAAGTTAAAGAGGACATGTAGTTGCAGGAGGTGGGAACTCATTTCCATTTCTTGTGCAATGCAGTGTCTGCACTGATGTTAGATAGAGAGAGATTAGAAGACTAGGTAGATGAGTATTACACTATAAACATTTACTTCAAAATATATAGTTTCTACGTTAATCCAATTAATGGGAGTGATTTATGGCCTGAGAGTACTACACCTACACTTTTAGCACATGAAAAACCAAAACCAAAGAAAGGAAGGAAGGCAAAAATGAGAAGCTTTTAGGAAATACTGGCAGAGTCTCCAGGAAAGGTGTAGTGATGACTTATAAAATTTGAGGTGTGAAAGGCCACAATAGTAGACATCATGCTAAGGCTACACCAGCTTAAAAGGATCTAACATTATTTATGCAATAACAAAGCAAGTTGTAGGTTTACACAAACCTCTCATATGTAGTATTTAATATGCAAGATGATTGGAATGGATTATGCTATTAATATGGGAAACTATGTTAGCAAGTTAAGAGGAGGAAGAAGGCAGACAAAAATTCAGTCACTATGGAATCAATGTGCACAGTTAATCCTACCCTAAGAGTGCACCCCAACCCATATACACTGCAATGGATATGAGATGTGAGTATCTTAAGTAAGATAGTACATATTCTTATATATGAATGATAGTACATATTCTTATATATGAATAAGTGTTTTAACTAGACTGTTATTGTTTATATCAGGGAAGCGGTAAGTCCCAAATGAAAGTATATTCAACTATAGCAATGCAAATCTTAGCTCAACATGTAAAGAAGTAACAAATATCCAACAAAGTGGGCAAAATGACGTGAGTTATACCCAAACTAACATTTCACAACCACCTTTTTCATAAGTTTTTTTTTGAATGTTTTCTGATTTCATTTTGTACTATTATATAGTCACAAGTTTTAGATTGTCTTACTAATGGAATTATCTGTAACAGGTGATGATTCCATCAAGTAAGGAGGCAACAAATATGGGGAAAAAAAAAACATTAATATGAACAATACCTAATTACACGTGTCACAACCATTCCTTTCACAAATGGTGAATCCAACATGGATCCAAGAACAACCTAGTGATATAGAACAGCTAATGTAAGTAATAATTGATGGAGATTTTTCAAGTTCACCTGAAAAGTATAATGCTGAGGTTAGATCTGATGATGATGAACTTGTTATAATTGAGGTAAATAATTTCCATTTATTTTTAAATCTAATGTGTTGATATTGATGATGATTTACAATAAATTTGAAAAAAATTTACTTCAGAATGGTCAACTTACAACGGAGGTGAATAAGAGGGCTTCTATGATCAAACCAACTACTTCAAGGAAACCTAGAGTTGGATTAACTAGAAGGCCTATCACAAGGAAAATAGAGAGTTCTAGCAAGCCATAAGGACTAAGAATAATGTTCAAAAAGCATTATGCTCCAAGACCCATCAAAAACCAATGATCTTCAAACTGCTTGACATCTTACTTCAGTATTTTGACCTATTACAATTTTTTGTATAGGATTGATGCAAACAATAAAGCATACAAAGGCAAGAATCCAATTCAACTTCCCAATGGTCCCATTATAAGAGCAAGAATGAAGAAATTCAAGGAAACACTAAATGGGATGATTCAAGGCTTATGGAATGATCTTGTCACAATTCAAGAATGCAAGAATGAATCATTCATCAAAATGGGGATTCAAGACTCAAATCAAAGTTTAGTGACAATGATTCAAGTGGATGAAGGCCAAAACATAGGCATGTACCTAGGCCTTTAGTTTGTTTTTGATTTTTTTGGGCCCTATCAATATGATATAAGCCCAAGTTCAAATAACTTAAGTGTGCTTATGTAATTAGTGAGTTTTGGGCCTATTTATATTAGGTATAAAGCCCAAAACGAGTTTAGATTTATTTCTTATTTAGGAATCAATTTCTAACTAGGAAACTTCAATCCTTATTTAGGAAGATTCCCTAGTCTATGTTTTATTCCAATTTAGAATGAACTTATAATTATTAGTTGTCTAGGAATCAATTTCTAACTAGGAAACTTTAATTCTTATTTAAGAAAGATTCCCTAGTCTATGTTTTATTCCAATTTAGGGTTGAACCTATAATTATTAGTTGTCTAGGAATCAATTTCTAACTAGAAAATTTTAATTCTTGTTTAGGAAAGATTCCTTAGTCTATGTTTCCATTTAAGGTTGAGCCTCTATATAAACTCAACCATTCATGTAAAATGGAGTTAGATTTGGATAAATAAAAAAGTTTAGTTTTTCTTAAGAGTATTATCTATTGTTTTTGATTCTTGCTTGGATCAAGTTTATACAATCAAAGCTAATTACTTTGTGCGTATTTATTCCAAGGTTCTCTTTCATAAGTTGGTATTGTGTTGCGAAGATCATCATCCAAAGGTGATCATATTCCAAGGTGCTCTATCACGGGTTGGAATTGGGTCACGGACTTGGGGAAAATCTGATTTAGCTTTCCAAGGAGTTGCTTCCAAGTGTAAAGATATTGGGTCTCAAGTTTAATATACTTGGGGTTCGTATCAGTTTAGTATCAGAGCTTAGGCTCTAAATCAGGTTATGTCTTTCCGTTTCATTTGTATTTTCCATTTTTCCATTTCTTTTTTTTCTGTCTATTTTCCTTTTTGTTAAATTCCTTTGTTTTCACTTTGTTAGTTTTGTTTGCTATTGTTTCAGGTCAAAAATTCAAAAAAAAAAAAAAAACCTAAAATTGTCTACCTTTATTAGTGTCTTCTTTAGTTTGTCTCTTTGTTTCCTACCTTTTCGTATTATTTTTGTCCCATTTCTATTCTTTGTGTTTCATCAAAAATCAAGTTTTGGAAGGTCATACCTATTGCAATCATTCAAATTCAAGAAGTTAAGAAGGAAGGAATCAGTTCCTAAATTGTCAACTTTAATTCGGTTTGGATTTTTGTACTTGATCTTCAATTTATCTTGTTAATCTTCAGTATTTGTCCTTCAAATTACTTGCTGCAATTGAATTTAAAAAAAAAAAAAAAAAGAAGAAGAAGAAGAAGAAGAGTAAAGAAAATCAGAATTTAAAAAAAAAAGCAAAAAAAAAAAAAAAAGAAGAAGGAAAATTCATCCAAAAAGAAAGAAAAAGCAAAAAGTGTTGAAATCTGACTTTTTGGAGTATTTATAGAAGTTATTTAGTTCCTAGAGTGAAGAAGACAATGAAAGAAGCTGATTTTTCAAGAATATACAAGAAGAATCAAAGATTTCAGCATTCTACAAGGAGTTTGACTAAAGTCTAAGCATCATTCCAAAACAAGCTAAGATTGTTTTCCTACTCCTTTTCAAATTTTGGTTTGACTTTTCTAATCCTATTTTCATTCTAATTTCTTATTTCCTTATTTGTTTTGGTTTTTTCTTTTCGTATTTAATTATTTTCAATCTTTATTCATGTCTCATTAGGTTTCCTAATCCCATCAGGATTCCTATATTGTTTTCCTAGTTCTAGTAGGATTTCTAGTTCTTGTTTCATTGAGTCTTTAAACTTTGGATTTTATTCACATTGTAATTTAGTAAAAATCATATTAATGTGATTTTTGCAACTAATCTTAGCAAGAGATTGAGTGGAAAAAGGCTAAGTGTGAGCACATTTAGAGAAAAGCCATTGATTGTGTGTAAAACTAAACACGAGTGAACTGGAGTGTCAAAACTACTTGAGCGAAACACGTGAGCGAGTAAAGTGAGGAAACTATTCTCTACTTTACTAACTTTGTTTTGCAGCTTCAAGATGAGTGGAACCCAAAGGAATCCACATGGGGAACTAGATAAATTCCAAGCCTTGCATGACTTACTCCAAGCTATGGAGAGAAGGACAAATGATAGATTGGATCAAATGGAGTGAAGAAGCAATGAAAGGATCAAAAGATTAGAAGTTTCAGTTACAAGGGGATAGCCACCCAATGCTCCTAGGCAAGCTAGGTGAATCCAAAGAAGAGTTTGGAATGAAGATGAGGATGAAATCGAGTCCCTTGGTGATAATGAGGAGGAAGAAGAAGTAAGGCCAAGAGCTAGACAAGATAATAGCAATGGTGTAATAAAACTGAAAATTCCAATATTTCATGGAAGAATAGATCCTGAAGCATACTTGGATTGGGAAAAGAAGATCGAGTTGGTGTTCGATTATCATAACTACACCGAATCCAAGAAGTTAAAGCTTGCTATGGCTATATTTGATGGATATGCCATTATTTGGTGGGATGATACCAAGCAAAAGAGGAGAAGAAATAGAGAAAGACCTATAAAAGAATGGAGGGACTTAAAGGCAATCATGAGAAGAAGATTTGTACCAAGCCACTACTATAGGGAGCTGTACAATCGTCTTCAAAACCTATCTCAAGGGTCCAAAAATGTTAAGGGATACTACAAAGAGATGGAGGTAGCCATGATTCGAGAAAATGTGGAAGAAGATAATGAGGCTACAATGGCAAGGTTCCTCAATGGGTTGAATAAGGAGATTGCAAATGTGGTTGAGCTGCAACCATATATGAAGCTTGAAGATTTGCTTCATCTTGCTTTGAAGGTTGAGAAGCAGTTGAAGAAAAGGAGTACTAATTGGCTATCTATCTCTTACAATGCAACATTCAAATCAAATTAGAGAAAAGATGACAAGGCTTTTTCATCCAAGCCTAGAGCCGATTCCAAGGAAGCTCCAAAGACACCCATCCCAAGCAAGGACAAAGGTAAAGCTACACCTTCTAGTTCTGGAAATATTATATGCTTTAAATGTCAAGGTGTAGGTCACTACAAGAAGGATTGTTTAAATAAAAGAACAATGATCATGGTTGATGAGGAGTACTATTCAGCTAGTGAAGAAGAAGTTGAAGAAGAAAGAATACCACCTCTTAAAGATGCAAGTGACGAAGAGGATGACAACCAACTAGAAATAGCCAAATGTGGGAGGTCTCTTGTCATAAGGAGATCATTGAACATGCAAATCCAACATGATGATAATGTGCAACAAAGGGAAAATCTGTTTCAAACTAGATGTCTTGTAAAAGATAGAGTTTATGGTGTAATTATAGATGGGGGTAGTGTAACCAATGTAGCAAGCATCACTTTAGTTGAGAAACTAGGGTTACTTACTACTAAGCATCCTCACCCTTATAAACTAAAATGGCTTAATGATTGTAGGGAAATTAAGGTGACAAAGCAAGTTCTAGTAGCTTTCAAGATAGGCAGGTATAATAACGAGATTTTATTTGATGTTGTGCCTATGCAAACAGGTCATCTATTGTTAGGACGCTCTTAGCAATTTGATAGAAGGGTGATGCATAATGGCTACACCAATCACTACACTTTTGAGAAAGATGGAAGAAAGATAACTCTTGCACCACTTTCACCTAGAGAAATCTATGAGAATGAGCTAAAAAGAATTCAAAAGGAGAGAGAAGACAAGAGTGAGAAAAAGAGTGTAAATGATGTACCAAAAGAAAGAGAGAGTGCAAAAGAAAAAAGTGGCAAAAATCTTAAAAAAGGAAAGAAAGTGAGCTCGAGTGAGAAAAATGAGGGAAAAGAAATTGTTGAAAGTAAAAAGAAACATGTGAACTTTTATGCAAAGGTAAGTGATGTTAGGGAAGCTTGGTTTCCAAAGAAAAGTATACTTATACTCATGTACAAGGAGCTTTATTTTAACACTAATGACCTTAATGTTTCTTTGCCTAGTGTTTTTGTTTCTCTTTTATAGGAATTTGAGGATGTCTTTCCTGAAGAGATACCCAATGGATTGCCACCTATTAGAGGTATTGAGAATTAAATCAATTTTATTCCTGGTGCATTGATTCCAAATAGACTAGCCTATAGAAGTAACCATAAGGAAACAAAGGAGCTTCAAAGGCAAGTTATGGAGTTGTTAGCTAAAGGACATGTTAGAGAAAGTATGAGTCCATGTGCTATACCTGTTTTGCTAGTACCTAAGAAAGATGGTTCTTGGTGTATGTGTGTCGATTTTCGTGCAATTAATAACATTACGGTAAAGTATCGCCATCCTATTCCTAGGTTAGATGATATGCTTGATGAATTGCATGGTTCTGCTGTCTTTAGCAAAATTGATTTGAAAAGTGGATATCACCAAATTAGAATGAAGGAAGGTGATGAATGGAAAACTTCCTTTAAAACAAAATATGGTTTGTATGAATGGTTAGTTATGCCTTTTGGCTTGACTAATGCACTTAGTACTTTCATGAGACTTATGAACCATGTTTTGAGAAATTTTATTAATAAGTTTGTTGTTGTATATTTTGATGATATTCTTGTTTATTCTAAAAGCATAGATAAACACTTAGAACATTTAAGGTGTGTGCTTGATGTGTTGAGAAATGAAAAATTGTTTGCTAACCTTAAAAAGTGTTCTTTTTGTTCAGATAGGATTGTGTTTTTAGGATTTGTGGTTAGTGCTCAAGGTGTTGAAGTTGATGAAGAAAAGGTAAGTGCTATCAAAAATTGGCCTATTCCTACTTCGGTAAGTGAGGTAAGAAGTTTTCATGGTTTGGCTAGTTTTTATAGACGTTTTGTAAAAGATTTTAGCACCATAGCTACACCTCTAATAGAATTAAAAAGAATTGTGTTTTAAGTGGGGAAAAGAACAAGAAGATGCATTTAATTCATTGAAAGATAAGCTATGTAAGGCACCCATTCTTGCTTTGCCTAACTTTAATGATATTTTTAAGATTGAGTTTGATGTATTAGGTGTAGGTATTGGGGCTGTCCTTATGCAAGGAAAAAGGCCAATTGCCTATTTTAGTGAAAAGCTACAAGGTGCCTCATTGAAATACCCCACTTATGACAAGGAGCTCTATGCTTTGGTTAGAGCTTTAGAGACTTGGCAACACTTCCTTTGGCCTAAGGAGTTTATAATTCACACTGACCATCAATCCTTGAAATTCCTAAAGGGGTAAGGTAAGTTCAACAAGAGGCATGCCAAATGGGTTGAGTTCATTAAGACCTTTCCATATATGATCAAATACAAGCAAGATAAGGAGAACATTGTGGCTGATGCACTATCAAGAAGGTATGCTTTACTTAATGCTTTGGATGCAAGAATGCTTGGGTTTGAAAATATTAAATCTCTGTATGTTGATGATTCTGATTTTTCTAGCATTTTCAAAGCAAGTGAGAAAGTTGTATTTGGTAAATTCTATAGAATGGATGGGTTTTTGTTTAAAGAAAATAGACTTTGCATACTTGTTTGTTCTATAAGAGAAATACTTGTTAAGGAGGCACAAGGGGGAGGGTTAATGGCACATTTTGGCATCACTAAAACTTTAGATACTTTACATGACACTTCTATTGGCCTAAAAAGAAAAGGGATGTACATAGAATTTGTGACAGATGTGTTGTGTGCAAGCAAGCTAAATCTAAAGTTTTGAATCAAGGTTTGTATACTCCTTTACCTGTTTCTAGTAGCCCTTGGATTGATATTTCCATGGATTTTATTTTAGGGTTGCCTAGATCAAAAAAAGGGAAATATTCTATCTTTGTGGTGGTTGATAGTTTTTCCAAAATGTCACATTTCATTCCTTGTAATAAAACTGATGATGCCACCAACATTGCTAATTTATTCTTTAGGGAAGTGGTACGTTTGCATGGCATTCCTAAAACTATTATTACTGATAGGGATGTTAAGTTTCTAAGTCATTTTTGAAAGTTTTGTGGAGTAAAATTAGAACCAAATTGTTGTTTTCTACTACTTGTCATCCACAAACTAATGGTCAAACTGAAGTTATTAATAGCCAAAAGAACTTAAAGAATTGGGAAGAATGCATTCCATTTGTTGAGTTTGCTTATAATAGAGTTGTGCATTCTACTACCGGTTTCTCACCTTTTGAAATTGTTTATGGTTTTAATCCTCTAACCCCTTTGGATTTAATGCCTTTACCTTGTAATGAAAAGAGTAGTTTGGATGGGAAGAGAAAGGCAGATTTGGTGAAGAAACTACATGAGGAGGTGCGCAAGAATATTGAGAAGAAAAATCAACAAATAGTAAGCCAAGTGAATAAGGGAAGGAGGTGTGTTGTATTCGAACCAGGTGATTAGATTTAGGTGCATATGAGAAAAGAAAGATTTCCAACTCAAAGGAAGACAAAGCTTCATCCAAGGGGAGATGGACCTTTTTAAGTAGTTGAGAAGATCAATGACAATGCATACAAGCTGGACCTACCTGGTGAGTATAATGTGAGTGCTACCTTTAATGTTAGTGATCTTTCTCCTTTTGATGTAGGTGTTAGAGATTTGTGGATGAATCATCTTGACAAGGGAGGGAATGATGCAAACAATAAAGCATACAAAGGCAAGGACCCAATTCAACTTCCCAATGGTCCCATTAAAAGAGCAAGAATGAAGAAATTCAAGGAAACACTAAATGGGATGATTCAAGGCTTGTGGAATGATCTTGCCACAATTCAAGAATGTAAGAATGAATCATTCATCAAAATGTGGATTCAAGACTCAAATCAAAGTTTGGTGACAATGATTCAAGTGGATGTAGGCCAAAACATGGGCATGTACCTAGGCCTTTAGTTTGTTTTTGATTTTTTTGAGCCCTATCAATATGATATAAGCCCAAGTTCAAATAAATTAAGTGTGCTTATGTAATTAGTGAGTTTTGGGCCTATTTATGTTAGGTATAAAGCCCAAAACGAGTTTAGATTTATTTCTTGTTTAGGAATCAATTTCTAACTAGGAAACTTCAATACTTGTTTAGGAAGATTCCCTAGTCTATGTTTTATTCCAATTTAGGGTTGAACCTATATTTATTAGTTGTCTAGGAATCAATTTCTAACTAGAAAATTTTAATTCTTGTTTAGGAAAGATTTCTTAGTCTATGTTTTATTCCCATTTAGGGTTGAGCCTTTATATAAACTCAACCATTCATATAAAATGGAGTTAGATTTGGATAAATAAAAAAATTTAGTTTTTCTTAAGAGTGTTATCTCTTGTTTTTTATTCTTTCTTGAATCAAGTTCAAACAATCAAAGCTAATTACTTTGTGCGTATTTATTCCAAGGTTCTCTTTTACAAGTTGGTATTGTGTTGCAGAGATCATCATCCAAAGGTGATCATATTCCAAGGTGCTCTATCACGGGTTGGAATTAGGTCACGGACTTGGGAAAAATCTGATTTAGCTTTCCAAGGAGTTGCTTCCAAGCGTAATGATATTGGGTCTCAAGTTTAATATGCTTGGGGTTCATATTAAGGATGATAGAAATTTGCATGTGTGCTATTAAATGTGAACTAAATAACAGCCACTTAACAGTAGCTAATAGGGTTGTCTAAAGTGTTTAAGGTTATTTGATATGGAATATTATATATGGATGGTACATAGTAATGATAGATAAGGATGATATATAAACTTAGAAGATATGGATTTTTACACTACATAGTAGTGTGGTGTTAGGTACATGACATGTTGGAATTGTTTGGAATGTCAGTTGGACAACATTAATGCTTTAGCTATCCTTTTTTTTTTTTTTTTTCTTTTGTAAGACAGATGAAATGGAATCTAATGCTAGTATATCCATTTACAAAATTGTCCATATTACTTTTTTTTTTTTTGCATATTTTGTTTTTGTTGTTTTATTTTTTTTTGGGCCCTAATTAGTAGCTAATACATATGTGGTGACAAGAAATTAAGTTTTTAGTGTATGACTGATAGATAATCAAAGTTACAACATGCCAATAATTCACATTGATTAGTGATGAATTTAAAATTAATTCATCAATATTCAGATTGAAAAACAAAAAATAATTCTTATTACCAGCTTTTTTTTCCCAAATATGTTATTTTTCATTTCAAAAGAATAGGCACTAATGCAAAAAATTAGTTACCATTATAATATTTGGGTAAAAACAATCAAAGACCCATCAAGGGTTTTTTAACACATTATTTCTGAGAGATTTGGAATTTTGTATTTCATGTTATTTCATTCAATATAACATAACTGTATCTCATACGGTTATTAAAAATTCATGTAAGCTAAATCAAATGAATTATTCACAAACACATTAATGCATAATATAGGCCATATATATAATCATCCAACAAGGATACAAAACTATCACAATTACTATACTACCATCTAGCATATAATATAAAGACTTGTGAGCACAAAGTCCTAACCACATAACCTATACCTTCCGAGCACTAAGCACCCCTTACTAAATTTTGATAATAACACTGACAAATAACCCCAAAAGGAAAATTCCTAAAGCCACACAACAGAAGTTACAAGATTTCTTCTTCCTCATTTCATTCCCTCTAATTAATTCAACAATTTCATCTTCAACTAACACTTCATCAATTGTTGGCCCACTATTTATAATAACTGATCCCTTATCCAATTTATCTCTCCTAATATATCCCTGCTTTGTTGGATCAAGCCAACAAAAAAAATTATAGTATCATTGATAACCTATATCAAATAAAATTTCACAATATATCATATAGCCTCAGTGCGTACAATAATTTTTTCTTTTTGCACTTTAGTTTCATTATATTCAAAATTCACATCCTATTTATCTAAGCAGCAAGCAAGAAAAAAAAATGTAAATTACATGAAAAACAAATGACACCCAAATAACCACTTACATCTTAATAATATCTGCACCTAAAATAACTCCGTCCAAGGTTTTTATCGTTCTATGAGGTCCTCAGTACACAAGGCAACCCATATTCACATCGTGCCATAATTACTTACACCATTTCCAAAGGAGGTAAGAAACTTTTAGGATTTATAAATTGGGATTTTAAATTAGGGTTTCAAATTGAGATAATCAAACTCACTCTCTAAACAAAAACATCTTATAAAAATTTTAAACCTTCATTGTCAGATGAAACAAAACCTAGCTTCAATCATTTTAGGGAATAAGAAGATCAAGATGCAAAGGGACACAAAGAGAAGATAGAAGAGAAAGGAATAAATTCAAGATCATGAGATAAAGGGCAAGATATAGGAGAAGAATTGGAGACAATGCAGGGATATAGAGAGGGAAAAGGATAGCGAATAGATCGAGAAAAGGGAGAGAGAGAGAGAGAGAAAGGGAGACAATAAATTTATTTTTCCTAGTCACTAGTAATTCTAAAAAAGTGGGGCCCAAGCATATTCAAAATTACTATAGTGACATGGCATCCCATGTGGAAAAATAATGCCACATGGCTCTTATGTGGTGATGACATGTCACTTTGACTAGTCCACAATGCTGACATGTCATGTCATGTTAGCAATCTGGTCAAAATTTAGGTATAGTGGTACCGCGTAACCGTATAATGAAATAATTTTAAAAGACCAATTTGGAACAATGATAATAGTTATTGACCTCACTAGCAATTCACCCGTTACTTTTGTCTTAAAAACCTATATAAAAGCTAAAATGCCCTAATTTGCAATCAAATTTTATATTTCAACCATTTTTGATATTTTTCATAAATCCAATAAAAATAAATAAGAAATTTACTTTTCAAATTCCCAAATTTAATTTTCTTTTCTTTCAAATTCTTATTAACCAAACGAGAATTGAATTAAAAATAGAGTAAAGATCTATTAACAAAAATTCAAAAAAAAAATTAAAAAAAGAAAGAGAAGAAACAAGAACCCTAACTAATTTTTTAGTCAAATAAAAAAAAATTTACTCATTAGTAATCTTTGCAATGAATATCTGCAGATCAATGCTTGAAAAAATCTACCAAGAGAGTTTGCTTTCTTTTTAAAATCATGTGCAATTAAACACTATCAAGAATAGAGTACTCATTTGCAAAAACTCTGTTTACCTCTTTTTCTTGGATCGATCCATGGATGCTAAATTTGTATATTCTATTTATATTAGTCTATAGTTAGAAGAACATTTTTGAAATTGCAAAACTAGACCTTTCCATATGAGGAAGGAAGATTTGTATTAACTTTCACCATTGTAGAAGAAGATGCAGAAACATAATTGGTGCCTTTAGAGGGAAAAGAAAAAGGAGCTGGTAGTTTCTTGCGTAACATTTGCTCTTAATACTCCTTAGGCAATCTTAAAGTTTTGATGAAGAAAAAATAAGAAAGAAAACAAGAAGAAGAGTAAAAAGAAAGCACTTTTGCTTTAAAAAATCTTTAAACTTCTATTATAATTTTGTTTAATGATGATCATGATGATAGGTAGAGGGGTATTTGGTATTTAAAATTATTATTTTTAATGGAAAATGTTAAAAATGAATGGAATGATTAAATAGTATGATAGAATCAGAATGCAGGGACATATTAGTTAGCTTCTCAAAATTGATGGACTATTTCATTAATTAGGTCAAACTTCCAGGACTAAATAATATCTTATCCTTATTAATATGATTTTTTACGATGGAAGAAATTGAGAAAAATGATTTAGGCAAGTTGAGATATTATTTTAATAAATATATATAACAATATATGATAGGCCTTTTCCTTAGTTTGGGTTTGAACCGAGGTGTCTTAGGGATCAAAGGTTGTCATTGAGCTGGGGCTTTAGGATTTGTTTAGATGTTATATGTTATTGTGTGCCAGGTATTAGGCTTGGAATTTCATGAAAAAGAGTAGGTCTAATTCAATTTTTAGAATAGAATGTGTGATGATAGGATCTAGTGGAGAAAGACACTTGGAAAGATAAAGTGCTTGAACTTAGTGGACATAAAAAGCATGAAGGTACAAGATCTTGTGCTTGTGGAAGGATGTGAATCTCGCTCAAAGGAGTTGTTGACCTTACTAGATGGAATAGTTGTTGGCAGCTTGATTTATGGTCCCTAATGGATGGATTATACACTGCTTTCCGACTATTAGTTAGGGCAAGACAAATAAGGTTATAGTGCAAAATGAAAAATGAAGTCCCACCTAGTTTTTAAAAACTATGAAAAGAAAAGGTGACCAAGATTTCTTGCTTCTTATCTGACCACCTTAGTATGAGGCCTTGCCCATGCATCGATCCGATCTGCTAAAGGAATCAAAATGCTTGGTAGGGAAAAAACTCACAAGAAAGCTTTCAAGCTTATCTTTGATAGATTTGAAAATTATTATTTAGAGTTGTCACCTTAATTTATTTTTACTTGGGAAAGTGTAAGGAAAAAACCCATATTGACTCCAATTATTACCCAAAGGAAAAGATCACTAGCCTCAAAACCAAAGAGGATTTGGGGACTAGGCTTTTAGTTTATTTTAACAAAATAAGTTTGGCCATTCAACAAAAGAGTAACTTAAAATGTATTTCATGAATAATTTAAAATGCATGATCATTCAACTTATCCATTCAATAACAAAGTAAATACACAATTAAGGTTTAAAATAAAAGAAAGTTAATACTATTACCTCTTCTAACCCTTATGGGTTCTAGGAAAGTCATACATTCTCCAAACTAAGCGTAATAATAAAGTAAAAGAAAACAAAATAAAAGCAAGTGAAGAAAGTGATGGGGGGGGGGGGGGGGGGGGAGAGTTTTAGTTTTAATTAGATTCAATGCTTGAATTAAGTATGCTTGCGTGTCCCTTTGAATGGAAATCAAAACCCACGCAGTTCTCCTTTCTTGCAAAAGGGTTAGTTTAACCTAGCCATTTTATCATGTTTTGATTAATAGATTAAAAGAGGGTTAAGTTAATTGATTTAGCCATTTAATTACCAAGCGGAGTTAATTAAGTCATATTCTAATTAACTACCTTAGCAAATTAAGAACTAGGCAAGGAGCCTTAGAATAAAATTCCCAATGAGGGAAATAATGAATGAAATAAAGAAAAGGGAAACAAACTTACCTTAGATGAAGGGCAATGAACAGCCTCGAATGGCGGGCGATGGCTAGCCTAGAACAGCAAACTCAAGCCTTGGGCGATAAACTTGCTTCGAACAAAAGGGGAAAGCCTTTGACTTTTTAAGTAGAAATCAATGAGGAACCCCCAACTTGCTTTGCAAAGCAAGGAGTAAATGCAAAGTGAAAGAAATGAAAAGCTTTAGAACTAGAGTGGTTTGCTTGATGCAAAGGCTTTCAAGCTCACAAAGTTGATCATTTGAAGTGTAGAGAGGTCCTCTATATATTAAAGGAAGGTTGGAGTGCATAATGCATAAACTTTTGATGTGGGATTATGAAAAATAGGGAAAATCACTTGAGCTATTGCACAGGCATTTGTAGCATCACAAAGGGCTATGTTGTAGTGCCATAATGCTTTTGTGGCAGTGTTGCATTAATCAATGCGGCATCATAGAAGGTGTGCAGCAGCAAGCCTTGTTTAACATGTTTTGCCTTTTTTTCACCCATTCTTGCTTGTTTCTCATCCATTTTCTGCAAATCCAGTTGCATTGTATTTGTTACTTAGTCCTGGATGATTTGATGGGGTTTAAATGTCAAAGAGATATGTTTTAGTTTTCTTGGTTTTCTCATTTTGAGGTTTTCAGCTCCTGAAGGTTTGTTTACAGAGCCTAAGTGGTTCTAAGGTTCAAACACATATTGGAGGGTGCCAAATTAAGGGTTCATAGCTGCCCATTCATTAGAATTATCTTAACTAAAAGATGATTATGATGATAGTGAATTTGAGGATGAGGGAAGGTAAAAGGAACTAAACTAATGTCTATGTCAAAGTTTAGACATTTGGGCGAAAGGTGTGATTAAATTTTAAGGAATCATAGGGATGGATTAGAAAGATGCCCCTTGTATATTTGGGAGATTTGGCAGTTAGTAGCATTTGGTTATTGTCCTTTCTGGTAGGAGCTAAAAGCAATGTCCTGTCTAGTAGGAATGATGATCTTGTCTAGTAGGAAAAAAAGTGACCTTATCTGGTAGGAATTGATAAAATGGTGATCCTGTTTGATAGGAATGATGATCCTGTTTGGTAGGAAAGAAAGCGACCTTGTCTAGTAGGAATCGATAAAATAGTGATACTGTATGATAGGAATGACGATCTTGTCTGATAGGAAAGTGACCTTTTTTTTTTTTTTTTTTTTTTTTTGTAAGAAAGAGACCCTATCTAGTAGAAATCAGCATAGTGGGGATCTTATCTAATAGGAATGATAACGACTCTGTCTGGTAGGAATCGGCAAAAAGGTAATCTTGTCTAGTAGAAATGATGATGACCCTCTCTGATAGGAATCAGCAAAAAGGTGATCCTATCTAGTAGAAATGATGACAACCCTGTCTGGTAGAAATCAGTAAAGAGGTGATTCTGTTTAGTAGGAATGATGATAACCCTGTCTATTAGGAATCGAAAAGTGGTGATCCTGTTTGGTAGGAACAACAAAGTATTGATCCTATATGGTAGGAATAGAAAGTGATGATCCTCTCTTATAGGATCAAAAAGATGACCATCCTGTCTGGTAGGATAAAAAAGATGACTATCTTATTTGGTAAGAATAGTAAAGATAATTGTCCTTATGATAGGAACAGTAAAAGTAATGGTCCTTTATATTAGCAATGAAAAATGACGATCCTATCTGGTAGGATAAAAAAGATGACCATCTTTTATGGTAAGAATGGTAAAGATAAATGTCCTGTCTGGTAGGAATAATAAAAGTGGTGGTCCTTTCTGGTAAGGATGAAAAGTGATGATCCTGTCTGGTAGGATAAAAAAGATGACCATCCTTTATGGTAAAAATGATAAAGATAACTATCTGTTTTGATAAGAACAGTAAAAGTAGTGGTCCTTTCTAGTAGGAATGAAAAATGATGATCTTGTCTGGTAGGATAAAAAAGAAGACCATCATGTCTGGTAAGAATCATAAAGATAATTGTCCTATTTGGTAAGAATAGTAAAAGTAGTGGTCCTTTCTGGTCGAAATACAAAGTGATCCATTTTGATTCAGAAGTCTGACTTACAACTTGTTCTAGTATGAAATGCATCTAATTATGCAATGATTGGATACTTTAAACTTGTGAAGGGTCAGTTTAGTAGAAGGGTGCTGAGCTTTTACGAGAAAGATGCCCCCACTTTGGAAGATAACTTGGTTATTTGATCTTTAGTTGATAAGCTAGCTAGAGATGAAAAAGGCACATCAGGTGTGAGGTTGGTTGGTTAATGGCTAGCAGTTCAACCTAAGAAGGAGTCGTTATAGGAGGTAAAGTAAGGTATGGCCTTGGAAAAGGTTGGGTTAGTTAGTTTGAAAGGCTTAGATAGGTTTGACTTTGAAGAAGATTTAGTTTGAGGCTAATCAGTAGGGTTAGGTATTTAGAGATGATTAGGTTGAGAGGTTTGGGGGTTGTAGGGCTTGTCCTTAGAGAAGTTCATGTGGAAGGCTTAGTTAGGTTAGGCACTTTGGCTTGATTAGGTTACGAGCTTTGGGGAGTTCATTTGGAAGACTCGGTCAAGTTCTGCTTTAGGCTTGATCAGGTTTAGAAGGCTCAGTCAGGTAATCGCCTTTAGGGAGTTCATTTGGAATGCTTGGTCAGATTTTTCCTTAGGACTAGGTTGGGATGCTAGACTTTGTAAGAGGTAAAATTGGGAGGCTAAGTCTAGCTTAAAGGAAAAGGTCAAGCTAGGAAGTACCTTAAGAAGACTTGTTTAGGTTTTTTCTTCGGAGGAGATCATTGGCTTCATGGTGAAGGCTTTTGAGAGTGGGATTCATAGTGAAGGTTTCATAGAGAAGCCTTGTTGGTTTGGGCTTTCAAGCTTTGAGGATAGTTGTGAGGTCTCGCTTGAGCATTGACCCGATCTGCTAGAGTGAATCGGGATGCTTATTTGAGTTTAAACTTACGATGGAACTATCGGGTTTTGATTAATTGATTTTGAAAATGATTTTAGGAGTTGCCACCTTAATTTTATTTAGTTAAAAAAATATTATAAAAAAAAATCCAAATTGACTCCAATTCATTAATTTTCAATTAATTTACCTATGGATAAATTCACTAGCCTTGAACCAGGTTGAATTTGGGGACTAGGTTTTTAGTTAAATAATCTAAATTTGGCTCTGAAGTTTAATTTGACTTAGAAAAAAATTGACTTCATGAATGATATTTATAGGATTATAATTGTAACTAAAATGCAGGAAGAGGCATAGTATGAATGCATAGTGCATGAAAAATTAATAAAATGATTAAAGTAAACATCCATAAATTAAGGAGAATGTTCTCTCTAATCCTTATGGATTTCACTCTTTAATTCCAAAAATAACTAAGTAATTGATTAAAATTGAAAGCAAAGGGAAAATGGAATTAATTTTGGGATTGGGTTTTAGGTTTGGATTTAAATTTCAAATATGCTTATGTATCCCATTGAATAGAGATCAAAACCCATATAGTTCATTCCATAATTAAGTAGAGGGGTTTAAGAGTTTATCATATTAATTTTAGTTTAGGTGTTTTGAGAGTGAAAAAGGCTAATACCTTTACTTTTGGCAGACGGAGAGTTTTACCGTACTAAAGTTCTATTTTATCGAGACCAGTTGATTAGATTGATTAAGGGATTAATTAATTAATTAAAATGATTAATTAACTAATTAATGCGATGAAATAGATGGATTGATTAATTAAAATAATTAATTAATTAATTTGGATGAAGGGTGGATTTGAAGAAAAAGAAGAATTAATTTGATTTTGAAAAAATGATTTATTAATTAATTAAAAAGATTAATTAATTAATTAATTAATTAAGTGATTATTTTTAATTTAAAAAAAAAGTATTTTAGTTAATTAAAAAGATTAATTAACTTAGTTAGGGTGAGATAATTAATTATTTAAAAGATTAATTAGTTAATTAGAGAGTGATTGGAGGGAGAAGAAGAGAGGAACTAGAGGATAGTTATCAACTCTAACTCAAGAGGTGTGTAGAAATAGAGGAATGGAGGGAGGTATATACAGAAAAATGGGGGTGAGGGTAATTTGGGAAGTGGAAAAGTGAAAAGACCAAAAGAATAAGGCTAAAAATGCTAAAAAAATTAGGGTGGAGGGCAAAATCAAAATTTTGGAGGGAAAAGGGGGACTAACTACAGGAAAGGCCAGTGGTGCCACCAGTCTTCTCAGTGGCACCGCCAGCTGACATGACTTTTTTTTTTTTTTAAAGATTGGTTGTTTTAGGATTTAAGAAATTTGGATGTCTGGTAATAATGTAATTGAAGGCTAAAATTTTTTTTGGCTGGATGATGAGAGTGCAAAATTAAAGGTTCACAGTTGCCCCCTCATCATAATTGTCCTATATGTTAGACAATTTTGATGACAATGAACCTAAAAGTGGGGATGGTATAAGGAACCAAAGAGATGTCTAGGTCAATGCTTGGACATGTTTGGGTGAGAGATATGGTTGAAAAGGGAAGATAGTAAAATGAATCACAGGGATGTTTAAGTAGTCGCTTCTAAACATTTATGGGTGGAAAATGTGGCTGATAAATGGAAATGAGAAAATGGACCAAAGGGATATCTAGATTGGTGGCTAGACATTTTTTTGATGAATTGATGGATCTAGGTAAAAAGATGTGGAAAGTAGAACCATATAGATGTCTAAGCTTGAAAGATTCTGATAAGATTATGGTAAAGGAAGAGTCGGTTTAAGAGATTCTGAAAAGATTTCGGTAAGAGAGCCTTGGCATGTAGTCAGTCAGCTGAAAAGATTCTGAAATAATTTTGATAGGAGGAGATCCCCGGCCTATGGCGAGTTGACTTGACAGATTCTGAAAAAATTTTGGTAAAGGGAGAGTCTCGGCCTATAGCAAGTCGGGTGAAGAGATTATGAAAAGATTTTGATAGGAGGAGAGCCTCTACCTACAGTGAGTCAGTTTGAGAGATTCTGATAGGATTTTGGTTGTGTCGAAAAAACTTGGGCTTCTAAATGTGAAGGGTTAAGCCTTTTAGAAAGCTCAAAGGAACTTTACTATGATTAAAGAGACTCTGGAAGTCACAAATTATCGATTAGATATGGAAAGGTATCATTTAACTTTAAAGAGGCAGTAGTTAACTTTAGGAGGTGTTAGTTAGTTTCGAGGAGGTATATTTCAACTTTAGGAGATGTCAGTGAGGCTACTGGCTTAGTTATGTATGATTGTAGATGGTCGCATATACAAGTATGTTTGTGCATAGATGATGCATGTTCATGTATTCATGTTTCATAACTCATGGGCCTTTTGTTTAATTTCTAAGCCATGAATGATTTATGATGATGCCTATAATGGATGATTACATGGATGCAAGTGAGTGGATTCATGCATTTGTTTTATGAATGCAATTTTTGCATATGACTTTTACATTTATGGAGCCACACATTTAGGGACTAAAAAACTCTACAAGGTTAAGGAACTCAACTTCGGTTGGTATGGAATAGTTGCCATAGCGGCATTATGAGGAGTTTAAGTGGATTGAGATTCTTCTGAAGGCTTGCTTGAGATTTTAGGATCCGATGGCCCATGTTTTCTATTTGGGTACTACTGGAAGGAGTTGTGCCTATTCTTGAGGAGTTCAGTACTATGGCTTGGTTGCAATCTGGAGGCAGCTCTAGTGGTGCTAGAGTTAAGAGTTTGGCATCTCTTGGATTTTTTTGGAGTTTTTTATACTTGTATCAGCATGTCACAAGCCAGATAATTATTGGTAATAGTGAAGTGAATTTGATCACTATGATTGAGAAGTTTTATGATCCAGTGATAGGGAGATATGAGGGGGCGGAGACTCAAGATAAAGGCTTTGGTTTTCTGTTTAAGAGTCAAATATAGGTCTGTTGATTAGGGTGATGCTAGAGTGGTAGATGACGCAGAGGTATTTTGTGTTTAGAGCTATGTTGATAGAGACATTGATGAATCTTAATTACTTTGTTCAGGATTTAGAGAGATGGACTATCTTACTAGTTATTCTTCAGGTGAGAAAATTTTGTCTTATTCTTACCTTTGCTATTAGGGGGTGCTTTGTGGGTGTTTGGTTTTAAGTTTTGGGTTGTTTTACAAGTGTGGCTAATGGATCATTTTCGAGTGGTGGCTCCTACTTTTTAGTCCACAGATGCCTTATTGAGACTTGGTCAAAGATCATATGGGATGGTTGCTTACAGCTTACCTCGGAGAACACATTTTGGCACTGTTAAGGGATTGGATCTTTCATGATCAAAGGCTATGGTGGTCGAGTAGTTCACTTGCTGTGTTTGGTTTAAATGATCATCGGCCAGACGATGAGAGTTTTGAAGCAAATCGGGTAGACTCAAGACATGCCTTAGTTGTTCCTTTCCTATAGTCTGCATAAATCATAGCTTTAATTGCTAAAACTATCCAGGATGGCTAGCTGAGGAGTTATCATGCTGTTTGTTTTGGAATTTCATTTAGGACCATAGAGAGGTATGATAAGTGGTTGATAAAGGTGGTTTAGCAAGTTGAGAAAAAGTACCAAGTTGCCTACTGAGGGGAATAAAGGGTGATGCAGTTAAGGAGGGAGAGACTATAAGAGGAGTAACTAGTAGAAAGAGGATTGTAGCACAAATAAAGGGGGTGACTCGATCTTTGAAGGAGACTTGAGGATCTACTAGAAGTGTGACACCACAGGTTGCAGTTGTGACTTAAATTGTGGTGGCTGTGATAAAGAAAATTGTGACTATAATGAGATAAGATGACACTACAGTGGTGCTTCAGAGAAGGACTGCTATAGTTACGGCAGAAAGGGGTATTGCAGTTTTTTAACTGCAGAGGAGGATTTTTGAGAGTAGTTTCAGAACTATTGGTACTCAAAAGAGAGTTTTCGATACTACTTGGTAAGCAATTCTTATTCTATTGGTACTTCTATTATTGTGGTAGAAGGAGCTACAGAGACTTAAAGGAGGAGTGTGCCAATTTAAGGAGATTGTGATAGACTTTGATTTTGATGAGGACATAAGAGATATGCACTTTAGGAGGTAGAGGAGGACTTACTAGACCATGACTTTAGACATGACATTTTTTTCTTTTTGTTCAAAATACTTGTAGGTTGACAAGACTACACGGTACATGATAAGTTATAGATGACATTGAAAGGGCTATCCTTTTATCACGATGATGGGCTGCATTTTGTAAAATTTGATCACTATTAAATGAGATATCTTTTATTTTTACTCTAATTTCTGCCTAAGCTACCCTTTTGGGTTTTTAGCTTAGCTAGCATTCTTTTTCTTCTTCTTTTTTTTTTTTTGTTTAGGCAAAATAATTAAGTGAATGATGTATTAGGCATAAAGAAAATGAGAATGTGATG
Source organism: Reutealis trisperma (assembly GCA_947687605.1). NCBI lineage: Eukaryota > Viridiplantae > Streptophyta > Magnoliopsida > Malpighiales > Euphorbiaceae > Reutealis > Reutealis trisperma. The sequence continues at coordinate 124,483 of CANTUT010000837.1, read as the reverse complement.
CAAACAAAATACTTTATATTATGATTTGGGCTACATTTTGTCACAATGATGGGTTGCATTTTGTAAAATTTGATCACTATTAAATGAGATATCTTTTATTTTTACTCTAATTTTTGCCTAAGCTACCCTTCTGGGTTTTCAGCTTAGCAAGCATTCTTTTTTTTTTTTTTTGTTTAGGCAAAATAATTAAGTAAATGATGTACTAGGCATAGAGAAAATGAAAATGCAATGCAAACAAAATACTTTATATTATGATTTGGATTGCACCCAAGTCTGGCTGCCTACGTATCCCTTACGTCACTTTTCTGTTAGTCATTTCTTTTAGGGGGAATTAGGTCCACATAGTTTTTATTACATATGCATGAGAACAAAAATTAAATGCAAGTGTCATTTTCATAGAAAGGATCTCTTTATCTGATTAAAGTTCCAAGGATGAGAGAGTTCATTTTTGTCCATGTCCATGGGGATGATGCTTTTCTCAAATAGAATCATCTTAAGCATGTACTGTCTGGCTTAAATTTGGTATGAACTTTCCTCTTAGATCATAAATGGGAGCCTTGCTTTCTTTTTAAAACTAGATTTCCTTCCTGCAAACCTTTGTCTTTTACTTTCTAGTTGAGGTGCTCGACTAGTCTCTATTGATGTCCTTGAATTTTATACAGTGTATCCATTCTCTTTTCATCAACTGCATTCAGCTGGTCATAATACCTTTCAATCTCTTTTGCCTTCATTCTTTGTAGCTTTTACTGGACAGGCTTCTTACGTGTATAGGTTTAGATCTTATGAACTCCAATGCTTGGATCTATCCCTACCAAGTCTGTGGGTTTTAATTGATGTGATGATTTTTTTTGTGCTATAATTAATTTTTTCTTTTGCCCTTTTCTTTTTTCTCTTTTCTTTTCTTTTCTTTTTTTTTAATTTTTCATTTTTTTGTCTTTTTTAGATGTCCCATTTAAAGATGAATAAAAAAAAATTAAAGAAATTAGAAAGTTTAAAATTTTTTTATTACTGACCAAAATCCTAACATCATCGGTTACATTAAAGGATAAGCCTAAAAGGTGAAATACATTTTCACGAGGATAAGACTTGATGGACTCGAACTCAAAGAAAAATTTAATAGACTCAAAGGACTTTGACTTTGACTCAGACTCAAATGGTTCAGATACTGACTCATAGAACTCGGGCATAGCAGATTGACATTCTTCTTAAAGTGCAAATTATTAGGTGAAACTTGAGATGGTCGAGTGAGCTCGATGGTTCAGAAAAGGATTGGTGGTGGTGCTAGACTTTGTGCTTGGGAGCAATGATGTGTTTAATATCAATGAGATCTTGAATTTTGTGCTTCAGAACCTCACATGCATTAGTGTTATGCCCTTACCCTTGATGATAGTCACAGATCTCATTAGCTTTGTATCCTTTAGGTAAGGTGTTTGGAGGAGGTCATGGTTCTAAGGCTTAACCAGATTAGCCTCTAACGTTTTCTTATAAATGATGCTGAGGGGCATACCCAGCTCAGAGAAAGTCCTCCTTATTTCTAACTTTATCGGCCGGTGACAGGACACAACATTTACCTCCCCCTCTCTTTGGGTGGTATTGGTGGTGTAGTTAGTATTCTTATGATACCTCGAACTAGAGGACTAATCCTTGATTTATCAAATCCTTGATCTTGGTGGTAGTGGCAATAAGAGCTTTAAAGCTAAGGAGGTACTATATTTATAGATGCATCTAATATTGGGGGAGGAGATTCTTGATGATGATGTCAATTTATTCTACTTTGGATGGACGATTCACCATTTGTGCTGCTTTTGACCTCCACCTTGTAAGGAACATGGTGAAAGATTCTCTTTGCCCTGATTTAGTGGTCTCCAAATCTTGATGGGTGACATCCACTTCTATATTATAGTGGTATTGTTTGAAAAAAGCATTGTAGATGTCATCCTATGTTTTTTGATGATTTTGGTTGAGATCTAAAAGCCACTTTACGGTAGTCTTCGTTAAAGATAGCTAGAATAATTGAGCAAGGAGCTCGTCATCCACACCAAAAGGTCTCATTGCACCCATATACATTTTGAGGTGGGTCTTAATGCAAGTTATGCCATTGAATTTTGTGCCATTGAATTTGTCCATAACCAGCATCTTAAATTTTAGAGAAACCTTGCATTTGGAAAGAGAGCTAAAGAGTTGACATCTATTATGTCCTTATGCTTTTTGATGTTCTTGATTGTTCTCTCTATGGCCTTAATTTTCTCCATCAATTTCTTAACTTCGTGAAAACTAGAGAAATCTCCACTTTGAAAAGGATTCATAGGAGAAGAAGGAGTGGCTACATTCAAGTCCATGGCAGGAAAAGTTGGAGTTTTAGGTGCTTTCGCATTATCGGTGAGATCGATAATGGGAGGAGTGAAAGTAGGGGCATGGCTAGTCTTGGCTTAGGTATATATAGGCTCAACATGAGCAGGAGGGGGAGAGATAGTGAAATTGGTCATTTCTTTGACCTCATTAATAATCGACTAGTGTTGGGAGTTGAGGGCATTGGTAAAGGTGGCAGATTAGGCATTAAGAGTATTGATGAAAGTTTAGGCTTAAGGGCAGTAGTGAGTGAGGTTTGGAAGGTTTCCTTTTATTTCTTGAAGAGGCTAGTGAAGAACATGCTTATAGCATCTTAGTTAAAGAAGCTAGAGGTGTTGGCCATTGGTACCTTTAAAACAAAAAATAAATAGGAAAACGGGTAAGAATACATAATTGTTAAAGGTAACAAGGGAATGAATATGAAGGTGTGTTGGGAAAATGATTCCTTTCCATATGGTTGGCCACTGAGTTTAAAGGTTGATAGGTTAAGTGTGTGAGGTTACTGTGTTTTAGGTTGATGGACCATCAATTTAAGGTCTTTGAGGTGTTTGAGGATTTGCCTTGTCAAGCTTCTCATATTATGTATGCATGATCATGACATGATACATGCCAAAAAAGGTTTCATGAACATGTAAGAGTATTGATTATTATGGTACATAGAACCTAAGGTCAAACGCTAGGACAACTATATGTACAAATATGAAGGGACCCTCACATGGGTCCAACAGTACTGATTGCTCGTTACACTGCCAAAATGATTAGGGATTTGTCGTGGGGTGGAATGCTTTTGCTATCTCCTAACATAGTCAAAGAGAGTTGTTGAGCAAATGCTACTCACCATCCAAATATTTTCCTAAAGTTAAGATTAGGCAAGAAGCCTTTATTATATAAAGTGATGCATGAAAATCAAATTATACTTAATGAGCCAAATGGAGATTATTTTAGAAAATTTTTTCTTAACCAAATAGTAACCCTCTTATTTGCTTTCCTTTTATATTAAAAGGTGGCAACCAGTTCCTGGTGGAGTCACCAGCTATAACAACCCACACCTATCCTAAAAACTTATATGTCAATTTGTTTGATTTTTAACTATTAAGGTTAAGTGTGTGTCCTTATGAGAATTTATGTTCTATGTGATTGATGAATATGTGACATGTTAAATTAAATTTTAATATGCATAATATGAATTATTATTATGAAATAAATAATTTAGATAAAATGCATTAGCATAAAATAAATTATTTTAAATAAAATGAATTTTCATGCATAAAGGCAATTTTTAAGCATAAAATGATTTTTATCAGTATTTTAAAATAATTTTTAAATAAATATTTTGGCGAAAATTTTAATGAAAATAATAAGAAAATTATTTTTATTTTTATTAATTATAATTAGCCCTAAATTTAAATTAAAAGCCCAAATACCCAAAAGCCCACTATACTAAAATCCTCATAACCTAGCTCATTAAGGGTATTAGTAGAAATTACCCAAAACTCTACATATAATAATGTAGAATTCGACTAGCCCTAATGTTCCAGCAGCCATCACTCCATTCTTCTATATTTTGATAAAAAAATTCTCCTAAAATACTTCTCTCTACTGAAATTAAGAAAACACCTTTCAGTTTCGCGATTTCTTGACCATAATCATAAGTTTTTCTTCTCTTTCAATTCCTTAACTGATTTCTATGAAATAAATTATCGAAAAATTATTTTGAACTGGTTATTTACTGATTTTTACAGAATTAATTCAGTTTGGGTATGTTTTTGAGAGAGAAATTTAATTCTTTACTGAAAACACAAATCTTTTCGCGAAATTCTCCAAAGGTGAATCCTGTAACTTAAAATTTCAATTTTTATGCATAAACATCACTAGGGGGGGGGGGGGGGGAGGGAAGGGGGAGAGATTTATGTATAATTGCATTCTAAACTGATGTTTGATTTGTTTTGATGAAAAATATTAGATTAAATCATATTTTTGTATATTTCTATAATGACCGAAAAGTTTTGAAAAATAAAGAAATTCAAGGTTTTTATGCTAGAACTTAAAAGTTGGAAAATTCTATTATTAATTAAACATGTGGTTGCCAATTTATGTGTGAATGGATTCTAATATGATATATTTTTTTTGTTTAAATGAAAAATAATGATTTAAATCATGTGTTTGCATATTGCTGTAACAAACGGAAAGCATGAAAAGTGCGAAAACTCATGATTTTCACCTAAGTCTTAAAACTTGGAATTTTTTTGTATAAATCTTATCTATGGCTGCCAAATCATATATGAAGATGTTTTAAACTGATATTTGCTATGATTGAATGAAAAATAATGGTTTGAATCATCTGTTTACATATTACTGTAATGATCGAAAAATACCAAAAACAAGAAAACTCATGGTTTTGTACCCTAGAAACCAAAAATTGAATTTTCATGTATGAGAAATACCATATGCTGCTGATTCATGTGAATTAATATTCCAATAAGGTTTTGTTGTGTTTATATGAAAAATCTTGGTTCAAACTATGTTTTTACATATTACTATAATAGATGGAAAGTGCGAAAAATAAGAAAAATTCAGTTTTCCACTTTGATCATGCATTCGGCCTACTATGGGATTTTTTTTCCCAAAATCTATAATTTTTATGCAATTTATTTTGATGATTATTAACATGTATGTATATGTAATAAATGATAAAATTGCATGTTAGTTGAAGGTATGACCCTAGTCAAGCCTAGAGGCACTTTGGTATACTTAAGCTATACTTAAGGTATCTTAATCTTATATTGTAATTAGAATGTGCATGTGATTGGGAAATATGGAACTAGATGTTATGATGATTTGATAATGAATTAATGATCTTGAATTGATGAAGAGATTGATTGAATGAATAAGTCATAATAGTTAAGCATAACACTTGAAAGGCTATTAGTAAGTTGACATGTATGGAAGTGTTAAGCATACTAAGATGATTGTTAAACTGAATTGATATTAAGATAATGATATTGTGTTGACCTTAGAAAATGTATTGACATGAGTTATAATGTGTTTTCATGTGGGCCTATAAAGGCTAAGTGTATGAGACTTTTAAGTCAAAATGTTATGTGCAAGTGATGAGTGCACTCATATGTGCAACTCTAAGTGTATATGAATATTATATATGCATGGGGTAGTTATGGAATAGGATAGCATTATGATTAAATAAATAGTAAGTATTGAATTAAATATTATGATAGAGTTTGAGGAGCTTTAGAGTTTCAAAAGGACTACGTATACTATGAGCAAAGGAACCACAAGGTGAGTAAATACTATGTTCATGTTTCAAGTGTGAGTAAACACTGTGTTCATGCTACAAGTGTAAGTAAACTTTATGATATTGTTATAAGTACAAGCTATCATGATATGTGTACCTTTGACATTCTTGAAACCTAAATTCTTTCTATTCTAAAATGAAACTCTGTGATTTCCTTTTTAAACTTGAGTTGCTAAAGGACAATTGGTCTAAAACCATTTTTGATTATCCAATGATAATACCTTTATGATTATAGCCCTAACTTAAATTCTTTTTGGAACTACACTATCATTGTATCTTTTATTCAAAAGTTAAACTGCTATTGTTATTGTGATACATGTTATTATTGCCTTAAATGCTATTGTTATATGTGATTACCATTAGCTCTAGCTATGGTACCTCTAACCCTTTATGTAGAATCCTCATGCTGATGCGAGTAATCATCAAAACCTATAGACATGGTCTTAATCCAATGGATAAGGGTAGTGTATCCACCTTAACTAGAAAGGGGCGGTTCTAACCATGGGGCCTGATAAGCTTCATGCCTTCTATGTGATAGGAGTTGGAATTCGGTACAAGGCCACCTCTCCTCTTTGTGTTCAAGTGATAGAGCAATAGCCTTCACTCTCTATGTGTTACATGTGTGATTTTTGCAAATTTGCCAAATTGAACCCTTGCTAAATTGCAACTTGATTCATGAATTGAAAATCATGAACTATGTGTATAAGATATGAGTTTCCTTTTCAAAGGAATATGTGTTAATGTATGTGCTTTATCATTTACTCATTGAGATCATCTATCTTACCCATTTTTTCTTATGTGGTTCTAGGTGAGCAAATGTAAGGAGGCAAGGTGATGGCTCAAGCATTCTATTTCGGTTGGAGACTCCTTGTTAAAGTCATTAATAATACCTTGCTATGAAGTATTGTCATTAGATGCTTCAAGAATATTTACTTTTCATGTTATTTTGAAATGTTATTTATTAAGATTTATAAGTGAATTATGAATTTTATTTTCCTTATGATTATATGTGAAGTATCTAATGACTATCTTCCGCAATTAAAGGTAATCAAATAAATGTTTTACATAAGTTATTATATGAGGTTTGGTATGATCCTAGGCATGATTTTTTTATGTGTAAGTGGGTTCTACGGGCATGAGTGACCTTATGTCTCCCCATGTTCTAGGACCTTCATATCTCTAAAGTTGGGATGTGACACCAACTGTGAGGTTTCACCCAAGCACTGGCTCGATCCGCTAGAGGGAATCGGGATGTTCATTTGGTTTAAACTCAAGATGAAACCCTTAGGTTCAAATTGGTTGATTTTGAAAATGATTTTAGGAGTCGCCACCTTAATTTTATTTAGTTGGGAAAATATTAAGGAAAAAACGTAAATTGACTCCAATTCATTAATTTTCAATTAATTTACCCATGCATAAAGTCACTAGCCTTGAACCAGGTTGAATTTAGAGACTAGGTTTTTGGTTCAATAATCTAAATTTGACTTTAGAAAAAATTAACTTCATGAATAACATTTATAGGATGATAATTATAAATATGCAAGAATAGGCATAGAATGAATGCATGGTGCATGGAAAATAAATGAAATGATTAAAGTAAAATCCACAAATTGAAGAGAGTATTCCCTCTAATCCTTATGGATTTACGAGAATCACCTAATCACTCCTTAATTCCAAAAATAAATAAGTAATTGATTATAATTGAAAGCAAAGGGAAAATGGAATTAATTTTGGGATTGGATTGGAGGTTTGGATTTAAATTTCAAACGTACTTATGTATCCCATTGAATGAGGATCAAAACCCACATTGTTCATTCCACAATTAAGTGGAGGGGTTTAAGAGTTTATCGGATTGATTTTGGTTTGGGTATTTTAAGAGTAAAAAAGGCTTATATCTTTGCTTTTAACTGTTGGAGAGTTTTACTGGACCAAAGTTCCATTTTATCAGGATCGATTGATTAGGGGATTAATTAATTAATTAAAATGATTAATTAACTAATTAATATGATGAAATGAATGGATTAAATAATTAAAATAATTAATTAATTTGGATGAAGGGTGGATTTGAAGAAAAAAGAAGGATTAATTATTAATTAATTAATTAATTGAGTGATTATTTTTAATTTAAAAAAAGAGTTTTAATTAATTAATTAATTTAGTTAGGGTGATAATTAATTAATTAAAAGATTAATTTATTAGAGGGTGGTTAGAGGAAGAAGAAAAGAGGAACTAGAGGATAGCTATCAACTTTAACTCAAAGGGTGTGTAGAAATGGAGGAATGGAGGGGGTATTTATAGAAAAATAGGGTAAAGGTAATTTGGAAAGTGGAAAAGTGAAAAGACCAAAAGGGTAAGGCTAAAAATGCTAAAAAAAGCAGGCTAGAGGGCGAAATCAAAATTTTGGAAGGCAAAGGGAGACCAGCCATCGGAGAGGTTGGTGGCGCCACTAGGCCTCTAGGCGGGGCCATTGGTCTTCTTGATAGCAACCTCAAAGAGGCCGATAGCACCGCCTAGATAGCTAATGGCGGCTGACGTGGCAGTTTATTTTTTATTGGTTTAGGATTTAGGAAATTTAGATGTCTGATAATAATGTAATTGAAGGCTAAAAAATTTATTTTGGCTAGATGATGAGGGTGCAAAATTAAGGGTTCATAATAGTTTATTAGCTTGGGCTTTCCTACAAGGATGGTTAGCTTTAGTTTAGGTATAGTGTTAAAGGTTTTGGTTGTAGGTTCATGTATGAGGGTTTGCCCTTTGACATAGATGCATAAGATTTTCCTACCCATCATACAGTTGGCAAGCCTTGACTTAGTTGGACTTTATGGGTGATGTGATTTACCAGGGATACTTTATCCTTTAAAGGATAAAGAGATTTTGCTAAAGAGGCATGGAATGGGTTTTGAGTGGTTTGAGCCCTCTTAAGTTTTGTGAGATATGACTTGGTTTTGCTAAAGTAAACTGGCTTCAAGGATGATGAATCTTGAAAGACTTAGAATTTTCAACTTTGCTTATAGGCTTGGCCTTTAGAAGATGATAAGACTTTGCTGAGGAAAGGGTGGTATGAGGCTTGAGCTTGAAAGGATGGTATGAGGCTTAAGCTTGAAAGGATGGGATGGTACATTATGAAGTTTAGGAATGGTTTAAAGGTGGGTTGGAAAAAGGATCAAGGAGGTTATATGACTTTGCTATTTGTAACATGATTCATGAAAAAGAACAAGCCAAGCTAATCTTTCTATTTTGAGATTAAAGAGATATTTAGGGTGGCACTTTATTGGCTTGACTATAGATGACATTCTGGCTGAAAGAAAGTGTTCTAAGGAGTTGCTAAAGGATTAGTGAGAAAAAACAACTTAGGAATCATGTTCCTAATGAGAGATAGAAATATGATGAACTAGTAATATGAGGGATTACCAGATCTAACATTTTGGCTGAAAGGAAGTGTCCTAAGTAGTGGCTGAAGGACTAGTGAGAAAAAATAACTTGGGAATCATGTTCCTAATGAGAGATAGAGATATGATGAATTGGTAATGTTAGGGATTATGCCTTAGCTTTTTGAGCTAAGAGACGAGATGGATTGATAAAGATGATGATGACATAAAAAGATGTGCCCCTACTGTGAGATAAGGGCATATAAGACAATATCACTTTAGAGAATGAGCCTATAATAAGGAAGGATGACTTTAGAATATATGAGTTGGGATAGATTGATTGAAGACAATTTGATGACTTTGGATAGGAAGAAAGATGACTAATATGAGCTCTCTCTCTTTCTCTCTCTCTCTCTCTCTCTCTTAGCTCTGACTTATGCTTAAGGTTTTTCAACTTAGCAAGCTTTAAATTAATGAAATTTTAAAGAAAACATTCCATCATAATTTGCTGCTTTTCTTCATATTGAGGGGCTTTAACCTTTAATTATGGGTTTGACAAACTTATTACCCCTTATTGAGGTGTATCATTTGATTACCCAAAGTGCAATGGGTAATTACATTGAATTATTTTTTATGCTTTAACTATTTGATAAGAGGTCTATTTCTTGACTTCTCTGATTTAGGAGGTGATGAAGCAATTATTGATTTATAAGAATATGGGTACCTCAAATTCTGCTAATTATAGTGGATTTAATTGACTGTTCATTTCTCTCTCTTATTTTTTGATTTTCTTTTTTTTTTTGAGCTCATCCATGTTGAGTAAAACAAGAAGGATAAGAAAATAAGTGCACGGGTAATGGAAAGAAAATGTGGATGTTTTATTATAAAGGAAATTTTATTAAAAGATAACAAAAAGGACTATTATAGTTGAAAAAGACAGACTCAAACTTGGATTTGAACTTAGACTTTGAGACTTAGACTCAAACCTAGATTTAAACTTGGAATAAGTCAGGTTAGCTAAACTTGAACTCTTCCATGTCATGCCACTCGAGGCTGAGGTAAGGTAGGATTGCATTGGGTTCAGGTTCTTTATCACTATTAAGGTGGGTGGTAGGGAATTCAGGTTGAAACGATGCATTTTGGATGTAATATTCAATCTTTGATGTAATCACATCTAAAGCTTTAAAGTGGGTAGTTATTAGGTTAACAAATGGGCTTGATAGGCTAGGAGTAGATCTTTGACAAGGATGTCCACTTGTTTATGCTCGGTTGGTTTGTTTATCATTTTAGCAGCTTTAGTCCTCCACCTTATAAGGAATATGTAGAAGGACTCATGTGGAAGTTGTTTAGTGGTTTCTAAATCATGCCTAGTGACATCCATTTCACTATTGTAATGATACTGCTTGACAAAGGCATAATAGATATCATCCTATATCCTTTTCTGGCTCTTGTCTAGTGAAAGGAATCATCTCCTAGTAGCATTGGTTAGAGATTGTTGGAATAATTGAGCAAGGAGTTCATCATTAAGTCCCAAAGGTTTCATTACCCCCATATATATCTTCAGATGTGTCTTAGGGCATGTGGTTCTATCAAATCTCTCCAATTTAAACATTTGGAATTTAGGAGAAAGCTTGGCATCGGGGAATAAGGTTAGACTGTCCATATCATTAAGATTATTATGGTGTTTTAGGAATTTGATGGTTCTTTCTATGGCTTCAAATTTCTTTATGAGCAATTTGGTTTTTGAATGAGAGGATGCTTCTCTACATTGAAAAGGATCTAGGAAAGAGGAAGAGCTAGGGTGGGTAATGGTACTTGAGGCTTGAGTTTTGGTAAGGTTCTCAAGGTAGGTCTGATTCTTGTTGAGGTTGGCTTGGTTAATCATTTCTTGGACTCCGTTAATGATGAAATGCCTTTATTCCTCGAATTAGGCTTGTTGAGCAACTAGGATAGCTTGAAAATGCTTTTTTTGCTTCTTAAGTAATCTGGTCACAAGTGTGGTCAGGGAAGCCTTGTCAAGTGGGTTGGCCATTGGTACCTCTAAATCAAAGTAACATGATAAATGATGGAACAGAAAAGATGATGATGGTATAAACATACAGGTCCTAAGGGAAAAGGCTTCCCTATTGTGTCATGGGCCAACCATTTTTTAGGTTTAGGGTAGGATCAATGGTATTAGGTTTAAAGTAATGTGTCAGGCAAAAGTTGTTGGGCTTAAAGGAAATAGGCTAGTTTGGGAGGTAATGAGCTATAGGTGTTAGGCTTGAAGATAGTGGGTTTGATTTTGAACAAGGGGTAGGATTAAGATAATGGTTATGGTATGGAGAACCTAAGGTTTCTAATTTTTTTTTTATGATAACAATGAAGGTTATGGGTTAGGCTTATGGTCAGGCAGTAGAGTTTTTAGGGTTGGATATGGGTTTTAGGGTTATGAGTTTATGGCTTAAGGTTTAAAGGTTTAAGGAGGTTTAGGTTTACATTTAAGGTGTGAGGTTCAAGTGTTTAGTCATTAAGGTAAGGTTAGGGCAAGGTGTTTAAGGTATATGATTAAGGTAATGGTATTTAGGATAAAAGCTAAGGTGAGGTGTTTAAGATTAAAGGTTAGGGTGATAGTTTATGGGGGTGAAGGTGATTGGGGTAGAAGTAGGTATGTTTGAGGTTTAGGAGTGAACGTGTTCAGATGGAGGTGAGAGTGTCTAGGGTTTAGGGTGTGAAAGTGTTTAGATTAAGGGCTAGAGTAAAGGGATAATGGTGTTTAGGTCAAAGATTTAGGGTGATGGTTTAAGGGTTATTTGATAGGGTGATGGAGTATAGGTGAGAGTGTTTATGGAGGAGGTGTTTGAATAGAGATAACAATGTTTGACACTTTTTTTAGTTCAAGATTCGACCTAGACTTGAGATGAATACATGTTTCATTATAAAATATTCATGCATAGGGAAAATATTTTATGAGAATGCAAGGATATAAGGTCTTAATTATGGTACATACAAGATACAAATTTTTAATTATGGTACATGAAACCAAAAGTTAGTATCTATGTTCATTACATGAAAAAGTAAGGGTGGCTCAATTTAGGTACGCATCACATAAGAGCAGCGATATACTTAACCACATATGAGTTAAGGAGCCTTACGTGGGTCCAATGGTATGTGCATGCTTGTTACACCTTTGGAAGGATCCAAGGATTTGTTGTAGGGTGGATGGTTTCACTATCTACAAATAGACCCAAGGATGGTTACCTACTCGATGTTACTCACTATCCATTATTTTCCTAAAACTAGGTTAAACGGCAATGAGCCTATGTAAGTGATGTAGGCAAAGTCATAGTCATATTAAAAAGCTAAACTCTTTTTAAACCAATGAGTAGTCCGCTTATTTCTTTTAAAAGAATTATCTCCAGTGGAGTCATCAATTGTAAGGCCTCGCCTGAGCACTAGTCTAATATGCTAAAGGAATCAAAATGCTTAGTTGGGAAAGAACTCAAGGGGAAGCCCTCAGGCTTATCTTTGATAGATTTAAAAATTATTGTTTAGAATCACCACATTAATTTATTTTTATTTGGGAAAACATGAGGAAAAAACTTTGATGTGGGCAAATTATTATACCCTAGCCCTTAAGACTAAGTACAGAGTGAGTAGGGTGTCAAACTCTAAGGAATTTGGAGCAATTTTATATTAACCGAACAAATAATAAGATGAATAGGCAAAGAATAATTGGAGTTTGAGTAACTAATTAACTATTAATTTAACTACAAATCACTAAATTCTAAATAATTCAAAGTTATTAAACAATTTCTAGAAAGAGAACAGGTTAGAATTACAAATTAAATTTAAATCAATGAACTTCTAACATGTATATGAATTAAGATTATGAATGAGTTGATTGGAGAATTAACTTGAAATCTTTAAAAGCTTATCTCTAAGTCAATTAAAGGTATTTTTGAATAGACTTACATGCACTCTCATGTCAATGTAAATGTAAACAAAAACCATGAAGTTCAATGTTAATTCTTTTTACCCCTTTAGAAGCAGATTCTAATTAATCTTTTAACTTAAGTGACATCAATTACTTTTCCATTAAGAATTCCAATTCTCATTGCAAATTCTTAACTATCATATTACATATGGTGATCAAGCATATATAACAACTATTAAGAACTTAATTGAAGCCAAATCAATCATTCATTAATAAAATATTAAAGTGAAGTTCGTAGACTAAATTTGCATTACAATCCTAACCACAAGTACTTTAACCTTGATGCATTGTTAGATAAAAAAGAAGATTAAACATTCAATCATCAAAGGAATAAAATAGATTAAGCAAAGAAAAAGTTATAGAAATCTTTTACTAGCCCTTCTCAAGATTAGAATCTTTGATACAAGAATAGTTTCCCAAAGTATTGTACTTGAAAATGCTAAAACTTGTAAGATCTCTCTTTTTCTTCTTAATACAATACTCTCTACTTGTATTTTAATTTTCTAGATTTTCTATCTCCTTTTTATAGAAGAAACTTCAACTATTTAAAGGCTTTGAACAGTTAAAAGTCATAACATTTTATAAAGAAATGCAACACTTTGTGAAAACTCACCTAATAACTGCTTTAGAAAATTCAAGGGCATTTTGGTCAACTCAAATGGCAAAATTAGACTTCAAGGTCTTCATCAAAGTTGTAGGCCTCTTTTTCAGCTTTCCATAGCCTCTTGAATCATTTCAATCTGAGTTGTGTAGAGGAAGTTATGATTGAAACATTATAGACTATTCATGACGGATCCTGTCTTTTGGTGTGTGCCGACTCGGCACCAACTCATCTTCCTTTCAATCAACTCGGCACAGTAGCCATACCATTTTACACACAAAATCTTGGCACAGTAGAGAAATCTTTGAGAAAATGTTAGTAGAATAAATATTAAGGAAATACACACAAAATGCATAAAAATATACTAAACATATACCTAAAAAGCAACTAAAATGCATTTGAAATAACACTAAATCCATACCATTTTACATCACATCAAACTCATATTGACTCTAATTATTATCCAAAGGAAAAGATCATTAGTCTCAAAACCAAAGAGATTTCGGGACTAGGTTTTTGGTTTATTTTAACAAGATAAGTTTGGCCATTTAACATAAGAGTAACTTAAAATATATTTCATAAACAATGTAAAATGCATGATCATTCAACTCATCCATTCAATAATAAAGTAAATACACAATTAAGGTTCAAAATAAAAAAAGTTAATATTAAAATAAAATCCCAAACTTAAGGATACTTGCCCTAACCTTTATGGGTTCTAAGGAAGTCATACATTTCTCAAACTAAGCCTAATAACAAAGTAAAAGAAAACAAAATAAAAACAAGTGAGGAAGGTGAGGGGGGGGGGGGGGGGAGGAAGAAGAGTTAATTAGTTTTAATTAGATTCAATGCTTGAACCAAGCATGCTTGCATATCCCTTTGAATAGGAATCAGAATCCATGTAGTTCTCCTTTCTTGTGAAGGGGTTAGTTTAACCTAGCCATTTTATCATATTTTGATTAATTGATTAAAAGAGGGTTGAGTTGATTGATTTAACTAATTGATTACCAAGTGGGGTAAATTAAGTTATATTCTAATTAACTACCTTAGTGAATTAAAAATTAGGCAAAGAGCCTTAGAACACAAATTCCAAGGAGGGAAACAATGCATGAAATAAAGAAAAAGGAAAAAAACTTACGTTGGATGATGGGCAACAAATATCCTTAGACAACAGGTAGCGGCTAGCCTAGAATGGCAGACATAAGCCTTGGGCAATAAACTTGCCTTGAATATGTGGGCGAAAAGCCTTTAAATTGTTAGGAAGGAATCAAAGAGAAACCTTCCAACTCGCTTTGTGAAGCAAGAAGCAAATGCAAAGCAAAAGAAATGAAAAGCTTTAAAATTAGAGTGGTTTGCTTGATGTAAAGGCTTTCAAGCTCCCAAAGTTGATCATTTGAAGTGTAGAGAGGTCCTCTATATATTGAGGGAAGGTTAGAGCATAGAATGCATAAACTTTTGATGTATGGTTATGCAAAAATGAGTTGTAGCATACTAGGCCTCTAGCCCACCACAAAGGGCTACGCTGCAATGCCGTAATGCTTTTGTGGCAATGCTGCACAAGGCTGTGCTGCAGCATAAAAGGTTGTGTAGTAGCCATATAACCCTGTACAATTGCTAGCCTTGTTTCACCCGTTTCGTCTTTTTTCATCCCGTTCTTACTCATTTCTTATATGTTTTTCATGATTCTAATTTGCATTGTATTCATTACTCATTCCTGGATGATTTGAGGGGTTTAAATGTTAAAAGGGATATGTTTTGGTTTTCCTAGTTTTTCTGTTTTTAAAGTTTTTAGCTTTTAGAGTTTTGTTTATCTAGCCTAAGTGCTTCTAAGGTTCAAACACATATTGGAGGGTGTAAAATCAAGAGTTCACACTTAGTCTAGATATTCGGGTGATGAAGTTAGGTAAGAGTTTGCAAAGGTGTTAGGCACCCAAGTCCACCAAGCTACAAGGCTGGCTTCAACTTACTGGTTAAACTTAGCTTAGGAATATTGTTGGTTCAAAGAACGTTATTAACATGCCAATTATATCAAGTATGTACATTTCAAGCAATAATAATCAAATAGTGCAATATATAACATTATAGGCAATTAAATAATAAAATGATAATAAATAAAATTAATTTAAGTACCAATTGTCCTAATTATCTGTTTTCATGTATAATAAACATAAAAATAAATACAAAGTTGTATAGTTAATGCATTAAAAAAACCTAAATTCTAATCCTAATTATTAAAAGGAAAAAGGAGGGGAAGGGGAGGAGTTAAACATTATATGGTATTTACTTATTACAAAATTAATTAAAAAGCAAAAAAAAAAATAAATTAAAAAAAGAAATTAAAAAACATAATAAAACAATAAAACAATAGCAGAAGAGTGCGCATGGAGTGGGTGGGGCTGTACACCTCATTAATGGCCTGCATCCTTGGCATGTCAGGGTAGATTTCTATTTTTCTAATTTCCTCCCACTTTTGATCCTCATATTCTCCTTCGGGGTAATCCAAATTACATCAAAGCTTATTAAACTCAAAGAAAATAGTTAGAGATAGAAAAACAAAAGAAAATTAAAAACACAAAACACATGGGCCATGCACCTAGCTTATGAAAAAGCTTTGAATTGGAAAGAAGAGATTTTATTTAACGATTTTGATTTTGCTTCCTAAATTAATTCAAACTTAAAAATGGATGGTATAAACTTCATAACCCAACCCCTTTTTTGTCACAAAACAAAATTTAATATAATGGGACATAATTTATTAAATTTATTTTATGTAAACAAAATTTAATAGCATTCTAATTTAGTTTTATTATATTTTAGTACATAATATTATGTTTAAATTTTTAATAATATTATACTTTATTAATTTTTTTATTTTATCATATAGTATTAGATGTAAATTCTTTTGTATAGAAAAATTTTTAACAAAAAATTATTAATAAATCATAAATACTATTTCGTTCTTGAGGTTTGACCTAACGAATGAAATAGTCCCTCTATTTTGAGAAACTAACTAAATATTCCTTGAGATTTTATTTCTATCAACTAAGTGGTCCTTCCGTTACTTTTTTCATTAAAAACCTGTGTAAAGACTATTCTTTCATAATAAAGTGATAGACATGTAAGGCCTCACCCGAGCACTAGTTTGATCTACTGAAAGGTATTGAAATGCTCATTTAGGTTTAGACTCACGATTGAACCCTTGGGTTCAGATTGGTTGATTTTGAAAATTCGACACCTTAATTTTTTTTACTTGGAAAAAGTTAAGGAAAAAACCCAATTAAATGACTTTAAATTTATTTCAATAGAAAAGTGCACTAGTCCTCTATTACCAAGAGGATTCGGAGACTAGGTTTTTGGTTTATTTAGAAAAAAGATTAGTTTGGGAAATTTAATACAGAATGACTAGAATTGATTTCATGAACAATTTATATAGTGCATGAACAATTAGTTAATGCATGACATTCATTCATTCAACCATATAGTAATTCAAGGAACAAGAAAGTAAAATGAAAATATTAAATTTACAATAAAAATCCAAAATAAGGGATACTTCCTTTAGCTCTTATGAACTTTAGAAAAGTCACACTTTTCCTAAACTAAATCCTAAAATAATGCAAACAAAATAAAGAAAATCCTAACTATGTAAAGAAGATGAAGGGGGAGAAGTTGCTTTATTTTAATTAGATTCGTTGTTTGGACCAAGCATGCGTATGTTGTAATACCCAAACTTTCCATTGCTCATTAGAGTTATAATAATATCATAGAATATGAAATTTTATGAATATATTACCAATGATATAGTAATGAGATGAACGGAACCCTTTTTGGTGCTAAGTATATGATTGTGTATTTTTGTAAAGTGTGAATGTTCATGTATATTTTATTGAATTAATTTGAGGCAATATGTTTTTGTTTGAGTTTATTATGATATGGGAAGGTAGGATTTAAAATGCCGAGTGGAAGGGAAGAGAAAAAGTTACGAAAAATTTTTGAGTTTGGAAAATGTGTTCGGGTGGGCTTGTTAATGGGCTTTTGGACTTAAGGCCCAAGCCCAAGCCCATGGAAGGGCCAGCCCACTAAAGCCCATAATTTGGTGGAGTTTGATTAAACTAAGGTTAGAATAGATTAACCAAGGGTTAGGGTGAGATTAGGTTAGATTAGTTACCATTGTTGACTTTTGTCAACTTTGACACCTCAGCTAATTCACTTTCCCATCACCATGTCCATATGCATTTTGGTAATTATTGAACTCATCATTATGATGCTAAGTCACTATACATCTAAGGGCAATCTTAACCATCTATCTTGATTAATCTTAACCATCCATCTTAGGCAAAATGTGACCATTAATCTTGTAAGATTAAATCACCGCCATTGATTTTAATTACATATAAAGTGAAAATATGTTAATTCTTTTCATTTGTAACCTAGCACCAAAATCACATTCTTACCAAATACTAAACCCTCTCAACTTGTTCTTCAACATAGGACCAAATTTAAAGCATTTCAAGGTAAGATTTTATGTTTAAGTGATTCTTTCCTTGTTCCTAAACTAAGAGTGATGGATTGCTAGCAAGTATATACTTTTCTTTTGATTTCTATGGTTTGATTTTGATGGAGGGATTTAAGGAAGGATTAGTTTTGCATGTTAGTTAAGGGAATATGAGGATGGGAGAAAAAAATTAGGGTTTAATAAGTGAGAAATAATAAAGAAAGCATGAGAAAATCAATGGGAGTTGGGCAGACATGGGTGACCACACCAGTGGTGTTCTAACCGTGTGATAAGGAAAATTTAGAAATTCAACCAGTAGCCTCCCATGGGTGAAGGCACAGCTAGGATTCCACCTGTGGGCAGTTATATTTCTGGCCATATTGGGATAGTTGTCCTAGTGTTTGTGACTTCTTGCTAGATTATTTCATTTAATGTTTTTATGAATTTCCTTATTCGTGATCTTATAATAAGATCATTGAGAATGTAATTAGATATTAGTATTACATGTGTTTCCTTAATTATGTTATGGGGAATATTTAAAAGATATTGAATTGGTTTATGACATGTGTAAGTAAAGGGTAAATGATATAAGACATTGATGAATGATATGTTTATATGAAATAGTTAGAGTTCGGTTAGAAAGTTAAAGGAATAGAATTTGATGTACATTTTTTGGGTGTATTTGTAGAATCAAAAGGCAAAGGCATTGCTCAGGATACCGAGGAGCCTTGCTATAATTTGCATTAAGTTTATCAATATAGGAGCCAAGGAGTAAGAGATGAGTACTTAATAATATAATATAACTTGTGCTTTAAATATGAGCATTAATGTCCAATCATTTCCTATCTGAAATGCATTGCAATTCATTAGCAAGCATTACTTGCCTTTTTGATTATTAAGCCAAATTGAATAAAAATATTCCTTTATGGCACTTGGCCAAATGAGTCTATATTGCTTTGATCCTATGATGTGATCAATGATGGGAACCTAATTGTTTATTGATGTATTATCCATTGAATCATTTCATAGATAGAAAGGTAATATGTTATAATGATACTATGATAAGCAGAATACCCCTCTGATGTGGGGCAATACATCAGACCTTGTGCATAATGGTAATGAACCCACATATAGGGTAAAGATTATCTAAACCTTAGCTGGGAAGGGTTTAAGGTCCCCAGTATGTATGACCTGATCAGTTGTACGTGTGACTAAGCATGTGGGAGTGAGCAAGGTGTATGCCGCCACCGTTTACATGAAAGAAAATTTTCTACTAAAGATATAATACCTATTATACATATGTGGGGAAATTGTTCCATAAGAAGAATTTTTGATCCATTTTACCTTATTGCTATAAGGAATCAACATTGAATCAAACATCAATTGCTTAACCTATATAACATTATTATGTACTCATTGAGCTTTGTCTCATCCCATAGTTGTTATTTATTTTCAGGACCAGCTGGTAGATCAGCAAGGTAAATTCTAAGTTTTGCGTCTTCGCTTAGAAATTTTATAGTTGCTTTTGGTATTATGATGTATATACTATGCTGTATTTTGGAAGTTTCACTTTAGAGCTCCATGGATTATTAAGGTATGTAATATTGGTATAATTTAAATTATTATTAGTATGTGTATGGTTTGGTAATTTATTTTCACAGTCCAAGTACTTAAATAATAAATGGGTGAGTTGTGATTAAAATAATGAAAAATGGAGTTCAAAAGCGATAAGCATGAAAATGGATTTAAATGATGAATGTTTATCATGTAGATACTTAATATAGAAATCAGTAATAAGGAATGGTAAATTTTGGTTTCGATCTTGGGATAAAGATAATATGATATTTATTAGCACTTAATAGGTTATAAGGAAGTTTTATGGGTTTAGGTGACCCCATGTCTCCCTATTTCCTAGGACAGTTATGGCTTAAAGATGGGTTGTGACATATGTAATCCTTTAAATTGGAATCAGAATCTACCAGTTCTCCTTTCTTACAAAGGGGTTTATTTAGCCAAACCACTTTAACATATTTCGATTGATTGATTGATTGATAAGTTAAGTTAATTAGTTTAGATTTTAATTAACTATCCTAAGTGAACTAATTAAGAAAAGGCAAGGAGCCTTAGAGGAATAAAATAAAATCCCAATGAGGGAAATAATAAATAAATCCCAAAGAGGGAGACAGTAAATAAAGAAAAGGAAAAGATAAAAGAAAAGGAAACTTACCTCAAATGGCCAGTGGCAACTAGCCTTAGACGCGGGCAATGGCTTGCCTTGGATGGAGGCAAAATTTTGACTCAAATTATTAGCTCAAAAAGTCACAACCTAGCTTGTGAAGATACCTAATTCAGTTTTAAGGTATGGTTTAATTTTAGAGATGTTCATGGTCCTAGTCTAGGTTTAGGAACTTTGTCTAATAATTTATCAGTTTGATGAACCCCTCTTGCTTTAAGAATTTGGCTTGATGATCTCTTTTGATTTGGACTGTTGATTCATCTTATGTCTAGCATTTGGATGGATTAATGATCCTTTTGATTTAGAATCATATTCAATGCAAAATGCATATGATTATGCAATAATTAGATACCTTAAACTTGTGAAGGGTCAGCTTAGTATAAAGGTCTTTGCTTTTTAGGAGAAAGATGCTTCCATTTTGAAAAGGTGAATATTTAGAAGGAAGATGCCACCATTTTAGAATGATAAAGGAAAGTGGTTAGGTCATTTTGTTTGAACAGACTAGATTAAGGATGGTAGGATCATACTCAACTTGGATAAGATATAAGGGTAGTTGGACAAAGGCTATCGATTTGGTCTTGGAAGAAGGCTAGGTCAAATGTGAAAAAGATTAAGCTAATAAGCTTCGAAAGGCTTAGCCATGACTGGTCTTAGAGATTTTTCATTTTGGGATCAGATTGGATGGGTAAATTAGGTTTAGCTTTAGAGAAGATCATGAGTGAGGTCATCCTAGAAGGCTAGATTAACCTTAGCTAAGGTCATTTTAGAAGGCTTGATCATGTCTTAGTTGTAAAGTCAATTTGAAAGCTTGATCTAGTTTGGCCATATAAAAGGTTAAATTAGCGATTTTAGATTGCAAGGCTTAGTCAAGTTTGTCTATAGAGGAGATGAAATTGGCTTAGTAAGGTTTTGACTTTTGGAGAGTTCATTTGAAGAGTCAGTTTAGGGCAAGGTCAGAATTTGCTTTAGGATAGAATCAATTTAAAAGCTCGATCTAGTTTAGCTACAGAAGAAGTTAGATTGGAAGGCTCAGTAAATTTTAGATTGGAAAGCTCGGTCAATTTTTGCCTTAAGGCTAGGTTAAAGAGATCAGGCTAAGATGCTAGACCTTAGAAGAGATCAAACTAGAAGGCTAATTCTAGCTTAGAGAAAAGGTCAGGCTAGGAAATCAATTTGAAAGGCTTTATAAATAAAGGCTTTTTGGATTTGGGCTTCATATTGAAGGCTTTTAGGTTTGGGCTTCACGGTAAAGGCTTTTGGGCTTGGGCTTCACAGTAAAGGCTTTTAGGCTTAGGCTTCATGGTAAAGGCTTTTGGGTTTAGGCTTTCTTATATAGGCTTATGGATTTAGGCTTCATGGTGAAGGCTTTTCGGCTTAGACTTCATGGTAAAGGCTTTTAGGCTTAGGCTTCATGGTAAACGCTTTTGGGTTTAGGCTTTCTTATATAGGCTTATGGATTTAGGCTTCATGGTGAAGGCTTTTAGGCTTGGGCTTTGTGATGAAGGCTTCTAAATTTAGACTTCTTGATGAAGGCTTTTGGGTTTAGACTTCATGGTAAGGCTTCTTAGCTTGGGATTTATGATAAAGGCTTTTAGATTTAAGCTTTCTAATGAAGGCTTATTGGTTTAGGCTTCATAATGAAGGCTTCTTAGCTTAGGCTTCATAATGAAGGCTTTTAGGTTTAGGCTTCATGATGAAGGCTTCTAAGTTTAGACTTCATAGTGAAGGCTTCTTGGTTTGGGCTTCATGGTGAAGGCATTTGGGCTTCACAGTGAAGGCTTTTAGGCTTTAAGGATAATTTATTAGCTTAGGCTTTCCATCAAGGGTGCTTTGGACCTCTTTTGAAGATGGTTGGCTTTAGCTCAGGTATGGTGCTAAATATTTTAGTTATAAGGAGACCGCATGCTCATAGATAAATGTTTGCCCTTTGACATGGCTGCATCACTTTAAGAGGATTAAATTGAGAATGGTTTGCAGGCCTTAAGAAATTTTGATCTTAGGGATCATGTGTTTTGCCTAAAAGGCTTGATTCTTTCAAAGATATTGAGATATTTGCTAAAGAGGTATGGAATAGGCTTTGATTGGTTCAAGCTCTTTTTAATCAACTTAGGATGATAGGCCTTAGGGGATATGCCTTGACTTTGGTTTTTTTTAAGGAAATTGACTTTGATAATGATGAATCTTGAGATACTCGGGATTTTTAGTTCTTCCTATGATTTGTTAAAGAAAGGGTGGTATGAGGCTTAAGATTTGAAAAGATGGTATGGTTTGCTAATGAGTCTTAGGATGAAGTTTTAGGAATGGTTTAAAGGTAGATTGGAACTTCTAAAAGGGATCATACAAGTTATATGTTTTTGCTATTTATAACATGATTCATAGAAAAGGGCAAGTCAGGGTTTCTTGCTTTTGAGATTGAAGGGACATTTAGGGTGACACTCTATTGGCTTGAATGTAGATGATATACTGGCTGAAGGGAAGTGCCCTAAGCAGTGGCTAAAGGACTAGTGAGAAGAGATAACTTAGGAATCATGACCCTAATAAGAGATAGGAATGTGATGGACTGGTGGCATGTGATATGAGAGATTATGCCATATCTTTTTAAGATAGCCAACGAGATAGATTGACAAAAATGATGACAACCTAGGAAGATATGCCCTCATTATTGGATAAGGATATATAAGATATCATAACTTTAGAAAATGAGCCTCTAATGAGGAAGGAAGACTTTAGAATACATGAGATGAGATGGATTAATTGAAAACAATTTGACAACTTTGGACACAAAGGAAGATGACTAGGATGAGCTCTCTCTCTCTCTCCCCCTCTCTCTTTCTCAGCTTTAACTTTTGCCTAAGCTACCTTTTCAGGTTTTCAACTTAGTAAGCTTGAGTTAATGAAATTTGGAAGAAGACATTCCATCATGATTTAGGCTACTGCTTTTCTTCATTTTGAGGGGCTCTGACCTTTGAATTCTAGGTTTGATAAAGGTTTTCTCTAAACTTGTTGCCCTTTGGTGAGGTGCATTATTGGATTACCCAATGTGCAATAGGTAATTACATTAACTTTCTCTTTGTTCTTCAATTATTTAATGAGAGGTCCATTACTTAACCTTTTTTTTTTAAAAGCCGGTGAAGCGAATGCTGATTTGTGAGAATAAGGACATCTTAAATTTTGATCTATGCTAATTATGGTGGATTTAGTAATGAAACTGATTGTTTGTTCATCTCTCTTTCCTTTTTTTTTTCTTTTTCTCTTTCTTTTTTATTTTTTTTTCTTTTCCTCTCACTTTTTTTTTTCTAAGCTCATCCATGTCGGACTAAATGGGAAGATAAGAAAATTAATGCTTAAATAATGAAAAGAAAATGTAGTATATATTACTATAAAGGAAACTTCATTATAAGATAACAAAAAAGGAACTGACATGCTCAATAAAAATACAAGAAAAGAAAATAAGATAATAGACTTTCACTCATATTTAGACTCAGACTTTTAGATTTAGATCAAGCTCAGATTTAAACTTGAGATTCAATCTCAGACAGGTTAGATTAGCTGGGCTTAAACTCTTCCATGTCATACCACTAGAGGCTAAGGTAAGATGGGGTTGAGTTGGGTTCAAGTTCTTTATCACCAGTTGCATTGGCAATGGGAAATTTAGGTTAAAATGATTCACTTTATATGCATTCTTCAACCTTTGATGTAGTTAAAACCAAAGCTTTGAAGATGGATAGGTATTGGGTTAGTAAGTGGGCTTGGTTGGTTGGGAGTAAATTTTTGACAAGGATATCCACTTGTTCTTGCTTGGTTATTCTATTTATCATTTGAGCAACTTTAGCCCTTCATCTAGTAAGGAACATGGAGAAGGACTCATTTGGAAGCTACTCAGTGCTTTCTAGGTCTCTTCTTGTGATATCCACTTGAATGTTATAATGATACTGCTTGAAAAACACTTTGCAAAAGTCATCCCAGGTTTATTTTAGGTGTCATCCAAGTCAATAAACCATTTCAAGGTAGCATTAGTAAGGGTTTATTGAAAAAGTTGAGCAAGGAACTCATTATTAAGACTAAGTGAATGCATTTCCCCCATATACATTTTCAAAGGGATCTTGGGGCAAGTGGTACTATCAAATTTGTCCAAATTCGACTTCTTGAACTTTAGTAGTAACCGGGCACCGGGGAAGAGGCTTAATGAACTTGTATCAATCATGGCTTCCTTCTTCTTGAGACTTTTTATTATTTTCTTTATGCTTTCCAATTTGGGAAAGAAGATCTCAAGCTTAGGGTTAGGTATAGGTCCCTTCCCTTGGAAAGAATCTATAAGGGATGAAGTAATTTGTGGTGGTTTAATAAGTGTTGGATAAGAGAGTGTATTGATTTTTAGGATATCTAATGAGGAAAGTGATGGCTAAGTTATGGTTTTAGAGGTTGACTTAGAGGAAGAAGAAGCGTGTGCCTGAACTAATGTCAGATTTTTAGTCTATGTTGAGTGCATTTTGGAGAGTGGAATTTAGGGTTTAGTTTATGCCACCCTTCTTAGCATGTCTTTGACATCATTTAGTATGGTCTTCCTTTAGGCTTACAATTAGGCCTAAATTTTGGCTGTTTGTCTCTTAAACATCTCTTCTTATTAATTTAATAGCTTGGCTAGAAGTTTATCCATGACAACTTAGAAACCTTTGAAAAGGAAAAGGAGTTGGGTTAGTATTAAGTTTTGAAAAATAGTTATAGTGGGGTATGACAAACCAAGGACTTTGGGTTTAGTGGTAATAGATGATAATGTCTTATGGTTAGGTTGGTAGGGTATAGGTAAAGATAAGGGTAGAGGTGTATAATGTTAGCTAGGTTAGTATTTAGTTAGGGGAGCTATGTCAGATTTTAACTTTGAAACTAGGTTGGGATTTTGCTTTAAGTGGCTAGGTGATATGATGCAAATATGTATACCTAAACTAATCAATTAATAGTTAATTTTGTCTTTGTATGCATGAATTTTATCTTTAATGTGGTGTTTTTAATCTTGTTTTTAAGTGTTCTTTAAGTACCAGGTAACTATCAAAGGATCAAGGGTTCTATGCTTGGAAAGGAAGAAGTTTTGCAAGGATTGGCCAAGACAAGCCTGTGTCGACTCATGCCCCATAGGTGCCGAGTCATGATAGAATAACATTGTGCCAACTCATGCCCTATGGTGCCGAGTCATGCCAGAACCATATGGTGCCAACTCATCCCAACTTGTCTTGAGTAGTTATGGTGCCTTTTCGTCAAAACACTTCACAAAAGGCTCCTTTTTGCCATGGACATGACTCGGGACACCTAGAAACCTATAAATAAGAATGTTTTATAGAATTTTAGGGATGTGATGTTAGTATTATTTATATATTAAGTTAGTAATTGAGAGTGTAATTCAAGTGTTCATAGTTAGAACAAGATTGAAGAGTCACCAAGGTATTAAAGCAAGCATTCAAGGACACTTCTTCAAAGTAAATTTCTAGAGTAAGGATTGAAGAAAACATCATCAAAATTTCCTTTCCCTTGTTTTTATTTTATTTTATTTTATTTTATCTTTATTCCTTGATGTTCACCTTGTCTTCTTGTCTAAACTTTATCATTTACACTATGAATATACACTAGTTTGGTTTTTTTGAATTACAATAAAGTATTGGTTTTAATCATTCTATTTCTTATACGCTTTGCATGATTTAGTTTTAATTGTGTGCTTAATTAATGTTGTATATGCTTGATCACCATGTATAACATGTTAGTCAAATTATTCATAATGAGAGTTAGGATAAATTGATGGAAAAACAATTGAAATTACTTAGAGAATAGGATAAGCACTTGGAGACAAGTAAATCCACTCTAAGGGGAATTATAGTATTGGCATGAATATTTATGGTTCTATTCTATCTCAATGATGACATGAGAATGCTCATAGACTTTAGATCAAACACTTCTAATTGATAATAAGAGTTGCTTTTAGGAATTATAAACCATACTCTCAATCATTGCATGCATGTAACACATCTTATTAAAATCAATTCTGGCTTGTAATTCAATCTAATCAACATCCTTAATCATAATATTAGTATAGTAGCATATAGTTAGTTTTAAATATCTTATTTAATATCTTTGCCTATCCATCCTAGTAACTATCCAATTAATAAAAAATTCCCAAGTTCCCCAGAGTTCGACACCCTACTCATCCTATACTAATCCTTTTGGATTTGGGTCACCCATAATAGGCCAAAAAAATTTTTGGCGCCATTGCCGAGGAATTTGTTTGTAATTTTTATTAATTTAGGATAGTGAAAAGTTGTTTTAGGTTTTTGTTTTTGTTTTATAATTTTTATTTTTGTTTTAATTTTAGTTTTTATTAGTTTATTTTTTTTTTAGTTTAATTGAACATGCGACAAAGTCGAAGCTCTAACGATCTTCTATTTGATCCTAAAATTGATCGAACTTTTAATGCTTTGCATAGGAACTAAAGACAAAGAGAAGAAGATCAACACAACTTAAGAGTAATGGCCAGAGAAAGACAAACGTTAGGCGACTTTGCCATGCCCGACATCACAAGTAGTATGGGGGGAATAATGGCTCCTTCCATTGCAAACAACAACTTTGAAATCAAACCTAGCATCATTCAAATGGTGCAAAATAATTAGTTTGGTGGTTTGCAAGGGGAGGATTGATATGCACACATCTTGACATTCTTGAATGTATGTGCAACATTTAAAATAAATGGAGTGTCGGATGATGCAATTCGATTGAGGCTCTTCCCATTTTCAGTCAAAGAGAAAGTTCAAATATGGTTGGCAAGTTTACCAAGTGAATCAATCACCACTTGGGATCAACTGAAGCAAGCATTCCTTCAAAAGTACTTCCCTCCACACAAGATTGCAAAGTTTCGCAATGAGATCACCACCTTTAAGCAAAATCCAAATGAAACAATTTATACTTCTTGGGAAAAATTTAAGGAACTCCAAAGGCAATGCCCACATCATAGATTGCCTGATTGGATGATTCCTCAAATTTTCTATAATGGATTGACAAATGAGAATCACAACATAGTCAATGCTGCATCCAGAGGTAAATGGATGGATAAGATAGCAAGAGAGGCTGTCACATTACTTGAAGAACTTGCATCTCAAAGATAAATGGGAGATGAGACAACCATGGCAAAAGCAAAAGGGATCTTGGAACTTGACACTATTAACCTGCTAACAGCAAAGGTAGATGCACTCACCAAAATGGTAAGTAAAACTCAAATTAATTCTATTGAAAATACTGATATTGGTTGTGAACTATGTGGAGGTCCTCATCCTTATTCCCAATGTAGTTCAAATGAGGAGGTAAATTATATCCAAAAGGGGTACAACCAAAGAATGGGTATGAACTCAAATAAATACAACACTCAATGGAAGAACCATCCTGGTTTTTCTTGGTCTAACCCATCCTCCCAATTGAACCCACATATTAACCAAAATCTCAATCCAAATAACCCACCAGGTTTTCTTATGAAGCAACCCTATACTCGTACACCACCTGAATCTAATTTAGAGACCCTTCTAGAGCAGTTTGTAGGAACACAAATATCTATTAATAAATAAAGTGAGGAGTAATTTAAACAACTTAACTCCAAAATTGATCAACTTGCTACTCATAATAGAATTTTAGAAATTCAAATTGCCCAACAAGCCTCTTCCTCTAACCCTAAACCGGTAAGTAAGTTACCTTATCAACTAAAATTTGTTCAAAGAGAAACTTGCCAAACAATTACTCTAAAAAGTGTTAAGATGGTTGAAAATATTGTTAATGAGAATAAAAATGATATAGTCCGTGATGAGGAACTAAACTTAGAAAGTAATCAAGGGAGTAGGGTTAAAGGTAATTATAAAAATGAAAGTGTTATACCACCTAAGGTCAATGATCCTAAAGTAGACATTAAGACCTTGCCCTTTCCTCAAACGTTCATAAGAAGGAACCTAGATAAGCAATTTTGCAAATTCCTAAAGTATCTTAAAGATATTACTATTA
Organism: Reutealis trisperma; assembly: GCA_947687605.1. Classification (NCBI taxonomy): domain Eukaryota; kingdom Viridiplantae; phylum Streptophyta; class Magnoliopsida; order Malpighiales; family Euphorbiaceae; genus Reutealis; species Reutealis trisperma. Next base: position 96,126 of record CANTUT010000837.1, on the reverse strand, counting down.
CTATTCCATTCTTAGATGTTATAAGGGATATGCCAGCTTGGGGTAAATTTTTGAAAGACATGGTCTCCCATAAAAGCAAACTAGAAGACTATGGTATAGTATCTTTAGTAGAAGAGTCTAAAGCCATGTTTTCTAAGTCCCCTCCTAAGCGAAAAGATCCTGGATGTTTCACCGTTCCATGCATGATTGGAGGAAAATATTTTGATAAAGCTTTATGTGATATTGGTGCTAGTGTCAGTTTAATGCCTTATTCTATCTATTTAAGACTTAATTTGGGTGAACTTAAGCCTATTAAACATGTGTCTCTTGATGGCTAACAAGATTATTACCTATCCAATTGGCATTCTTGAGAATGTGCCAACAAAAGTAGGCAGATTTTGTTGTCTTGGACAAGGAAGAAGACCTTGAGATTCCTATCTTGTTTGGAAGACCATTTTTGGTAATAGTAGGTGCTATCATTGACATTAAGAAAGGTAAAATCACATTTGAGGTAAACGATGAATTCATTGAGTTTGACATGTTTAAAATGATAAAATTCTCTCCTATGGAAGGAGTATGTAGAATTGATTCTATTGATTTGATTGATGAGTGTATAGATGAAGTTAAATATGATTGTATGAACCAAGATCCTATTCACCTTTACCAAAGGTAAGAAGAAGAAGAAATAAATCAAATATCAAATCATAACTCTCTTAGACCTTCTAGGTTTGAACCTTTAGAGAGATATGATAATGGAAGTTCTTCTTCTTCTAAAGAAATGAATCTAGAACTCAAGCCTTTACCGTCTAATTTGAAATATGCATTCCTTGATTCTGAATCCAAATTCCCTTTTATTGTGAATTCATCCTTATCTTTAGAAAATATCAATCTTTTGTGCAATGTATTGCTTAAACAAAGAAGTTCCATTGGTTACTCTTTGAATGACCTAAAAGGTATTGGCCCTAATATTTGTATGCATAGGATAATCTTAGAAGATAATGCTAAGCCTTCCATTAAAGGTCAAATGAGACTTAATCTCTTAAAGAAGTGGTAAGAAAAGAGGTCACAAAATTACTTGATAATGGCATCATATACTCAATTAGTGATAGTAAGTGGGTAAGTCCTATCCAAGTTGTCCCTAAAAAGGGTGGCTTGACTGTTATTAAGAATGAATCAAATGATTTAATCCCTACTAGGATTGTCACTGGATGGCCTATGTGTATAGACTATAGAAAGTTGAATAAAGCAACTAAAAAAGATCATTTTCCATTACCATTTCTTGACCAAGTGTTAGAAAAATTGTCAAATTATTCTTATTTTTGTTATTTGGATGGTCTTAGTGGTTTTTATCAAATCCCAATATATTCCAAAGACCAATCAAAAACCACTTTTACATGTCCCCATGGTACTTTTACATTTAGATGCATGCCATTTGGTTTATGTAATGCACCTGCAACATTTCAAAGATGCATTTTTTCTATCTTTAGTGACTTAATAGATGACTACGTTGAAGTTTTTATAGACAATTTTAGTGTTTATGGAACTAACTTTGAAAATTGTTTAGAAAATCTCTCTAAAGTTCTTGACAGGTGTAAGGAGCATAGACTAGTACTTAATTAGGAAAAGTGTCATTTTATGGCACAAGAAGGAATAGTTCAGGGCATATGGTATCCAAAAGGGGTATTAAAGTGGATAGAGCCAAGGTTGAAGTGATTGCAAATTTGCCACAGCCCAAATGTGTTAAGGACATTAAAAGTTTCTTAGGACATGCCGGATTCTATAGACGGTTTATTAAGGATTTTTCCAAAATCGCCAATCCATTGTGTAAATTGCTTACGAAGGAAGCTATCTTTGAGTTCGATAAAGCATGTCATGAAGCTTTTAAGACCTTAAAGAAAGCTCTTACATCTGCACTGATTTTGCAGCCACCTAATTGGGAGCAACCTTTTGAAATTATGTGCGATGCTAGTCATTTCGCAGTTGGAGCAGTCCTTGGGCAAAGGAAGAAAGTCTTATGTAATTTACTATGCAAGTAAGCTACTTAATGATGCCCAAATCAACTATAAAACTACGGAGAAGGAACTACTAGCTATAGTTTATGCATTTCATAAATTTAGAGCATACTTGGTAGGTCAAAAGGTAATTGTATATTCTAACCATGCTGCTCTAAAGTACCTCTTAAGTAAAAAGAATGCTAAACCTAGGCTAGTAAGGTGGATTCTTATGCTCCAAAAGTTTGATTGGGAAGTAAGGGATAAGAAAAGGAGTGAAAACCTTATGGTGGACCATCTCTCTAGACTTGATCAAGAAGGTTTGAGGAAGCTTGATGATGGAGTACCAATACATGAGACCTTCCAAGGAGAGCATTTGTTTAATGTTGTATCACAAGAAATTTCATGGTATGCTGACATTGCTAACTTTGTTATAAGTGGTATTCTTCCTTATGGTTTAGATTATAGGCAAAGAAAGAAATTTTTGCATGATACTAAATTTTATTATTGGGAAGAACCTTTGCTTTATAAAAGATGTGCAGATGGGCTAATAAGGAGATGCATTCCTCAAGGTGAGATTCAAGATGTTTTAAAACATTGTCATTCCTTAGATGTGGGTGGACACTTTGGTGTAACAAAAATGGCTTCTAAGGTATTACAATGTGGTTTTTGGTGGCCTACTTTATTCAAAGATGCTAGAGAATTTGTCCTTAAATGTGATAGATGTCATAGAATGGGTAATATATCTAGGAGAAACGAGATGCCTTTAAATGGCATTCTTGAGGTAGAACTTTTTGATTTATAGGGTATGACTTTATGGGTCCTTTCCCTAGTTCTGTAGGCTATAAATACATCTTAGTTATGGTAGACTATGTGTCTAAATGGGTTAAAGCAATACCTACTATTACTAATGATGTTAAGGTAGTCAAGAAAATGCTTAAAAAAGTAATCTTTCTTAGGTTTGGCACTCTAAGAGCTTTGATAAGTGATGAAGGTTCCCATTTCTATAATAATATCATAGAAAGTCTACTTAAAAAGTATGGGGTTACTCATAAAATAGCTATTCCTTACCATCCACAAACAAGTGGACAAGTTGAGGTAAGCAATAGGGAAATTAAATGGATTCCAGAGAAGACTGTTTCTTCTTCTAGGAAAGATTGGGCATTAAAGCTAGATGATGCCGTATGGGCATATAGAACTGCTTTTAAAACTCCCATTGGCCTTACCCCATATCAATTAGTCTATGGTAAATCTTGTCATTTGCCCATTGAACTTGAATATAAAGCGTATTAGGCAACTAGGGCTTTGAACTTTGATATGGACGAAGTAGGTAAGGAAAGACTTTTGCCACTCAATGAACTAGAAGAACTAAGGTTAAATGCATATGAGAATGCAAAGTTATATAAAGATCGTACTAAGTTATGGCATGATAAGAACATTCTTAATAGGGATTTCTAAGAAGGTGAGCTTGTTTTACTCTATAATTCAAGGTTAAGACTATTTCCTGGAAAACTAAAATCAAGATGGTCTGGACCTTTTAAAATTATTAAAGTCCATCCATATGGAACTATTGAGATTGCTAATGACAAAGGTGAATCTTTCAAGGTAAATGGCCATTGTCTTAAACCTTACTTTGCTGGTGCACTATTAGAATAATCAAGGTTGATAACTCTCTCTACTTAATAGTATGTTCATCTACTACATAATATTTTAATTATTTTAAAGTTTTATGTTTGTTTATTTTGAATTTCATGTTTATTTAATATAATGTTTAAGTTTGACGTTTAATAATTTTATTTTTGATTTTATAACACATACACATGGTTTCAAAAAAAAAAAATTAAGACTGAGTTTGTGCTGAGTCGTGCCCATAAAGCACGGCTCGTGACAGAATGCATCCGTGCCGAGTTGTGCCCTATGGCGCCAACTCGGTACAATTAACAAATTTTGAAAAGCTTGAAATTTTGAGTTTTTACACTAATTTTTCTTTTCTTTTCATTCCTAATTCAATTGTAATTTATTTTATTCTTATTTTTGGTCAAAAACTAACTATTCAACACTCTTTTCCCAAAACAAATCAATGAAAAGTTATTTCTTTTCCAAAAAGAATCACACCTCTTCCTAAAATATATGACTTTTTGCATCACACTCTTACACATCTATTAACCCTAAGCCTTACAAAACCACTCCCCTACTCTTTCTTTTCAAATTTTGAAAACACAAATCCTAATATTTAATAAATCTTTCTTTTATTTAAACATCATCTTCTTCATTCATCATTCACACACTACACTATATTCACTCATAAGTTGCAAAATTTTTCTATTTTTCTTCTTTATTCTTTAACTACAAGCAAGCATGGGCAAGACCAAAGGATCAACTTCTTCGAGGCCCCAAGAAGAGCACCAAGTGGAAGACCTTACATTGATGTATGAATCCTCCTTCCCCATTCACTCACATGAAGAAGGAGCCAAATTCTCCAAAATCAAACATAGAGAAATTGTATCTTGTAAGTATTTTCCTCCCTCTTTAATTCGTAATGTTGGCATGGAGGAAGTATTCAATCAAGTTCTTACTTCTTGTGGTTTCAAAAAGCTTGTAAGTATGTAAGAGCATTCCTATGGCAATCTTGTTTATGAGTTTTTTAGGACAATTGATATCAATGCTACAAATTCTCAAATTCTAGAATTTAGATTGCTTGGCCAACCTTGCCAATTAACTTATAATTTTATTCAAAAAGTTTTTGATTTTAAAAGAAGTGGTGTTTATGATATCACTAATAATTTTAATGTTAATGACTTTTGGACATTCTTAACTGACATAGAAACCCCTTTTGAACCTAAAAAGGGGAAAGTGATGTTCATCAAGGATTTGAAATTCTAGATGTTGCATAAAGTCATTGCATGTGTTATTTTTGGTAAAACCGAATCTAATAGAGTAACTGTTCAAGAGCTCTTTTTGATGTGGTGTGTTCATAAATCAAAGCAAGTGTGTTTGACATATTGGATTTTTAATCAACTCCTTATGTGTGTTACACGTAAGGAGCATCCATTAACACATAATCATATTGTTACAAGCATTGCTAAGGGGTTTCATATTAATTACTCAAACTTTCCTTATGTTGTCAAATACTCATATTTCACAAAGCAAGCCTTCGTAAGAGGCGAGGTTGTGGATGTAGATTTTAACCATGTTGCAGCTTACACACGATCTTGTTGGAAAGGGTTATGTCATCCTATTTATAATTTGGATGAAGACTCTAATGATGATGTTCCATCACCTAGAGACCCACCACCACCAAGAGGCCAATCAATTGTTCAACTTGCATTGCCACCATCATCCTCTACTCAAGGAGAAGCAAGTGGCTCCATTCTTAGTGACCACCAACTTTTGGAGGAGATCTTGGCAAACCAAAGGAGCATGTAATGTCAACTTACTGCCTTGGAGGGTAGGAACCAAAGGATGGAGCGCACGCAGTATAGTATGGACTATAAATTGCGTAAGTTCTTTAGCTACTTCGAGTATGACTTTCCTTCACCACCACCACCTGATGCTCAATGAGGTATGTTTTTCTTTCCTTCTCCATCATCTTTGCTTTTCTTCACATTGGGGACAATGTGAATTTCAAGTATGGGGGAGGGATCGAATGTTGAAGTTTGAAGCTTTCTATTTATTTTTGTTTTGATGTTTTTATTTTGTTTTTCATTTTTTTGCATTTTTAATATATTTTGCATGCTTGTTGTTTTGTTTAGTTTAGTATTTTGCAATTTGCATCAATAATTTTTGTCCTTTTACTTGAGTTTCTCCATGTTATTATATCTTGATTAGGCCTTCTCATTCTATTTTCTAACTAATTTGATGATATTTTTGATAAATGCCCAATTGGTAAAATTCTTAATTTTTTTTTAGTGTTTGTTAAGATTTTGTCTTTTTATCTCACTCTTGTTGCTTCTAAAGGTTTCTAATTATCTAGTCAATTTTCTAGTTTTGCTTAATTGTCGAAATTGATATAAGTTAAGTCTTTAAATTCGCATGATTTAAGTTGCCTAAAGGAAACTATAGCCGTAATATGAGTTATACATTAGTCAATAATGGATGAGGATAACTATATTTGTTTGCTAATAAAAAAAATGCATATTGAGTAAGTTGTATGCAAATGAGTTTGCTCCTTAGTTATATTCAATTTGAAAGATATGTATGGTATGCCTATTAAATATGTATATTGAGTAAGTCATGCGCAAATGAGTTTGCTCCTTAAACGCATTTGATTCGAAAGATGTACCTTATTTAATTGAAAAAAAAAAACAAAAAAAAAAGAGAGAAAAAAATAAGCAAACTATATGTCTAAAAATGCCATGAGACTTATTGCATTCTGACGTGTGCTTTCTCTTATCCCAAAGAAGGCTACTTGAATTTATTGAATTCTCAACTTAATGCGTGGACATTTTGACTAGAAAAGCATGATTAGATCCTTGACTAAATAATTAAATAACTTTGTTACCAATAGGGATGAGATAATTAGACAAAGCTTAAAAATTTATGTTGTAAAACTTGTCATCCTTTACCATTGTTGGGCACTAGGAACTATATCATCAATATATTGGCCATATACTCCTTAAATAAATTTGAAGATTGCTTAATCAAGATTGTTTCATAGTTGTCTTGGAGAAACTAAGTAATTTCTTTGTCTCTTCCCTCTTTGTTCTTGCTTGAGGGCAAGCAAGGTTTAAGTATGGGGGAATTTGATATGATGCAAATATGTATACCTAAACTAATCAATTAATAGTTAATTTTGTGTTTGTATGCATGAATTTTATCTTTAAAGTGGTGCTTTTAATCTTTTTTTTAAGTGTTCTTTAAGTAATCCAAGTAACTATCAAAGGATCAAGGGTTCTATGCTTAAAAAGGAAAAAGTTTTGCAAGGATTGGCCAAGACAAGCCTGTGCCGACTCGTGCCCCATAGGTGCTGAGTCGTGATAGAATAACATTGTGCTGACTCGTGCCTTATGGTGCCGAGTAATGCCAGAACCACATGGTGCCGACTCATCTCAGCTTGTCTCGAGTAGTTATGGTGCCTTTCCATCAAAACACTTCATAAAAGGCTCCTTTTTGCAATGGACATGACTTGGGACACCTAGAAACCTATAAATAAGAATGTTTTATAGAATTTTAGGGATGTGATGTTAGTATTATTCATATATTAAGTTAGTAATTAAGAGTGTAATTCAAGTGTTCAAAGTTAGAACAAGATTGAAAAGTCACCAAGGCATTCAAGCAAGCATTCAAGGACACTTCTTCAAAGTAAATTTCTGGAGCAAGGATTGAAGAAAACATCATCAAAGTTTCCTTTCCCTTGTTTTTTTTTTCTATCTTTATTCCTTGATGTTCATCTTGTCTTCTTCTCTAAACTTTGTCAGTTACACTATGAATATACACTAGTTTGGTTTTTTTGAATTACAATAAAGTATTGGTTTTAATCATTCTATTTCTTATACGCTTTGCATGATTTAGTTTTAATTGTGTGCTTAATTAATGTTGTTGATCACCATGTATAACATGTTAGTCAAATTATTCACAATGAGAGTTGGGATAAATTGATGGAAAAACAATTGAAATTACTTAGAGAATAGGATAAGCACTTGGAGACAGGCAAATCCACTCTAAGGGGAATTATAGTATTGGCATGAATATTTATGGTTCTATTCTATCTCTATGATGACATGAGAATACTCATAGACTTTTGATCAAACACTTCTAATTGACAACAAGAGTTGCTTTTAGAAATTATAGACCATACTCTCAATCATTGCATGCATGTAACACATCTTATTAAAATCAATTCTGACTTGTAATTCAATCTAATCAACATCCTTAATTATAATATTAGTATAGTAGCATATAGTTAGTTTTAAATATCTTATTTAATATCTTTACCTATCCATCCTAGTAACTATCCAATTAATACAAAATTCCCAAGTTCCTTAGAGTTTGACACCCTACTTATCCTATACTAATCCTTTTGGATTTGGGTCACCCATAGTAGGCCTAACACTAGGTTGGATTTTAGCTTTGAGTAGCTAGGTCAAATTTTAGCTTTGAGGAACTTAAGTTTAGTTAGGAAGGCTAGGTCCAAGTTTAGCCTCGAGTAATTCATATTGCAATTTATGGATGGTTCACTTATGCTTAAGGATGGAGGTGTTTGTCCTTATGCACCAAGAAGGGGGTTGAATTGATGGGAAATTAAAATTTAGATGAAAAGAGATAGGGAATGAAAGATAGAGACATAGGATTTATAGTGGTTCAGATCCAACTGATCCTCCGTCCACTCCCTAATCACATTATTAGGTATTTCCACTATTTATGGAGTTTCACCAAGTTCATTCCCAACTTAGTGTTTAGGCTCACACCATACCTTATAAGAGTTTTCCTAAGACTCACTCTTAAAACCTAAACAAGAGTTTTGAGAAGGCTAACTCTAAAACCCAATCAAGTGTTTTGCAAAGGCTTACATTTAAACCTAAATAAGAGTTTTCTAAAGCTCACTCTCAACTCAATTCAATGTGTTTTGAAGGCTAACAATAAACCCTTTGAGCAATGAATGCTTTTACAATAGCCAAATAGATACAATTAAAAGGTTAAGGCTTTGAGAAATAAATTTGCAAGAGTTTGGCTTAAATGAAGGTTGTTACATTGCTAGGAGGGTCTTTGGAGGGGGTATTTATAGCTTTCTCCCTCCAAATTCCTGTTAGAAAGACTATGGGTAAGAGATTCTGTATAATAGCCATAAAATCTTGCATTAAATGCTTTGTAAGAGCAATGTCACTATTGCTATGCCTTATTCATGATCGCGACATCATTTTTGCACTCGAGATGGGATTTTTGCTGTCGCAATCTTCAAGGACCTCAATGGCTAGTTGAAAGTGGCATCTTCTTGTTGGTGGTTCAATTATCCATTAAAGTTGTGGGCTTTCGTATGAAAGTTGTAGTCGCGACTCCCTAATCCCGATCGCAAATCCTAGATTGCACCGTTGGTTGCAGTTGCAACCTCACTGTCACTTGAGGCAGAAAATTGAAGATTTGGCCTTTGAATGTCTTGGTCATGATGGAGTGGTTATTCACCTCAAAATATACTGTCCAAAAGCGACCTGCAAGTATACAGGGCAATTGTAGTATATAGGAAGCACCCAAGGTTGTATTCTCTCAAGTAATCGCAAATGGAAATCACTTGTTTCTTTGTGAAAGCAAATTTTAATATAAAAAGATTTGTTTGATTTTTGAATTTTAGAAGAACTAATAGCAAAACAATAAATTAAAAGAAAATGCAGATGTGAATAGGTGAAAATTTAATGAATAAAGATAGTCCAGGGTTTGTATTCAGTTTATCAATCCTTTATGTTCAAGAATAGTCCTAATTAATTATGCTAAAGTCTTGGTTTCTAATAAATTAAAGGATAAAAATCAGTCTATTAGCAATCGCATTCATAGAAATTATTCTATCAATTCATACATTAAGAACAAGGACTTAATCTTAAAACTTATATTTCTAATTCATTTTAAGATCTTAACAGAATGAAATCTGGAATTGAACTTCAACTCTCGTTCCTTCGTTCAAAACCTAAGTAAAATAATTGGTAGCTAAGCAATTGTTCTTAAACAACCAGCCAATTCAATTAAGAATAAAAAGAATAATTGATTGGGATTTAATGCAATTCCATATCATGAACACATCATACAAACCCTAGACTAAAATGAAATTAGCTCATGGAAAATAAAGAAATCATCTCATTCTCAATATAATTGACTGAATCCATCAAAACAATACTATTGATTTAATTAACCTAGAATAATTAAATTTGAGAAATAAGAATCAATCCTCACCTTACAACCAATTTGATTAAATTCAATCTCTTGAATTTTCACCAAATAAATTCCCAAGAACAAAATTTGGAAACCTAATCTCGAAATAAGATCTGGAAAATTAACTAAGAAAATAAAATGAAATTCTATGCCAATTACAATTCATAATCCAAAAATTCTAGATCTCCCTTTTCCTCTATTTCAGATCTATTTATAACCTCTAAAAACAAAAAACCTAAATGGAAAAGGAAACTAAAAATTCGGATCAACATTGCCTAAACTGATCAGATCTTCGCGGCGGGCGCTGGGGCTGGGTAGCTGGCGAGCCTAGGATGAGATTTTCATTGGCAGCGGGCGCTGAAGCTGGTGCTGCTTACGCAGTTGAACGTGGCCTGCAGGAGACAGCCCGTTGCGCACGCTGGACGACTGCCCCGGACGCTGCTGGGAGTGCTGCTGCTGCTTGCTGCCTTGGCATACGCTGGCCCTTGGCAACTGGTGTTAGGGAGCTAGGACGCCTGGGCAGTTGCCCTGTGTGCTCTGGCTAGGCTATGTGTGAGATTTTTCAGGCCCGTTGCACATGCTTCTGCCCAAATCTCCTTCTTTTGCTCCATTTAATGCCTAATTCTTGCAAAATGAGCTAAAACCTTCCTCAAACTAAAAAAAGGTAAAATAACGCATTCTAACCTACATAGACATGAATTAATCACAAAATGCCTAAATTAACACACACAAAAACCATATAAGTATGCCACAAACAACTTCCCCCACACTTACTCTTTGCTTGTCCTCAAGCAAACCATACTCAATAATTGTCCTTAGCTAGCATCAAGACCCTCATACTTCAGAAAAAATTAGTGTGTGCCTCAAAAGATACATGTTTGAAAAAGAGTATATAACAAGTGCAGAACACTCAACTCAATTCACCCAAGATCTCAACAATTCCACCAAGAATCGATCAAATCATTGCGTGGCTTACCAAATTAAACTTGTTGCACTTCATGATATGCATATACACTCATGTCATCAAAGAGAGTCTCTAATCAAAAGATTAATATTCATACATGCTCATCCACCTCATAGGCATCCTAACCAATTTCATCTCCACTAATTGAGTCCAAAAAGGCTGAAAAGATCAAAAGGTCTTGACTAAGGTTGTAACGGGGTTTTAAAGGGTAAAGGGCTAATCAAGAAATAAGCTAAAACAAACAAGAATTTTCTTCAAAAATGATGCAGAACATAAGTCTTCTCGCCTTGACCATCATAGAGTGACATTCATTCTGAACTTCTAACTTTTGACTTCAGATTCTTTTTGGAGGAAAAAAAAATGAGTATGTTTATCAGCAAATTTTTTTTTCTTTTTCTATATTTTCTTCTCTTTTTTTTATTTTTATTTTTTTTTCACAAGATAATTTTTCCCCCACACTTAATTCTTCACTCCATTCATTCACATTCTTGAAGACTTCCACAAAATAAAATTCAAACTTTGTTATGCATCATTAATCAAAGAAAATAACAGGTTGGTACCAAGATGGCTAAGCAACATCAAACAAGCTCAAGTTAAACGTATGCATATTAATGCATCTATTTGGCTCAAAGGGCTAACTAGGGAAAAACACATTAAATGGGTGGATATAAGGATTTGGCTCAAACAAGAAATGCCTTAATCATTTCTTCCTTTCCTAAATAGACCAAACAAATTTCACTTCGACTAATTGGCAAGAATGTTCTAAAATGGGCGAGACTACTCAGTGATAATATGTTGCATAAGCCCTCTCTAAGTTAAGCATACACAAGCTTCTTTTGGCAATTCACACAAATTAATGATTTCAACTCAGTGTAAAAGCAAAATCTTAGGTAAAAAGAATTTCATATCGTTAGCAATTACCAATAATCTACTTCAAACACAACCTTTATACATCATCGGCCAACTGAATTTTAAGTCCCAAAATCAACATCTTAAGTCGAACCAAGTAAATAGTCAAGTATGTTTAACAAAGAGGACAAAACAAAACAAAAACTCACACAACATTATCACAAGATGCACAATTCCAAACAAAATAGCACAAATCATAATAAAGAAATTACTCCCCCCTATACTTAAACTCCACATTGCCCTCAATGTGGAAATGCATACAAAGATTTACATAAAAGAAAAACTAAACAAACTAACAATTCTAAACTAGTAACTAAAAGAGAAAGGTTACCTTATGCATTTGCTTCTGATGGCGAAAGAGGAGGTGATGTCATATCAATACCATGCTTCGCACCGATTTGTGCCAATTTATGCCATTGCAACCTATGCTCCTTTTCCACCTTATTGAACCTTCCATTCACTTCAGCCATCATGACCCGATTATGCTCCTCCATTGACTCAAGTTTGCTCAACACTTGTCTCCACCCTTCCACCTCACCTATTGGCTCTGTAGAAGGAAGAGCTAGCAAGTCAACTTGCGCATTTGAAGAGGATCCTCTGTGAAATGCAGTTGATGGTGGATTCTTTAGTTGATAATCCCACCAACATTTTCAGGTCTCTGGTTCCCTCAGAGTTCGGTCTAAATTAGCCGCCTCGGATGAAAGCCAAGAATCCATAGTGAAATTCCACCTCGGTAATGGTTCTAACTCTAAAGAATTTAAGTCAATAAGCTCATAGGAAAATGCTATGGTAGAAATAATATGGCCCATATTCAAGTGGTACCTTCTATGGGCGATCATATCCATCATTGTTTGATGCAACAAAGAAACTGTGTCAATTTGCTTTCCATTCGCCAAACACCATAGCACGTGTAACTCGTTGTGAGACACTTTACTACTCTCAGATTTCCCAAACATAGCATAGCACATAAATTTGTGCAAAACAAGAGTAGCATGATCTTTAATAAACCCATTCGGTGCCTTGTTAGGATTGAATTTCTTAAGCCTAGTTAATTTCTCCCAAAATTCATGTACATTAAACTTACTCTCCATATAATCGAACCCATTCGTAGGAAATCTAAATGCTTCATAGAATTTTGCATGTCCAATTCTATACTCCTTATCTTGCATTCAAAAGTAAATTTGATTGTCCCTTTCAAGTGGACAATATGAAGTAAAGAATTCTAAAGCAATTGGGGAATATACATCATAATCAAGCTTAATAAACTCATTCTAACATAAGATGGCACTCAATCTCTTAACCTCATCATCCAAAACCAAAGCTTGCAAAATATCAACATCAAGATACCTATAAGGTTTATAAATGCGATTAGATTGGGTGAGTGCCAGATACCTTTCTCCTTCCGCTTTTGTGAGAATTCGAAATGGAGCCCCGTAATCCTCTCTCAAATCTTCTACATCTTTCTTTCCTTTGCCTTTAGTTTTGGAACCCTTCTTGCCCACACTCTTGACTCTCTTGGACATTATTTGCTTGATTGAGAGTAATTATGGAGGAGAATTAGAGTTTAGGGGAGTGGGTAATGATCTTTGTGCAGAAATTTAGGGCAACTAACGAATATGAAGGGATGGATTCTTGGGAAATTCAGGTTAGGTGCAAGAGAAAAGAAGAGGAGACCGAATAGAGAGAGCAGTAATTTTTTGCATTCTATTCGTGCAAAAGGATATTTAACTGCCAAAAGTCCATTTTTGCCCCTCTGAACTTGTGCCCTTGACGCTGCAGGTGATAGCCCATTGTGCGCGCTGGACGACCGTTACGGACGCCGCTGTGGACTTGCTGTTGCTGCCTGCTGCATTGGCGCACGCTGGGCTCACTTGGTACATGCTGTTGGGGTGCTTTTGAAGCTTGCATGCTGCTGTGCATGCTACAGGTTGCTGTGGACGCAGCTGTGGACTGCCTGTGGCAAAGACTGCTGCTGCCCGCGCCGTGGCCTGTAGCGGCCGCTGCTGGCAGGCTGCTCTCATGCCATTCTCATTTCAGCTCATGCTATGAATTTTTTAAGCGCATGCCAATTTCTAGTTGTGCACCAATTCTTTAGTCTGATCATCAATTCTGCAGTGATGATTTAATTGCACATTTCCTATCTCGTAAGAACAACACAAATTCACAGCGAAACCACAGCATAAATCTGAACTAACATTATTAAAAATAATCAAAAATAAAGCAAAGACTTTTTTTTTTATATATTTTTAATTTTTAGATCTGCAAGTAAATCAGGAGTAGTAAAATGAAAATAAGTAATCTAGGTTGCCTCCCAAGAAGCGCTTCTTTAACGTCGTCTTAACTGGATGCTTCGGAAAGATTTAAAGGTCCTCGAACAAAATGCTTTGAATTTCCTTAAACCCTTCCACACACTCATAATATGGCTTAACTCTCTGACCATTGACTTGAAAAGTTTCATTTGTTTGAGAGTTAAGCAATTTAACAACTCTAGAGGGGAATACCATTTTGACAATAAAAGGGCCACTCCAATGGGATTTTAGTTTACCTGGAAAAAGGCGTAACTGAGAGTTGAATAGAAGAACTTTCATACTTGGTTCAAGCACTTTTCGAACAAGGTTCTTATCATGCAAAGCCTTGGTCTTCTCCTTGTATATCCGAGAATTCTCATATGCTTCATTTTGGAGTTCATCCAACTCGGATAATTGCAACATCCTTCTCTCCTTTGCATTCTCCAGGTTAAAATTCATTGCTTTGATAGCCCAGTATGCTTTATGCTCTAATTCAACTGGCAAATGGCAAGCCTTGCCATACACTAGCCGAAATGGACTCATCCCCAAAGGAGTCTTGTATGCTGTCCGGTATGCCCATAATGCTTTGTTGAGATGAAGCGACCAGTCCTTCCTAGATACATTCATTGTTTTCTCCAAAATCCCTTTGATTTGCTTGTTGGATCTTTCTACTTACCCGGAGGTTTGTGGGTGATAGGGAGTCGCCACATTATGCTTTACTCCTGACTTTTGCATTAGCTTCTCGAATAGCTTGTTGCAAAAGTGACTTCCCCCATCACTAACCATCACCCTTGGTGCCCCATGCTTGCTAAGAATAAAATCCTTCACAAACTTAACAATAACATGAGCATCATTAGTTTAGGTTGGAATTGCTTCCACCCACTTAGAAACATAATCCATAGCAACCAAAATATATTGAAAACCAAAGGAGATAGGGAAAGGCCCCATAAAATCAATACCCCATACATCAAAAATTTCAACAACAACATAGTTAGTAAGGGGCATTTCATTTTTCCTACCGATATTACCTATTTTTGGCACCTATCACATTGCTTACAGTAATTGTGAGCATCTTTGAAAAGAGTAGGCCAATACAAACCACTTTGGAGAACTTTTTCAGTTGTCTTCTTTCCTCCAAAGTGCCCACCACAACTGAGATTATGGCAAAATTTCAGGACACTTTATTATTCATCCTCTGGAATACACCTGTAAACAATCTCATCTTTGCAAATTCTAAACAAACAAGGTTCATCCCAAAAGTAATACCTACACTCATGTAAGAACCTTTTCTTTTCTTGATAAGACATGTCAGTTTGTAATACATCACATGCAAGATAATTAGCAATATCAGCAAACCATGGGACTTGTGATACCCCAAACAACTGTTCATCAGGAAATGACTCTAAATCACTATGGGTCTCATTTAATACAAGTTCATCATTTGAAATGGGTAACCTAGATAAGCGATCAGCCACCACATTTTCACTCCCCTTTTTATCCCGAATCTCACAATCAAATTCTTGCAAAAGTAAAACCCACCTAATTAAGCGCGTTTTAGCATATTGTTTAGACAAAAGATATTTCAAAGCGGCATGATCAGAATGCATAATTACTTTAGACCCAATCAAGTATGCCTTAAACTTGCCTAATGTAAAGACAACAGCTAACATTTCCTTCTCAGTTGTGGTGTAATTCACTTGAGCATCATTAAGGGTTAAACTAGCATAATATATGACTCTTAAGAACTTTTCAACCCTTTGTCCCAAAACAGCCCCTAATGCATGATTAGATGCATCACACAAGATTTCAAAAGGTAAGGCCCAATCAAGGGCAACAATGACAGGTGCAGTGGTGAGCTTTTCTTTCAAGGTATCAAAGGTGTGCAAGCATTTATCATCAAAATCAAAAGGAACATCTTTTCCTAGTAACCTACAAAGAGGTTGACTTAATTTGGAAAAGTCCTTTATAAACCTCCTATAAAAACCTACGTGCCCTAAAAAACTTCTTATCCCCTTAACAGATGTGGGAGGGGGTAAGTTTGCAATCAAGTCCACTTTGGCCTTATCAACCTCTATACCCTTACTAGATACAACATGACCCAACATGATGCTATGAGTTACCATGAAGTGACTCTTCTCCCAACTCAAAGTAAGATTGCACTTAATACATCTTTCAAGCACGAGCACCAATTTATTAAGACAATCATCAAATGAATTACCAAAGATAGAGAAGTCATCCATAAATACCTCTATGAAGTTATCAATCATGTCAAAAAATACTGACATCATACATCTCTAAAATGTTGCTGGAGCATTGCATAGCCCGAATGGCATCCTTCAGAAAGCAAATGTCCCAAATGGACATGTGAAAGTGGTTTTGCTTGATCCTCCGGTGCTATTGCCACTTGATAATAACATAAAAGTCCATCAAGAAAATAGTAATAAGAATGTCCAGCAAGTTTATCCAACATTTGATCGATAAAGGGTAAGGGAAAGTGATCCTTCTTGGTGGCATTGTTCAACTTCCTATAGTCTATACACATACGCAACCCTATAACAGTCCTAGTTGGGATTAACTCATTGTTTGCATTTTCCACAACTGTGATTCCCGATTTCTTAGGAACCACATGAATAGGGCTCACCCAATCACTATCCGCAATAGGATAGATCACTCCCTCATCAAGCAATTTCAGCACTTCCTTCTTCACTACCTCTCTCATATGGGGGTTCAACCTTCTTTGCATCTCCCTCTTAGGTTTAACTCCCTCTTATAATGTTATCCTATGCATGCACATAGAAGGACTAATTCCCTTGATGTCACTCAACCCCTAACCTATTGCCTTCTTCAACCTTTTCAATTCACTCACTAATCTATCCTCTTCTTTTTCACTCAATAAAGCAGAAATTATCACAGGTGAATTCTCTCCCTCACTTAGGAACACATATTTCAGGTTCTTAGGCAGCTCTTTAAGTTCCAAGGTTGGTGAGGGTTCTTTCTCTCCCTTGTGAATCAAAGGAAGCTCTACAATCATCTCCTTTCCTACCTCTCCTACTTCCACAGCATCTAGACACTCAATGTAGCTCACTATTTCAGGAACATAGATTTCAGCTTCTTTTTCAAGTGTGATTGCTAGTTCTAGATTATCATCGAAAGCATCCTACAAGAAAACTTGTTGAACAATAGCATCAATATAATCAATAAAGGAGCACTCTTCATGCAATGATGTGCTCAACACAGTAAGATTATTAAAAATGGAAAACTCAATAGTTTGCCCCAAAACAATCATGGTTTACTTTCCATTCTTAACATCAATTAAGGTATTAGTTGTTGCCATGAAAGGGCACCCTAACAAGATATGCAATTCTGGTCCATTTGACAATTCATCCCCCATGTCCAATACCACAAAGTCAACAGGCATGATTAACCCTCCAACTTGCACTAGCACATCCTCTATAATTCCCTTAGGGAATCTCAAAGACCTATCAGCTAGTTGCAGACATATTTTAGTGGGCCTCAATTCTCCTAGATTCAATTGCAAAAACAAAGTATAGGGCATCAAATTAATACTTGCACCTAAGTCTAGCATGCCCTTAGCCTCTTCCCCATTCCCCATACTAGTGTCAATCAAAAAACTACCACAGTCTTTAGCTTTAGGGGGGTAACTTATGCTGGAGCACAGCATTAGCCACCTTAGACACAATAATTTTTTCTTCCATTTCCAACCTCCTTTTCTTAGAATTCAGTTCTTTGAAAAATTTAGCATAAGAAGGCACATTCTTTATCACATCAAACAAAGGCAAATTAACACTTACCTTGGATAGCATTTTGAATAGCTCATCAAATTGCTTATCTTGCTTACCCTTTTGCAACCAACTTGGAAATGGAATGGGCAGTCTATAAGGATCATCCGCCTTGTGCAATTGAGGATGGGAGGATGATGTCTCCTTAACTTTCTCCTTCTCCCCAGGCTTTTTATCACTCTTTTCCTCTTCGGGTTCATCAAAATCAACTCCTGCATTATCATAGTTATCACCAATAGTCTTATTAATTACCTTACCACTCCTAAGGACTGAAATGGCCTTAGCTTGCTCTGGTTGGCTAGGAAGTTTTCCTTATTTGTGTGATTGCGTATGATTCGCAATTTAACCAACTTGAGTCTCCACCTTTCTTACCAAAGCTTCCAGAGAATCAAATCTCCTATTGTTGGCCTCCTGATTTTGAGTACTAACTTGAATAAAGGCATTCAAGCTATCCTTTAAAGAAAGCTTCCTTTGTTGTTGGCTCAATGCTTCTCCTTGGTGGTTGCCTATTTGCATCATTTGGAATTGAGGCTGTTGTTGTTGTTGGTTGTTGTTTCTTTAAGAAAAGTTTGGATGGTTTCTCCAACCTTGGTTGTAAGTATTGGAGTAGGGGTCATTCCTTGCCATAGGTTGGAAACCATCCAAAGCCTGTGCTTGCTCTGGCTCACTTGCACAGACATCAAAACTGGAGGGACAAATATTAGCACCATGGCCAAAAACACCACAAACACCATATACCTCTTGTTATTGAGCTAATGTGCTTCCCTTCATGGATAAAAGCTTAACTTGTTTAGTAAGCTCGGCTAATTGCATAGCCACATCTTTTACAGGGGCTCCTTCTTGCACTCCAACTCTTCTTCCTCTCACACTTTTCTATTGAGAGTTGGCACCAAGCATTTCATATAAGTCATATGTCTCCTCTGTAGTTTTCTCTCCTATTGCCCCTCCAACTGCATTGTCAACTATGCTTTGGCTCTGATATGTAAGCCCATTATAAAAGAATTGGTTGAGTAACTGCAGTGGATAGTGATGGCGGGGGCACTGGATTTGCAACATATTGAACCTCTTCCATGCCTCATAAAAAGGTTCTCCTTCCATTTGTATGAAGGTTGCAATCTTCGATCTTAGTTTAGCTGTCTTTTGGTAAGAGTAGAACTTCTCCATAAATTTGTTGTACACCTCCTCCTAGGTAGTCAAGGAATTCAGAGTAAGTGTCATCAACCATGATTTAGCTGCATCTTTCAAAGCATAGGGAAAACATCTCATCCGCAACTAATCTTTAGTCAGACCTTGTAAAGGAAAGGTCTGAATGGTGGCATAGAAATCTTTGATGAAGTTCAAGGGGTCTTCATTTGCCACTCCATATAATGGTGGGAGCATGCTGTAATGTATGTTCTTCAGCTCATAATTCCGGGCAACCGCATCAAGCCTGATACATAATGTCACAGTGCCTATGATTGGCTGGGTATACTCCTTCATGGTTCGGCATTCCTATGCCATTATGTCTTGTTGATCAGCTTGTTCTTCTTGATTCACTTTCTCTTCTTGATCAACTTCTTCTTCAATTAGATCCAGCTCTTTTCTTTCTCTGTCGACCCTGTGAATGTTATCAACAAAAGGGACAATTTCTCCTTCCAGAGATCTTCTCCCTTGTATAAAATTTTTGAAAACAAATAAAAGTAAAAACTAGGAACAAAAATAATTACAATGAAACAAACAAATTCGCCTTGCAATTCCCGGCAACGATGCCAAAAACTTGTTCGCCTTAAAATATATTGTCCAAAAGCAACCTGGAAGTATACAGGGCAATTGTAGTATATAGGAAGCACCCAAGGTCGTATTCTCTCAAGGAATCACAAATGGAAATCACTTGTTTCTTTGTGAAAGCAAATTAAATATAAAAAGATTTGTTTGATTTTTAAATTTTAGAAGAACTAATAGCAAAACAATAAATTAAAAGAAAATGCAGATGTGAATAGGTGAAAATTTAATGAATAAAGATAGTCCAGGGTTTGTATTCAGTTTATCAATCCTCTATGTTTAAGAATAGTCCCAATTAATTATGCTAAAGTCCTAGTTTCTAATAAATCAAAGGATAAAAATCAGTCTACTAGCAATCGCATTCATATAAATCATTCTACCAATTCATACATTAAGAACAAGGACTTAATCTTAAAACTTATATTTCTAATTCATTTTAAGATCTTAACAGAATGAAATCTGGAATTGAACTTCAACTCTCATTCCTTTGTTCAAATCCTAGGTAAAACAATTGGTAGCTAAGCAATTGTTCTTAAAAAACCAGCCAAACAATTAAGAATAAAAAAAATAATTGATTGGGATTTAATGCAATTCCATATCATGAACACATCATACAAACCCTAAACTAAAATGAAATTAGCTCATGGAAAATAAAGAAATCATCTCATTCTCAATATAATTGACTGAATCCATCAAAACAATACTATTGATTTAATTAACCTAGAATAATTAAATTTGAGAAATAAGAATCAATCCTCACCTTACAACCGATTTGATTAAATTCAATCTCTTGAATTTTCACCAAATAAATTCCCAAGAACAAAATTTGGAAGCCTAATCTCGAAATAAGATCTAGAAAATTAACTAAGAAAATAAAATGAAATTTTATGCCAATTACAATTCATAATCCAAAAACTCCAGATCCCCCTTTTTCCTGTATTTCAGATCTATTTATAACCTCTAAAAACAAAAAACCTAAATGGAAAAGGAAACTAAAAATTCGAATCAACATTGCCTAAACTGATCAGATCTTTGTAGCAGGCGCTGGGGCTAGGCAGCTAGGTGCTGGGGCTGGGCAGTTGGCGAGCCTGGGCTGAGATTTTTGTTGGCAGCGAGCACTGGAGTTGGTGCTACTTGCGCAGCTGAATGTGGCCTGCAGGAGACAGCCCGTTGTGCACACTGGATGACCGTCGCAGACGCTGCTGGGAGTGCTGCTGCTGCCTGCTGCCTTGGCATGCGCTGGCCCTTGGCAACTGGCACTGGGGAGCTAGGATGCCTGGGCAATTGCCCTGCATGCTTTGGCTAGGCTATGTGCGAGATTTTTCGTGCCCGTTGCACATGCTTCTGCCCAAATCTCCTTCTTTTGCTCTATTTAATGCCTAATTCCTATAAAATGAGCTAAAACCTTCTTCAAACTAAAGAAAGGTAAAATAACACATTCTAACCTACATAGACATGAATTAACCACAAAATGCCTAAATTAACACACACAAAAACCATATAAATATGCCACAAACAGTGGTTCGCGGTCGTGATTCTTGTATCTTGGTCGCGAATCAGAGGCCAAGTTCATAACTTGAGGGAATTTTTGAATCTTTGAAATTCCAACCTATCAAATATGTTTAATCTACAAAATAAACATTTAACACACTTATTAGACAACTTTACTTTGATTGACAAGATCAAAATAGAGATTAACTAAGTTTTGAAATAACTTGGGTCATTAATCTCCCCTTTTCAATTTTGATAATCAAATTGAACTTAAATATAAAATTAGTTTCAATTCATTATAGTTGAGGTTGCTTCCCCTCAATTTATGTAATTCATAACAAGTAAAAAGTATTATAGCAATTAAATTTTCAAGATTCAAAGAATATATCACAAACCATTCTTTATATCAAAATCAACACATTAAGTAATCGATAGATTAACTTATATCAAATCAATATATTAAGTTCCTCCTAATCAATTAAAAAAAATCTTACCCTTTTGTCAATTATCCAGTGGAATTTTATATTTAAGTTATTTCTCCCCCTTTAGCAAGATCAAAAAGCAAGTAAGCATAGAGAGAAATAAAAATAAAGAGACATAATGAACAACAAAAATATTTCATTAATTTTATGAAGATGAATACTCTAAAGTGTCAAAAAAATGAATGCATGAAAAAAATTAATAAAAAAACATTAGAAGGAAGAAATCCTAAAGGAAGATCTAAGAAGCATCTTCTTCATGGTGTTCCTCATCTTGTTGCTCTTCTTCTTCATGGTGTTCCTCATCTTGTTGCTCTTCTTCATCTCCACTAAACTCTCATTCTTGTAAATTACATTAAGAAAGACCCATGAAACCTTGAATGTCAAAAATGTCATGGTCAAAGTGATCTAAGAGATTGAGTCTCCTTAATATTTTGTGAAGGAGTATACTGGTTTCATTTTGAGTTTGAGATGGAGCTTTTATATGTTCTTCTTGGTTTTCCTCTTCTCTTGCTTGGCTACCTTCCCCAATCACCACCTTCGGCCTTTTTCTTACCTTTTCTTAAACCTCTATATCTCAAAAAATATATTCATATTTCCCTTCTTTCTCCCTTAATGCCTTGACATTGATCGTATATTGAAAATCAATAATGGATTTTTTGATGTGATTTTGGAGAATGGCTTTATTGGGTAGAGTAAGAGCCCTAACATGCTTAGTAATGATAGTGATGTGAGAGGAGAGAAGAATTGCACCCTTTTTAGTGGATGAGAGATGAAGAAATTGATCTATAAGGAAACAAGCAGTTTGAATGCTCTTTCCTTTCATAAAGCCATATAGAAAAAAGAGGCCTTTTTGGGAGACTTTTCACTGCTATCCCCTCTAGCATTGATAAAAAGGGTGACAATTCGATGAAGCACCCAAATGGAAGGGTTTTGATGTGTTTGGCTAAGGAAGATTTTAGATCGAATTTGGGTTCAATGGAAATTTTAGTCCAAAATAGGTTTAATTCAATGGAAAAGTCATTTGAGGTGTAGGCTCCTTTATTTTAAAGGCCAAAGATATTGGCAAGATCTTTGAGAGAAAGTTCATAGAGCTTATCAAAAAATAAAAAATCGATGTCATAATGTCCACGAGATAGGTGAAGCTTTTTGTGGTCTACAAGGGTGGTAGGAAATTCTTTTATAATCACTTTATAGCCATCTTCATTAATAAAAACAAACTTCCCCCATTGAAGGTTGTTAAGATATGCAACTTGATGTGTCAAAATGCATACTAACAACTGCAAGTGCATAGGTTGTTATCAAGTAATAAAGTAGTGAATATGAGTATCATATCCACAAGGATAGTTTATAAGCACTAACGCAAACTTTAACTATTGTCTAGTTGATCAAAATGAAGATTAATTAAACTAAGTTCAATTAACTATGCTAACCCAAGAAAGCAAGTAAATGATATTGATGGAAATAATCTAGGCAAAGCTAATCTAGATATAAATTCTCCTAATTTCTCATGCACATCAAACAATGGATTGAGTTGGACCCCCACGAGATTAGTGTAGAACCTCTTTCAAGGGATCTAGTCCCTAATTCCTAGGTAAATTGGAAGGAATCTCTTCTCATCCAAGATCAAATAGGAACAGCATTAACATCAATGAGTTAAAGTCTAAAGAGTCTTTTAGATCTATCTCTAGCATCCCAATTAACTCTTTATTCCCATGGGTGATCTATATATATCAGGGTATCTCTACTTGTCTAATATAGAAACAATATATAATCAAGAAGCTAGTAATTGCTAATTAGAATAATAAGATTTATCATGAAAATAAAACAACTAAAGATGAATTGATTAAAGTTTAAATCGTTCAATCTATAGAATCAAAACTAAGGCTCATTACAAATAGAATTAGTTCATACTAAAATGGAAGAACAAAGATGCAGAAAATAAAAGAAGAAGAAATCTCAAATAGATCTTGAAGATGTTCTTTGAAATCTTCTCTTCAGCCTTCCACATCCACTTGGGTCTTGGTCTTTGATTCAATTAAGCCCTCAATATCTCTAGCCTTCAAGCCTCTCCCGTGACTCTATGGCTTAGCCAACCCTTAGATGTCTATTTTTGCTCTATGTGGTAGCTCCCCTCTAGTTTTTGTATCAGCTTCTTTATATAGGTGCATTTCTAGGTTCATGACATGGTCGTGTTGTTGGGTGTGTTGACGTTGTTGCTGCATGCCTCGCCATGAACACAGTCACTAACACGCCCATGTCACTGGGGGTGTCATAGCTACTGGACCTCAATTATAATTATATAGTCAGAGACATGGCTGTGTCTCTAGGCATGTCATAGCTACTGCCTCTAAAATCTAATTACACAGTTAGTGACACTGCCATGTTGATGATTGTGTCGCAAAGATAAGCTTCAATCCTTTGCTTGTTTTCTTCCATTTTTGCTCCTTGGCTTCGTAGTTTCTTGATAAATTAATCCATAGCTCCTAAGAATATAAAAGAACTCTGGAAAGACACTAAACAAACAAATCAAACTCAATTTAAGGATAAAATACATTATGAACAAGGGGTAAAATGTAGTTAATTAAACACTTATCACAACTATACTATCCTTAATGCCTAAGGTTTTAAAACATACTAAGCTAGGAATTTTGGAAAAGAGGATGGTTTTGCCTTACCCTTGGCATTGTTTGCCAGTATGGTGCCCCATCAAAGTTTTCCTTGAACTTTCATTCCCAATTATGTGTCTTGAGCATCCACTATCTTTATACCATTGACTCATCATCCTTAGTGGAGACACACCTAAAAGAAAATCATTTCATCTTTGCTTTAGTACCTAAGCATATCTAAGTCTTTGGGGGTTAGAAATGGAAGGATCTTCAAGCTTTAATTGGGCTTTCCTTATATAACAAACCACATTAATATGACCATTTTTCATACAATAATGGCACATAAGTTTGGCTTGAAAGTCTTCTTAGGTATAGCCATTTTGTTATGAAATTTCTTTCTCTTTACAACATTAGTATAAGAATGCATATAAGAGTAAGAACATATATTATGTTGTGAATATGGGTGTTTAAGAGCATGCTTCTTATATATGAATGCATGATTTGCTTTGGGAGACTTAGCTATTAAGATTTGTGAACCCTTATGAATTCTCTTAGGATTAGAGGGTCTAGTGCATGATTTTACTTTGTTTAACAACCTCAATGCTAGAAGTTTGAGGAGTTATGGCTTTGACAAATGATGGAGGAGAGGATTTAGAATTTGATGAACTATCAAAGCCAAGACTATGCCACACTAAAGATGGTTTTTGAGATACAAGTAGTGTATCTAGAGCTTCCTTCACTTTATGAAATTTAGAAATTGAGGCTCTTAATTCTTCAACCTTTAATTTTAAAGAATCATTTTCTTTATTTAAAGCTTCAAATGAGGAGGTTTTTGTGGAAATTTCTTCTAGTGAGTCTTTAAGAGTAACATTAGATGTTTTTAAACTTAAAACAAGTTTTTCCAATTCTTTGAAATTCCTTTTAAGACCATTTTTCTTTATAAAATTTCATTTTTGAAAGATAGTTTTGGCACTTCAAGGCGATAGCTTTCATGAGTTCATCCTCATCATCATCCACATCATGCAAATTATCACAATCATCATCATAAGAGTGAGATGTGGAGTAAACAATATCATTGATATTAGAATGAGAAGTTCAACATACCTCATTTATAGGTTTCTCCAAAGCCATGAAGCAAAGGTTGACTACATCCTCATTCTCCTCTTCACTTGAAGAGCTATCATCCCAAGTAGCCTTGAATTCTTTCTTCTTCTTCTTATCCCCTTTCTTCTTTTTCTTGTTTTTGGGATAATCGGGCTTTAGATGGCCTTGCTTCCTACATCTAAAGCAAGTTTATTTTTCTTTTTCTTCTTGCATTTGATGATCTCTTTCATTCTTCTAGTGATTCTTGTTAGCTATTCATCTTCTTCATCATTTAAAGAGTCACTTGATTTACTCTCACTATCAATTTGATCTTTTGATGACTTGAGAGCTAGTGACTTCTTTTTCTCCTTGTCTTGTTGTTCTTATTTCTCTATCATTAGAGACATCTCTTTCGTGAGAAGTTTGCCAATTAGAACATCAGTAGGAACCTTCCTAAGATCCTTATTAGCTTCTTTAGTGATAGCCACTCTAGCTCTATAATCTTTCTTTGGAAGTGCTTTGAGAATTTTATGATTAACATCAATAAAGTTGTACACTTTGCCCAATTTCCTCATGTTTATGACAATGGCTAGGAGCCTATTTATCATATCGATGATGCTTTCATTAGGCTTCATCTTGAAAAGCTCATACTCGATTGTGAGTAATTGATTATTGTTGGCTTTAACTTGCTTGGTTCCTTTATGGTAGATCTTTGGAGCTTTCCAAATACTAAAAACTCTTAAGCAATGTTGAACTCTACCACATTCTTCTCTTAAAAGAGAACTAGGGAGAATTGCCATGGCTTTTTTGCTTTTGCCATTAGCTTTTCTCTGAGCATTAACCCATTCCTCTCTAGGAATTAGTTCTTCAACACCATCTACCATTTTTTATGGAGGATTCCATTCTTTAATTATGCAATCCCATTAATCAATGAGATCACTATCAAGACATACCTCGATTCTAAACTTTTAATACGCATAATCAGTACGATCGAAGTGTGGCTTGAGGTGATGCATCCTTTCATTGGCCATTTTGATCTTTTCTCATATAATTAAGTTTGAAGAATGAGACCAAAGCTCTAACACCACTCGTTTGTCCTCATACACTAAGAAAGGGGTTGAATTGGTGGGAAATTAAAATTTAGATGAAAAGAGATAGGGAAAGAAAGATAAAGATATAATATTTATAGCAATTTGGATCCAATTAATCCTACATCCATTCCCCAATCACACTATTGGGTATTTTCACTATCCATGGAGTTTTATGAAGTTTACTCCCAACTTAATGTTTAGACTCACACCAAACTTTATAAGAGTTTTCCTAAAGCTTAGTCTTAAAAACTAAATAAGAGTTTTTAGAAGGCTAATTGTAAAACCCAACCAAGTGTTTTGTAAAGGCTTACACTTAAACCTAAACAAGAGTTTTCTAAGGATAACTCTTAACCCAATTCAATGTGTTTTGAAGACTAACACTTAACCCTTTGAGCAATTAATGCTGTTACAACAACCAAATAAATACAATTAAAAGGTTAAGGCTTTGAGAAAAAATTTGCATGAGTTTGGCTTAAGTGAAAGTTGTTAGATTTTATTAGAGTCTTTAGATGGGGGTATTTATAACTTTCTCCCTCCAAATTCCTTTTAAAAAGAGTATGGGTAAGAGATCCTCTATAATAGTCATAAAATCTTACATTAAATGCTCTATCAAAGCAATGTCATGATTGCTATGCCTTATTCATGGTCGTGACATCATTTTTGTGCTTGAGAAGGGATTTTTGCTATCGCAATCTTTAAGGACCTTAATGACTAGTTGGCATGTGGCATCTTCTCATTGATGGTTCAACTACTTATTAGAGTTATGGGCTGCTATATGAAAGTAGCAATCGTGACTCCCTAATAACGGTCGCGAATCCTAGATTGCGCCATTAGTTGCAGTCACAACTAAGGTTGCGATAACTTGAATGTCTTGGTCACTATAGAGTGGGTCGCAATCACAATAGCTTGAATGTCTTGGTCAAGATGGAGCGAGTCGTGATCACGATTTATGGGTTACGGTCATGATTCTTTTATTGATAGCTCTACTTTTTTAGAGTTATTTTATTTGCTTAAACTTAAATTTTAGCTCAATTCTCAAGAATGCAATAATATTATTACTTATTTTGAGAAATAAATAGTTCTACAATTTATAAATAAATTATAACATATTTTTAGTATTTTTATTTTACTTTTGCACATCAAATGATATCACAATGATGGAATAGATAATATCATGACCCAGGTAATGATGTCATTTTATAAATGATGCAGATGATGATGTCATTTTATAAATGATGCAGACGATGATGTCATTTTATAAATAATGTAGGCGATGATGTCATGAAAATGATGATGCAATTAATGATGCAATATGGTTGAAAATGAAGGTGGAATTTGCTTATAAATAGACATTACCTTCCTTTTTTAAAAACACAATTCAAATAGAATAAAAAATATACGTAGAGAGATTTACGTGTACTTTCTTAGTATGGATTTTTTTTATTGTTATTTTGATCAATAAGAGGAGTTTTTGGAGCTCATGTTCATTAAAGATTGTATCCAAAAAAAGAGTTCTTTCTAAACTTTACTCTTAAATTTAATTATAAGTTGTTATTATGTTTGTTATTATACTAATTGTCAATTTAATTGTTTCTTCCTTTTAAATTATGAATAGCTAAGTTTATTTTCTAGTATTTAGATGTAATCTTTTGATTTGCATATGATTATTTATATTTCATTGATTGGGTTTGATTGTTGGAATTAATCTTTGATCTTAAAACTTAATGCTTTTAATTAACTAGCCATTAATTGCATGATTTAAGATATTGTGTGAAGTAGCGAGAGTGGAAACATAATATTAATTCATTAGGATAATTGATCTAGGGAATGTGTTGCTTAGAGATAAGAATACTCCATTGTGATTTTTAAAAGGATTTCCATAAAACTTAATGGGTTTGTGTTGATTGCTTATGATCACGAGAGTAGATATAAGGTTAATATAAACGTATATGTTGTATCTTAAGAGAGAAAATCATATAATTTAGGAAAATCTAATCATTAATTACAGCAACAATAATACAATCTAGAGAATATAAAATAATCGTATGTAATCAATTGATGAATTCTAAATCCTAGCCTTTTAATCTTATTTCATATTAATCATCATCATTTAATTACTTGAATTTCAATTTATCTTAAAATATAAATTCTTATAATTAATCTTCTAAATAACAGAGCAACTCAAATTTTGGTACTTGTCAAAACCTTCCTCATGGGATCGACACTTTATTTCACTACTATATTACTTATTCACGACCTGCGCACTTGCAAAATTTGCCCAACATTTATCTTCATCCTGAATTAGAGGCCAAATTCATAACTTGAGAGAACTTTTGAATCTTTGAAATTTCAACCTACCAAATATGTTTAGTATGCAAAATAAACACTTAATACATATATTAGATAGCTTTAATTTGATTGATAAGATCAAAATAGATATTGACTAAGTTTTGAAATAACTTAGATCAATAGGTGGGACCATGGGTTTTGTTATTATGTTATGGATGTACCATGGATTTAGATATTGAGTGAACCATGGGTTTGGTGATAGTTAGATAATGGGTTTGATTGGACTGGACCATGGGTAGATAGGCCATAGTCTTGGATAGTACTATAAAAGATGAGGATCCATAGAGAAGACATCTGTAAGACTGCTTTTTGTACAAGATATGATCATTATGAATTCATAGTCCTACCATTCAATCTGATGAATACTCTAGCTGCTTTCATGGACTTGATGACCGAGTGTTCAAGCCATTTCTCGACAAGTTCATGATCATTTTCATCGACGAGATCCTGTTTTACTCTAAGAGTAAAGATGTAATACCCAAGTCTTTTATAGTTCATTCTAGTGCTAATTATGTGAAGAGATTAGATCCTTGAAGGTTAGCATGCTATAGATATGAAAGTCAATCGATTAGTAACCTTGTGATACTAATTGAACTATTTACCTAGCACATTATTCTACTATGATAAATTATGCTTTAATGAAATGAATAGATTTCATGTGGTAGCTCATAAGGGTGTAAAGATGTTAGAGGACATAAGCTGACAGAAAGTCAAAAAGGGAAGTTTCTAAGCTATTATGGGATTTATTGATGGACTATGGGCTTATTATTGGGACTTCGGTCATCAAGGCCCAAACCCAACAATAATGGGTCGGCCATGGACCCATAATTGGTGTAACTTCAAGTCCACATGTTAGAATAGTTAGCCCAATTAGAGTAGTTAGCCAACATCAAATGGAACATGTTGTAGAGAAAGAGTTGTAATTTGACTAGTTAGCTACAAAGATTGACCAAAGTCAAAGTCCTAAACCAAGCTAAACTCTCACCTTCTCTCACCTTCTCTACTCATAAGTCTAGATTCACTTTGAGCACTTTAACACCTTATAATGATCATCACCATTGTAAAGAGAATCCTAGCCATCCAACTAGATCCAATCATAGCCTTTCATTAAGATTAAACTCTAACCATTGGATCTAGCTTGATTAAGTCCTCCCCATTCAACTCATCATATATTTATGTAAATTTTATGTTATGAAATAGTGTTTAGCCTATCTTTACACCAAATTTTCACCTTAAGAAAGGAGATTTTCTCTACATCACTTACAATAAGAATATTAGCAAATCAAAGCTAAGGTTAGAAACTATGTTCACTCTCTCCATTATATGATCTGAGGTTAACTTTAGTATTTTAGTTGTATGAAGACCTTTTTACACTATAAGAACATTTGGCCAACCTAGAGTAAATATGTATAAGATGTAATTTCAAATGATCTTAGATAAGGAAAATTGATTTAGAAGTGTTAAATGGAATTTTGAGAACTTAATCCAAGACTTAGAAACCTTAGAGGCATAAATATAACTTAAAGGGAAACTTGGTGTTTTAACACTAGATTGAGTTATTTAAGTGATCAGACATATTATATGTTGTGTTAATTTCACATTCCTATAACTAATTTGAAGATTGGGTATGGAAATATGAATTTTCCCCAAATTTGACTTAAGTGGGATAAACTAGGTTCAAATGAATAAGAGTAAATTAATTCAAATTAATTGATAGGAATTGATTAATTAAGTGTTAATTTTATGAATTTATAGTTGAATTGTGGTTTGAAAGTGAAATTAATGTTTTCCCCAAATTCTAGGGTTTATGGCACAATTTGGGTATTTTGTGATCTAAACTTGAAATCATGAAATTGAATGAGTAAATTAGATTGAAATGATTAGAAGTAAGAATAAGTATGTGTATAGCCTAATTGATATGTCTCTATAATAAGTTGAAGAAATAAAATAAGTAAAGGATATAATTAGTAACACTATTAGTTACTAATTGAAGTAATTGAAATGTGATAGGTGTAGAACTTCAAGACAAGGGCAAAGAAATTGCTCAAGACCATGAAGGACATTGAACTAACCAAGAACGAACAATCATTAGGAGCAAAGGAGTTAAGGTGAGTACTAAATAATATGATGTAACTATGCTCCTGCTTGCGACCATTGTTTGAGTTATTGATCTTTGGCCTGAACTTGAAATGACATTTGATATATGGTTATGTATTGATTGTTGAAACCTTGGCAATTCACAACCTTCTCATATGAAAATTGACCATGATGAGCCCTTTTTCCTTAATCCTATATTATGTTCAATAATGAGAATGATTGTTATGCCAACTATCTTTCATAGAATCCTTACTATAGACCTTGATATGTTCTTTATTGAATACCCATGAATAAGCAGAAATCCTCTTTAATGTGAGGAAAATACATTAGACCATATGCACTTGGCATAAGCCTGTGGGTAGGACGAGAGTACCTGACCTTTGTTAGAGGGGAATGCCTGACCGCAAGGCCTACTCAGTCTTATGTAATGTGATGCATGTAAGTGAGCAAGGCTTTGGCCGCCACTTTTTAAATATTTATGTGTGGGAAGCTCTTTGCTTCCAAGACATTATCATTTTTACTAAATATATTCTAAAGTTCAATATGCCTAATTTTGGTTAACATCACTCCTTTGGCACCTTGAATCAACCTAAGTGATAAAATCTTTATTACTTGTATGCTATGCTATATTATTTTATACTCACTGAGCTTTTCTCACCCCATAGTTGTTTATAATTTTCCAGGTTATGGTGAATCATTAGCAAGGTAAACTCCTAGCTACGCTTCTTCACTTAGGACTTGCTAAAGTGTTATTTTGTATAGCTTATGTCATTTGAGGACAAACAATCTAGAGCTCAATGGTGTCTTAAGGCATAGTGTTAAAGTATGTTATATTAGAGAAAAATGTAAACAATTAATGATATTTGTTATATATAAATACTTATGCTAGTAAGTAAGAATGTATGGATAACATTAGTTAATACTTATGAATGATGTTCTATTTCTAATCATGGAATGACACCCAAACGTAATGGCTATAAGTGACTAGTTTAAAACTAATGGGAATGGATAAAGAATGAGTATGGTTTTAATCTTAGAAAGGATTGTAAATTGGAATGTACATAAAATGTTAATAAGATCAATGGTGTTTTATGAATTTAGGTGACCTTAAGTCTCCCTAAACTATAGGATAGTCATGGAGCCAAAATTGGGTCATGATAGAGTTAGTATTAGAGCGAAAGGTTTAAGTATTACTTAGGCTTAATAGTTATATGAACTATAGGTTAAACCATAGAGCATAAGAATTATTATTGTTGTCTAATTATATTGTTAAGTTAGATCTGCGTTAATGATATATGTTAAGTTACTCTCTCATTTTTGTGATCTATATGTGTGCATTATGGTATTATTGTATTATTGTTATTTATATTGCTCGATTGTGGATGTAGATGCTACAAATTTGTAACCTTATTAGAGAAAGGGAAGTATCGGATGCTATTTCAGCTACTCTGCTTGAGCTTGATGAAATAGACCTGAAGAGGATCTTGATCCTATTTGGGTTGTAAGAATAAAAGCACAATATGAGGAAGCATCAAGGGAACTACGTTAAGGGAGGAAGTACATAGTTTGAAAAGAATGATGAAAAATGTGAAATAGGAGTTAGCTCGAGTTAGGTAGATGTATCAAAATCCAGAAGCAAAGTTACTTCCACCACTTCGTTATGTTATGCTTAGATTCCCAGAGCATTTATGTGCAGCTTATGGAAGATTTGATCATTCAGAGGAAAGATGTCATATTAGGAGGTTAATGCTATCTCCTTCATTATTATTGATAGGTTATAGACAAGTAGGCCCTGGGGAAAGTGAAGTAAAGAATAGAGAAAGGGGTTTGAGGAATTAATAAAATAGGGAGAAGAACATATGTATTTTTGTTGAGATTTTAGAGAAACAATTGATATATATATATATATATATATATATATATATATATATATATATATATATATATATATATATATATATATATATATATATATATATATATATATATATATATATATATATATATATATATATATATATATATATATATATATATATATATATATAGTGGATAGTTTAATATGGTAGATAACTAAATGGAATGTATATAAATCCTTTTTGCGTACATATGATGTACTAATGTTAAATGAAATATAAAAAATTGGATTTTGCTAAACTAGCATTACCCCTTTCTTTACATAAGATTAGTTGAATTTATATGGAGAAGTGATGCCTACTCTACAAGTGTACAGATCGCACAAGTAATATAGTAGTGAATGAGTTATTATTCCACTGGTGACCTTAGGTAAGTACTAGCTCAAAATGTTGCTAATGTTTAGTGAATCAAATTGGTGTTGATGAAAATGATTATAATTATATTCAACTAAATTAAATATAAATTAAGTAAAATAACAATAAGGAAAAAGGAGACGAAATCAGAAATAAAAGCCCATTCAAGTATTGAATCCCCCTAGCCCCTAATTGTATATCATGAACTACATATCAATTAAATTCATTCCATAAATTGAATTGGCATTTCACTAAATTAGATAAAAATCTCTCTCGAGCAATTATATACCTATTTCCTAAAGGAATGCAAGGAATCTCTTCTCAAGCAAACTCAATTAGGTCATGCTTTAAATTCCAAAAACTATCCACCAAAGGAGTCTTGTAAACCTATCTCCAGTGCCCCAATTAACCTTCAATCTTTATGAGTGATCCATTCATATAAAGTTATCTCTAATCAATTATATGAAAACAATCCCTAACTAATAAACATGTAATTATTAATTGGAATTAAATAATAATATTCATAAAGATAAAACAATCTCAAGAATGATTTAATTGAATGATAAGTAATTCAATCTATACAAAAGGTTCTAGGGTTCATCAATACCCAAATTGGAAAGATTTAGTTCATATCACACATTGAAACCAAAGACAGAATTGAAGAAATAAGAATTCTCAAACAATTCACGAATTAAATGCCAAGAAATCCTGTTCTTGGATCTCTCATCTTCGATGTCTTCTTCCTCTTCTTATTCTTTCGCTAATTCGCTCCATCCTTTCTTTTTTCACCCCCCTCTCGAAACGTTGTTAAATCTCATTTTATAATTTTAAATTTTCTGACACGTACCACTAGACCCACGGCTGGAGTTCTAGCCATGGCAACGTGAATATGAGAAAATGTATCCTCCCACGAGTGAAACCCTAGCTGTGCCTCCACCCGTGGGAGGCTACTCGATGATTTTCCTCTTTGCTCTTATCACACGGCTGGAATACCAGCTGTGGCTCAACCCGTGGCAATCCATATTTCTCTAAAAAATCAACATTTTGGTGTGGATCATTCACCATCCTAGATAATATTCAGATCATGGCATCTTTTGACACTAGATTAACTAAAAGAACTGTGAAAGCACTAAAACAAACACATTAAACTCAATTGGAGGCATAAAATACATTAAGAACAAGGGACAGAATAGAGTGTAAAACACTTATCAAATTCCCCCACACTTGAGTTTTTGCTTGTCCTCAAGCAAACTAAATTACAATAATAGTTTAGAACATGGACAACCCCTTTAAAGCCAAAAGAAAACATCAAGGTTGACAATACCCAAATCAGTAAGGCTTGAATCTCATAATCAATAGCTAATTCTCAAATGCAGCAGTCAAATTAAAGGATCTACAAATCAAAGACTCTCAGATACAAAGATAAAACTCACAATCCTGAAGTCTAAATTCTAGAGTTAAAAAAAATTGAGCATACAATTCCAAAGAAACAAAAGCCAAACAAAAGTGAGAGATGAAGGATTTTCTCTTAGGCACCTGACTACTCTCTCAATTTTCTATTGACTTAACAATCAAACGTAACTTTATTGCACACCTTTTTTTTTTTCATGGAGCCTGACTTGCTTGAATTGTCATACTAGCCTTTTGACGCGAAGGTAAACATTTGTGATGCCGACCCTCGGTTACTCAACTAGAATCACGAATCCAAATGGCTACTAGCACTATTCATAATTTTGACTTTCCTAAGGTTAGAAGAGTCAAAATTGGCGGAATAGAGAAAATTTTTCAAAGCTCCAAATAGTGCACTATTTATTGCACCTTTTTTTTTTTGGAGAAAAATAGCCAAGGAGCCTAAGATATTAAGTGTATCTCACTAATCTTAACTCAAGTCACAAAGGAATCAACATATGCTAAAAAATGTAACTAAAGTTTCAAACTCCAGTAGTGTAGATTTCATCAGTTTAATTCCCTAATTATGACTACCACACTTAATCCTTAGCCAATGATCAATTCAACCGAGCCAAACATCAATGAGAGATTGTCGTATATAAAGAAAAATAATTAAAAATTATAAGCTAAAAAGGGAATCATTCCAATTCATACCATTACTACAATTTAGCTCGCTTGAGCCAAAATAAGACAAAGAATAAATGAATAAACCAAATAAGCACATACATATCCCTTCCTCACACTTAAATAACACATTGTCCCAAATGTGTTTGAAAATGAAGATAAAGAAAAGCACGTAAAGGGAAGAAGAAAGAAATAGAAAACTGCCTTATCATTGAATATCCAGATCAGTCTATTCCAAAGGCTATGCCATGTCATTCTCCATTCTATAGACCCACACTAAGCTGAGAGAGACAAAAGAAAAAGAAAAGAAAAATAAAACATAAAAAGAGAAATAAAATAAAAGAAAATAAGCCTAATCAACATAAGTATAGTAATCTAAAGCGAAAAATATATAAAAAAATAATAAAAGAAATAAAAGAAAGAGAAAAATGAAAATGAAATGGTCAGTCATCCATGGCAGCATCGGAGTCATCACTCCCCTCGCCATCGTCGGGCTCGACCTGAACTGGAGGCTGTGTCGACTGTGGCTACGATGCAAGGATAAGAGGCACATACCCCTGAGTGCCCCGATAATCTAGCATGGACTGCTGAAGCCATGCTCGAATTTGCACCTCAAACTCAAGGGCCTGCTGCTGGTGTTGCAACATGGTCAGGATCTGATGCTGGTTAGTGATGAGTCAGTTCTGCTGAACCTTAAGACCAGCCATGGTCCTCTCCAACTAACATATCTGTCTCTCAAATTCAGTGGCCTTCCTATCATACGCATCATCCTCCCCCATATATGACATCCAATCTCAGAACAGGGTTGGACTAGAGAAAGGGGGTACAGCTAATGAAAAAGAGGGTCTGGCGCAGCTGAAGGGCCAGCAGCAGTAGCAAAAGTACCTGTATTAGCTGAAGGCTAAATAGTAGGATCAGTAGCAAGAATGGAGGCTACCTTAGGAGCTATAGGATCTAGTGGAGGGGCAAAAGCTGGCATGAAGCTCTTTGTCTTGTCCATCTGCAGTAGTGTGGCATACCCAATCAGCTTAGGCATGCCATCAAGTGTCACTGGAGGCAAGCCATCAAAGACACCCAAACCCCAAGCGATTTTAGTGATATACATCCTTTTAATCAATGCACTGGACTTGCCCCTCTTGTACTGATCATCAAAAAATTGCATGAGAGAATATGCCACATTGCACTGCTTGTCCTCATACATGCACATCAAATAAAAGAGCTCCTGTCTAGTCACAACCCTGCCAATGTCTCGTCTACCAAAAATGGTCTTCATCAAAAGAAAATGAAGGACTCGCAGACTGAAAAAGGTGAACTGAGATGCCTTAGAGACCGAGGCATCAAATCTCTTACCCATCGGAGCAAATTCGTCCCACACTTGATTAAGGACATTGTCATCTAGGAAACCCACTGGAGTCTCGTGATAAATGTCAGTACGTAGCTCTACCTCCGTATACAACCCCATTGCTACTACAAAATCATTGACGCTCATCTCAAAATGCTTGGTACCTAACCTAAACCGCATCATCTTCTTTTGAACTGATGCCACCTTCAAATCAACTTGAAGGGTACAATAAAACTCCAGCGTCAACTCCCAATAAGCTGGTTCAGCTATTGCAAAAAAGCCCTTCTAGCTCGGTTGTGATGTCCATATCTAAAGCTCCTCGTCTATGCCAATTTGTTGCATAAAACCCTAGTCAATCTAGCAAGTAGGCTCGAAGTCCTTGTTGGCCAATTACTCAAAGCGAGCACGAGCTTCTGAGTCAGCAAATTAGACACATTCATGGTTCAAAATAAAGGAAACTGTAGGGGCTACTGATGCTGAGGGATTGTAGGAACTGCCTTCCCCTCTAGCCCGTTTGGTGGGCAATTTGGGTGCTTCGGCAGATAATTTCTTAGGCCCCATAGCTGCAAAACAACGCAAGCCAACCCAAAACAGCAAAAGAAATAATAGGGAAATAATATCATCAGAATTTTAGCATTATAACAACAGAAATAATAAATTCCCAAAAACAAAAATTAACCAGTTGTGGCTAAGAGTCAAGCAAACTACAATTCGACCAATGCAGGCGATAAAAACCCAGACAATTTAAGCAATTAAGAGTCAGGGAATTAGGAATAACCAACAAAGAGTACCTAAAATACCCTCATTGCCCAAATCCACATCTTTCTCTCACTAGAAATCTAATGCAATGTATTTTAGCATAACCCAAATCCCTATAATCAAAATTTCTACCCACAAACATG
Organism: Reutealis trisperma; assembly: GCA_947687605.1. NCBI lineage: Eukaryota > Viridiplantae > Streptophyta > Magnoliopsida > Malpighiales > Euphorbiaceae > Reutealis > Reutealis trisperma. The sequence goes on along the minus strand of CANTUT010000837.1, from coordinate 58,791 downwards.
AATCTCAACAAAACACAAAAAGAAAATGGATTTAAAACAAGAAAATTAGTCAAAAATTCAAGAACAAGCAAAACAATCCATACCTTTGGTGGAAAATCCGAAGAGAGAGAGTGTGTGAGGGTGAAATTACTTAAGAAATGCCACCTTGAGTGCAAAAATGGATGGGAAAAAGGATGGTGTGTGTGATTCGATCGTGGGAGAGGTGAGGGAAAGAAGAGAGAAAAGAGAGAAAATGAAATTTTAAATGTTGGAGGGCTGTGTGAACTGACTGTTTTTGTTTTTTTTTTTCTTTTATTTGCCATGCCCATGGGTGACCCCATGACTGGGGATCCACCTGTGGTCATAATAAAAAACTTTTTAGGGCATCACACGGCTGGAGGATCATCCGTGATCCCAGCCGTGTGATGCTTCTGCCAAAATGAACTTGAAATCACCTTATCACATGGCTGGAGGCTCAGCCGTAGTCCCAGCCGTGTGATGCTTCTGCCAAAGAAACAAATTAATTCCCTTATCACACGGCTGGAGGCACGACTGAGGTTTCAGCCGTGCCATGCTACTGCCAAAAAGATTTTGAGTTTTCTTATCACACGGCTGGAGGCTCAGCCGTGCCCTCCAATTTTTTCCTTTTTTTTTTATAGATATTATATTTCTGGTAAGATAAAGGTAAAGTAAAGAACTGATAGACAAAAATGAAGCCATGGAAATTATACATAAACATAAGAACTTCATTAAGATAAAACATAGTTAAAAGAAAACAAGAAACAGGACAGATAGCCAATGGCTCATATAAGAAAGACAGATAAAATGCCTAGCCTAGGATTACAATTATTTAGTAGAGATGATTCTAGTGTAATCTAAGCTAGGTCAAGAAAACTCCTTACTTCTCCTTCCTAGGCCTCCCTCTTCCCCTTTTCACCTTGGAAGGTTCACTACTCTCCCCTTTTGGTGGTTCTGGCTGCATGAAATTGCTTTTTGCAGCAATAGTTGGTGCATCATCAGCTTGTTTCTCCTCTTTTTCCATTGCCACAATCTCCTCTAGGGAGAAAGTGTACTCATTCTCAGCTGGAAATGCTCTCTTATAAGCATAAAAGGCTGTAACTTGTTAAGGGGTCATAGGTGGAGGAGAGGAATCCCTCTTGGTTTTGGAGGTTTGGCCCTTAGGATTCTTAGAACTCATGCTTGTAATTCTACTTTCAACTAGGGGAGAGCAAAAAAAAAAAATGCAGTTTAGAACATAAGCAATCTGTGTAATTCCCATATTAAGATCACAATAAATGACAAATTCATGAGGGGTAGGTAGGGTCTGCATGTCTCAACTAAACATTTTTTCTTTTTAAAAAAGAAAACAACTCAAATAATGCATGACAAATCTAACACAACTGATGGACAGCAACAACTAAACAAAGAAAAGAAAGAAAAAATAAAAATAAAAATAAAATAAAATAAAACTGCAGCACTTAGAATAACATATAAATGTATATATATTTTTTCTTTTTTTTTTCTCTTTGAAATAACTTAAGACAAAAATAATAAATCTTAATTAAACAGTGGGTTGCCTCCCACCAAGCGCTTCATTAACGTCTTCTTAGCTGGACATTTAGGGTGATTGCTCACCCCAAATCCTAGAGATATGTAACCTCCACTACCTCATTCAATTCTCTCCCGAAGTATATCTTGAGCCTATGCCCATTAACTTTAAAATCACCCTTCTTAGGATGAGTTAATTCAATTGTTCCATAGGGAAAGACTAGCTTAACAGTAAAAAGACTAGACCAACGAGATTTTAACTTACCTAGAAAGAGTCAAAGTCTAGAATTGTAAAGTAATACCTAATCCCCAACTCAAAACTCTCTCCGCTGCTTAATCCGAGCATTGTGCCATCTCTTGGTTTGCTCCTTGTACATCTGAGTATTATCATAAGCTTGCAACCTCCATTCATCTAGCTCATTCACCTACAATTGCCTCTTCTCACCTGCATTAGGTAGATTAAGGTTAACCTGTCTTATAGCCCAATAAGCATGGTGTTCAATCTCAACAGGTAAAGGATAAGCTTTTCAATACACTAACCTATAAGGAGTAGTGCCTAAAGGGGTTTTGAACGCTGTCCTAAAACCCCATAGAGCATTATCTAATTTTTTCGACCAATCCTTTCTAGATCGCTCCACAGTTTTCTCAAGCATTCGCTTTAGCTCCTTATTTGTGTTCTTAACTTGGCCACTTGTTTGAGGATGATAGGGAGTAGCCAGTTTATGTGTAACTCCTAGCCTTTTAAAAACTTTTTCAAGCTGAGCATTACAGAAGTGGGTGCCCCTATCACTAATAATGGCTTTAGGTGTGCCAAATCAAGAAAACAATTTCCTTAGAAATTTCACCACTACCCTAGCATCATTTGTAGCCAAGGCTTGAGCCTTAGGCCATTTAGACACATAATCAATAACTACAAGCACATATTTGTTACCAAAATAATTAGGAAATGGCCCCATGAAGTCAATGCCCCAAACATCAAATACTTTGCAAACTAAAAGACTATTTTGAGGCATCTCATCGTGAGACGAAATATTCCCAGCTCTTTGGCAACGATCACAATGTTGCACAAACTCATGACTATCTTTAAAAAGAGTGGGCCAGTAGAAACCTAATTCTAAACTTTCTGAGCCGTCCTACTAGGACCCATATGTCTACTAGCTGGCCTGGTGTGGTAATGATTAAGAATGTCTATAGTTTCGGGCCCAGCCACACAACGCCGGATCATATGGTCAGCATATAATTTAAACAAATAGGGGTCTTCCCAAAAGTAGTATTTTAGATTAGAAAAGAATTTCTTCTTTTGCTGATAAGTTAACTCTTTTGGGAGTTCCCGCATAGCCAAGTAATTCACAAAATCAACAAAACAAGTTAGTTCAGAGTTAGAATCACTTACCATACCTACCATGGCGTACAGCTGCTCATATGGAAAAGTGTTTGGAATATCCCTCTCTCTAAGTGTCTCCAAGTTCGGGTTCTCTAGCCATGAAAGGTGCTCAGCTGCAAGATTTTCAGCTCCTCTTTTGTCTTTTATCTCCAAATCAAACTCTTGTAGCAACAATACCTACTGAATCAATCTCAGCTTTGCATCATTTTTTGAAAAAGATATCTCAAGGCCGAATGATCGGTATAAACGATCACCATTGACAAGATCAAATAGGACCGAAACTTATCAAAGGCGGACACAACAGCTAACAACTCTTTCTCAGTGGTGGTGTAATTGGCTTGAGCTTCATTCAAAGTCTTGCTTGCATAGTAAATGAGTTGGAAATGCTTCTCCTTCCTCTGCCCTAAAACTGCCCCAACAGCCACATCACTTGCATCACACATTACCTCAAAAGGTAGACTCCAGTCGGGGGCCACCATTATTGGTGCATTGATAAGCTTAGCCTTCAAGGTGTTAAAGGCTTGTAAGCAGGCCTCATCAAAATTAAATTCGACATCTTTCTCGAGTAGCTTGGTAAGGGGCCTAGCAATCTTGGAGAAATCCTTGATAAATCTTCTATAGAATCTAGCATGACCCAAGAAACTCTGAATTGCTTTAACTGAAGTTGGCGGTGGAAGTTGCTGAATAATTTCTATTTTTGCTCTATCCACCTCAATGCCTTCGTGTGAGATTTTGTGCCCCAAAACAATACCTTCTTGCACCATGAAATGACATTTCTCCTAATTTAAAACCAAATTGGTTGCTTCACAGCTCACAAGTACTTACTCCAAATTCTCCAAACAACCTTCAAAGGAATCACTATGCATAGAGAAATCATCTATGAAGACTTCCATAATATCTTTAACCATCTTATAAAAAATAGCCATCATACACCTTTGAAAAGTTGCTGGCGCATTGCATAGTCCAAATGGCATTCTTCTATAAGCAAAAGTCCCATAAGGACATGTAAATGTGGTTTTCTCCTGATCCTCTGGAGCTATGGGGATATAAAAATACCCCGATAATCCATCCAAAAAGTAGTAGAATTGATGTCCAACAAGTCTCTCTAACATTTGATCAATGAAAGGGAGCGGGAAGTGATCTTTCCTAGTTGCATCATTTAGCTTCCTGTTATCGATACAAACCCTCCATCTCGTGACAGTCCTCATAGGAATCAGCTCGTTATTTTCATTGGGCACAATAGTCATGCCCCCTTTCTTTGGTACCACCTGAACTGGACTCACCCAAGAACTATTAGAGATGGGATAAATAATTCCCAAATCGAGGAGCTTGATCACCTCAGCCTTTACCACATCCTTCAACTTAGGATTGAGACACCTTTGGGGTTGCACCATGGGTTTGAACTCTTCTTCCATAAAAATCTTATGGATGCAAAAAGAAGGACTAATGCCTTTGATGTCTGCAACTTTCCATGCTATAGCCTTTTTATGCATTCCTAAGACCTCCAATAGCCTTGCCTTTTGTACGTCAAAAATATTAGCATTCATAATTATAGGCAATTTCGCATTTTTAGCTAGAAACGTATACTCCAAATGGGAAGGGAGCTGCTTGAGCTCTAAAATTGGTTGATCAATGATGGATGATTGCATTTTTTTTCTCTTTGTGCATATCAATAAATTCAACTACCCCCTTCTTGCATGGCTTATTTACCTCCAAGTATGCCAATTGCTCCTTTGCTTCTTGATCCATGATCTGTTCCTGCATCAAACACAACTCAAGGGGATCCTTGGAAACAGTGTTAGTAACAAAATTGACGGTTTCATGCTCAATAATATCATTGTATGAATCTGCCTCATCCAGTGTAAGTGGGTGTTTCATTGCATTAGGAATATGAAAACAACTTGTTCATTACCCACTCTTAAAGTTAAAGTACCATCATAGAAATCAATGAGGGCACGGGCTGTATCTAAAAATGGTCTACCTAAAATAAGTGATACCTCCACATCCTCATCCACATCAATAATTACAAAATCATTAGGAAAAATAAAGTCCCCAACTTTCACCAACACATCCTCAATAATCCCCTGAGGGTGTACCATTGACTTCTCAACTAACTGAATGGTCATATGTGTTAGTTTGGGTTCCCTAATTCCTAATTCCTTAAACATCTTGTAGGGCATAACACTTATGCTAGCCCCCAAGTCAGCTAATGCATTTTCCATCTCAAGGTTACCTATAAAACATGGGATAGTGAAATTACCAGGATCTTTTAATTTCTTCGGTAACCATTTTTGCAAAAATGCTGAACTCTTTTCTAACAAATGCACAAATGACACCTCCTCGAGCTTCCTTTTGTTAGAAAGGAGCCCTTTCAAAAATTTAGCATATTTGCGCATTTGTGATAAAGCTTCGACAAATGGTATATTAATATGAAGTTGCTTAAAGAGTTCAACAAACTTACCAAATTAGGCATCAAGCTTATCCTTTTGCAATTGTGCAGGATAAGGTACTCGAGGTCGATACTCTTTCATTGGCGGTGTAGGTGTTAGTGAAACTTTCTCCTTTTCTGTCTCATCACCCACTACAACCTCATTTTCAGCTTCCTTTTCCTTGGCACCCTGTGCCTCATCCTCTTTCCTTTCCACTTCTTGTTCTACAACAACACTCTCTTGAACCTATTTTCCACTCCTTAAGGTAATTGCCTTTAGCTGCTCCTTAGGATTTGCCTTAGTATTGCTAGGTAAACTCCCCTGTTGCCTCTCACTAAGCAACTTGGTAAATTGCCCCATCTGATTTTCCAAATTATAAATGGATGCTTGCTGATTTCATAGTGCTATCTCAATATCTTTATGTCTTTGCTGATTAGACTCCATGAACTTCATCATGGTTTCCTCCAAATAACTTCTTCTAGGAGGTGGAGGAGCTTGTGACTGGGAAGGTTGCTAAAATCTAGGAGGAGGTCTCAGGTTAGAATGATTATCGTAATAGAAATTAGGATGATTCCTCCACCTTGGAGTATATGTATTGCTGTAGGGGTTGTTTTGCTGCCTTGGAGCATTTCCTATGTAATCTACCTACTCCAGCTTGGCGAAATTATTGCCACTTTAGCAATCTTAACTTTGGTTTCCTCCCCTACACTAATCACAACACATCACTTGAGCTTGTCTTACTGATGAAGATGCCGTCAAGGAATCCATTTTTCTGTTCATGGCTTCAAGCTGAGCAGTCAATGCAATAATTGGGTCCACCTGATGTGAACCACCTCCACTAATCCTTCTCTGATCCCTAGGGACTTGCCACTGATAGTTTGTGAGAGCCATATCTTCAATCAAGTCCCTTGCCTCTTCAGGTGTCTTGTTGTTGATGGAACCACCGGCTGCCGCATTGATAGACTATTTGCTTGTATAGTTCAAACTGTTATAAAAGGTTTGAATCTAGTGCCATAGTGGAAGGCCATGATGCGGACACTTCCTCAACGAGTCTTTAATTTTTTCCCACTCATCATAAAGAGTCTCACCATCTTGCTAAAGAAAGGAAGTTATGTCATTCCTCAACTTAGTGGTCTTGGATGGTGGAAAATATTTCTCTAAGAATTTCTCTACCAGTTAAGTCCATGTAGTGAAAGTACTGGCTGAGAAAGACTTGAGCCATTTCTTCGGTTTGTCCCGGAGTGAGAAAGGAAACAAACGCAGCCTAATTGTATCATCTAAGACATTATTGATCTTAAATGTATCACAAATCTCTAAAAAGTTCTCAAGATGAGCATTAGGATCTTCATTTGGGAGACCATCAAATTGGCAAGTCTGCTGCACCATCTGTATCACATTTGGCTTAATTTCGAAATTATTTATAGTGATCATTGGCCTCCGTATACTTGAGTCGGCCCCATTAAAAGTGGGCCTTGCATATTCTTGCATGGTTCTTAGCTATTTTTTGCCATTATTTCAACCTCTTCCTCTGAATCAATGCCTTCCAGATCTGCTACCTCTCTCACCAAAGCTAGTTCCCGTTCCTCCTTTAACTTTTGTCTCAATGTTCTCTCTAACTCTGGATCAAATTCAAGTAGATTGGAGGAACTAGCTCTGGTCATAAACAAAAAAAGGTACTTGAAAAGAAAATTTTGCAAAGAGAACCAAAACAAAATTAAATAATAAATAAAAATAAAAACTAAATCACTAGCTTCAATTCTATTGCTAATATTACTCTAAAAAGGTCCCCAGCAATGGCACCAAAAACTTGATGCCTACTCTATAAATGTACAGATCGCACAAGTAATATAGTAGTGAATGAGTTATAGTTCCACTAGTGACGTTAGGTAAGTACTAGCTCAAAATGTTGCTAATGTTTAGTGAATCAAATTGGTGTCGATGAAAATGATTATAATTGTATTCAACTAAATTAAAATATAAATTAAGTAAAATAACAATAAGGAAAAAGGAGACGAAATCAGAAATAAATGCCCATTCAGGTATTGAATCCCTCTAGCCCCTAATTGTATAGCATGAACTACAAATCAATTAAATTCATTCCATAAATTGAATTGGTGTTTCACTAAATTAGATAAAAATCTCTCTCGAGCAATTAAATCCCTATTTTCCAAAGGAATGCAAGGAATCTCTTCTTAAGCAAACTCAATTAGGTCATGCTTTAAATTCAAAAAACTATCCACCAAAGGAGTCTTGTAAGCCTATCTCTAGTGCCCCAATCAACCCTCAATCTTTATGAGTGATCCATTCATATAAAGTTATCTCTAATCAATTATATGAAAATAATCCCCAACTAATAAGCATGCAATTATTAATTGGAATCTAAACAATAATACTCATAAAGATCAAACAATCTTAAGAATGATTTAATTGAATGATAAGTAATTCAATCTATACAAAAGGTTCTAGGGTTCATCAATACCCGAATTGGAAAGATTTAGTTCATATCACACATTGAAACCAAAGACAGAATTCAAGAAATAAGAATTCTTAAACAATTCATTAATTAAATGCCAAGAAATCCTGTTCTTTGGTTTCTAATCTTCGATGTCTTCTTCCTCTTCTTATTCTTTCGCTAATTTGCTCTGTCCTTTCTTTTTTCTCCCTCCTCTCGAAATGTTGTCAGATCTCATTTTATAATTCTAAATTTTCTGACATGCACCACTGGACCCACGGCTAGAGTTCCAACCGTGGCAATGTGAATCTAAGAAAATGTATCCTCCCACAGGTGAAACCCCAACCGTGCCTCCACCCATGGGAGGCTATTGGATGATTTTCCTCTTTGCTTAACATATGGCAACCCATATTTCTCTAAAAAATCAACGTTTTGGCATGGATCATTCATCGTCTTAGATCATATTCAGATCATGACATCTTTTGACACTGGATTAACTAAAAGAACTGTGAAAGCACTAAAACAAATAGATTAAACTCAATTGGAGGCATAAAATACATTAAGAACAAGGGAAAAAATATAGTGTTTTCAACACTTATCAAGAAGCTAAGCCTAAATTAGAAAGAATAAGGGAATTATCTTAGACAAAAGTGGAATTTTTGTTAGAAATTAGTTTCTAAGCAAATAATAAGTCATGATTGAGTTGAAATACCAACTATGATATGTTTATAGCTTGAAAACATTGAAAAACAATGGAAGTCAGAAGAGGAAATAAGTTTTGTAGAAGTTGACATGTCCAGGAACACAAGCATGTTTCTGGCCATGTAAATAGTTAGAAATTGACATTCTTAGGCAGAAGCTAGACATGCCTAGGACACGAGTGTGTTTTTGGCTGTGTAGTTACTAGTAAATGGTAAACCTAGGCAGTAGCCAGACACACCTAGGCACACGGGTGTGTCCCTGGCCATGCTGGAGCCTGCCCCTAGCTTTCAAAAACTTATGAAATTTCATCTTGTAACCATGTTGACCCTTCATGTTTTGACTTTTTTTCTCATTTGGACTATTGTTATTAAACTTTGATGTATCTTTTACCTTACTAAATTGAGTGAATTTCCTCATTTGTGTTCTTGTAATGAGACCATTGGAAAGAAAAATTGAATTCTAGGATTATGTGTTTCTCGAATGGGTTATGAAAGATATTTAAGAGAAAATGAATTGGTTTATGATATGTGTAAGATAAAGATTAAATGATATATGACATTGTTGAATGATATGTTTATGTGGAATTGTTAGAAGTAATAAACCATTAAGTTTATAAAATGATAGGTATTCATAAATAATAGTTAGCATAAATACAAATATTATATGTGTAGATCACATATATATTGAGATATATAAATGAGATGAGCTAAAGAAAGTGTTATTAACGTTGTGGCTTAGATGCTACCTTATAAAATAGAGCAAGAAAGACAAAGATCTCAAGAGGCTGAGAGTGTTGCACTAGATGCAGCATCTAGTGTTGCATCCGTATGGGATGATGATAAGGAGTCATCTCAATTGAGACAACACATAGTGGATACGCCAGAGCAAGGACTGCCAGGAGACATGGGTGCATTGATGCCAGAAAACCAAGAATTAAGTCGGCAACTTGAGGAATTAAGGCAAAGGCAAGAAATGCCTCCACTGCTTGTGTGATGTGATGCAAAATAGCATAAATATTTAGGGCTTTATTTACATAGTTTGTATATTGCATGTGTTATTTTTACTTATTATTTCTAGAATTTGGTATGTTTGATCTTTTTTTCGTTGATCTTGTTTTTGAGTTTTATAGGTTGTCATAGGTTTAAAACTATGTCTTTAAGGAGAATTGGGTGCAAGGAATCAAGATAGGGCTATAGAGCAAGCAAAGGAGCAACCTAAAGCAAAAGAGAAAAGTTGAGCCTATCACGAGTTTTATAGGTTGTTAAGAGTCGTGCCATGGGTGCTGACTCTTGACAAAGAAGAATGGTCACGAGTTGTGCCATGGGTGCTGACTCGTGATAGAGGAGAATGGTGTTGAGTCATCACATCTATCACGAGTAGTTACTGCACCTCTTCAACATGCCTTTTCACAATTACATCCTTTTAGAAGAGCCATGACTTAGGACGCTTAAGAGTCTACAAGTACTTGAATTTAACTATGATTTTGTAAAGAACACTTAGTTTTTGTTTAAAATACTTATTGTCATTTTAGTTTTATTTTTAAGTGTCAACTAAAAGATATTTTCAAGAGTTCAAAGAAGACATTCAAGAAAGCTACTCAATATCAAGTAATTTCCTAAAGAGTATTGAAGAATTCATCAAAAAGTTTCCTCTCCCTTTTCTCAAAATTAGTTACTTGATACTTGAAATGTTTTCTTGTTGTTATTTAGTTTTTGACACTATGTGTTTTGACTGAATTCTTACTTATTAGAATTGCAATGATGAATTAATTTAATGAACTAGATTCTTAATATGCATGAGTGATTTAATTTCAATTATGTATTACATTGTGTTATGTATGTTTAATCACTATATATAACTTATTAATCAATTTATTCACAATAAGAGTTGGGACATTTTGGTGGAAATGCAATTGAAATTACTCAAAGATTAGGAGAGTACTTGGAGACAAGCAATCCACTTTGATGTGTTAAAGAATTGGCATGAAACTTAATGATTTTAGTTTATCTCTATAAAGACATGAGAATGCTTATAGACTTTAAATTAAAATACTCTTAATTGATAATGAGAGTTACTTTTAAAAATTATTGGTCATATTCTCCAATTATTGCATGTGTTTGTATATTAACTTTTATAGTTCAAGATTAATTCTGAGTTGTAATTCTAATATGCATTGTTTGTTGTTATTAATTAAAGTAATAATAAATCTTAGTATTTTAGATTAGTTAGAATAAATCAACATCTTCTTTGGTTTTGTTTGCCTATCCATCTTAGTATTTACTCGATTAATATAAAATTTCTCCAAATTCCCTAGAGTTCAACACCCTACTCACTCTATACTTAGTCTTAGAGACTAGGATACTAAATTTGACCCATATCAAATTTTGGCACCGTTGCTTGGGAATTCGATTAGAATTTTTATTAACTTAGGGTAGTGAAAAGTTGTTTTAGCTTTTTATTTTCTAATTTTTATTTTCTCATTGTTTTATTATTTTGTTTTATTGTTTAATTTAGCCATTATGAGACATTATAGAAGTACTAATGGTATTCTGCCATTTGATTCTGAGATTGAACAAACTTTGCATGCTTTACATAGGGATCAAAGAATTAGCAAAAGTTGGTTGAAATGGCTAGATCGAAAAGATGAATGTTAGGCAATTTTGCCATGCCCGATGTAACAAGTAGCTTAGGAGGAATCGTGGCTCCATCCATTGCAAACAACAATTTTGAAATTAAGCCAAGTATCATCCAAATGGTGTAAAATAATCAATTTGAAGGTTTGTAAGGAGAGGATCTATATGCTCACATCTTAATCCTCAATATGCGCAACCTTTAAGATCAATGGAGTGTCGAATGATGCTATGCGATTAAGGCTCTTCCCTTTTTCTGTCAAAGAGAAGACTTAACTTTGGCTAGATAATTTGCTAATGAATCAATCACCACTTAGGATCAATTAAAGCAAGCATTTCTCCACAAGTACTTTCCACTACATAAGACTGTGAAGTTTCGTAATGAAATCACCACTTTCAAGCAAAATGGGAACAAGACAATTTATACGGCTTGGGAGAGGTTCAAGGAACTTCAAAAGGCAATGCCTATGCCATGGTTTGCCGGGATGGATGATTCCTCAAATTTTCTATAATGGGCTTATAGAAGAGAATAGAAACATTGTTAATACAGCTTTTGGTGGTAAATGGATGAATAAGACAGCAAGGGAGGCTATCACCTTGCTTGAAGAACTTGCATCTTAAGGATACATGCGAGATGAGACAACAATGGCAAAAGCAAAAGGAATTTTGGAACTCGACACCATCAACTTACTAATAGCAAAGGTAGATGCTCTCACCAAAATAGTAAGTAAATCTTAAATTAGTTCTATAGAAAATGCCAATGTTGTGTGTGAGTTATGTAGAGGTCCCCATCTTTATTCCCAATGCAATTCAAGTTCTAATGAGAAAGTGAGTTATGTGCGAGGATTTAACCAAAGAATGGGTATGAATTCAAACACCTACAACCCTTAATGGAAGAACCACCCATGTTTTTCATGGTCAAACCCATCCTCCTAATTAAACTCCTCATTTAACCAAAACACCAAACCACACAACCCACTAAGATTTCTTATGAAATAAACTTTAATCCCTACCTAACCTAAATCCAACCTTGAAACTCTCATAGAGTAATTCGTTAACAACCAAATCACTATTAACAAACAAAGTGAGGAGCAATTTAAGTAAATTAATTCCAAACTTGAACAACTTGCTACTTACAACAGTATCTTAGAGACCCAAATTGCTCAACAAGCCTCTTCCTCTAACTCTAAGCCCTTAAGAAAGCTTCTTAGCCAACCAGAGTTTACACAAAGAGAGACTTGCCAAGCAATTACCTTGAGAAGTGGTAAAGAGGTTGAAAATATTACTAATAAGAGTAAGAAAATGATGGATAATGATGATATGATAGAAGTCGATTAGAGTAAAGGCAATGATGATATAGTGGATAGTAGTAAGAAGCATAAGAAGGAGGATGTTATACCACCCAAAGATGATGAACCTAAAGTAGATATTAAAACACTACCTTTACCTCAAAGGTTCATTAGGTGTAGCTTGAATAAACAATTTGGCAAATTCCTTAAATATCTCAAGGAGATAACCATTACCATTCCATTCCTGGATGTTATAAGAGATATGCCCGCATGGGGTAAGTTTTTAAAAGATGTCATTAACCATAAGAGCAAGAATGAGGACTATGGGTTAGTTTCTCTAGTTGAAGAATCTAAGGCCATGTATTCCAAGTCTCCACCAAAGTAAAAAGATCCTGGTTGCTTCACAATCCCTTATGTAATTAGAGGTACGCACTTTGATAAGGCTTTATATGATATTGGTTCCAGTGTTAGTCTCATGCCTTATTCCATTTATAAACGGCTTGATTTAGGAGAACTTAAGCCTATAAATATGTGTCTTTTAATGGCAAAAAAATTTATCACTTATCCTCTTGGCATTCTTGAAAATGTACCCAACTAATGTAGGTAAATTTGTTATACCTGCCAATTTTGTTGTCTTAGACATAAAAGAAGATCTTGAAATTCCTATCTTATTTATGAGATCATTTTTTGTGACAGTGGGTGCAATCATTGATATGAAAAAGCATAAGATTACATTTGAGCTAAATAATGAGTACATGGAATTTGATGTATTCAAAATGATGAAGTCTACACCAATGGAAGTGGCAAGTAGGATTGACTCAATTGATGTTATTGATGAATGCACTAATGAGGTAAAATACGAATGTCTAAGTCAAGATCCTATTGCACCATACATGGTGCTGTGAGGCCTCGCCCAAGCACCTGGTCTAATCTGCTAGAGGGAATCGAAAATGCCCATTTGGGAGAAATATCATAATTGGAACCCACTATGAGTTTAAAAAATTGTATTTTGTAAGTTGTAATTTAAAAAAGGAGTTGCTTAATTTTGTTTATTTTAGTTGGGAAAATTAAAGGAAAAACCCAATTTGATTGACTCCAAAATTATACCATTTATCTCAAGGAAAAGCACTAGTCCTCAAATGACCAAAGAGGGCTCGGGAACTAGGTTTTGGTTAAAACAATACAAAAAATTAGTTTGGCTTAAATACAAAATAGCTTTTATAGAAAGAAGTTTTTATATATGCATGAATAGATATAATATGATGCATGAAACAATATTGCTCGTGCAATGTATGACAAATATGAGATAATGATAATCATAAGATGCAAGTAAAGGAAATACTACTTAAAACTATTACAAGTCAAAATGCTAAAACAGGGGATCTTAACTCTAGCCCTTATGGGTTCTAGAAAAAGCACACATTCCCCAAATATAATCTTAACAACTAAAATAAGAAAGAGAATATTAAAACAATTATAATAAAAAGAGTTAAAATTTCAATTTTTATTTAAGAAAAGTAATTTCTATCCTAAACTATGTGAAGAAGGTGATAGAGAGGAGAAGTTGTTAGTTTTAGCAGAGTTGAATGCCTTAGAGATGGCAAGCCTGCATATCCCTTTGAATGGGAATCAAACCCCAAGCATCCTTCTTGCGAAGGAGGAGTTTTTAAGTCATTACTTCTGTTATCATGTTTTGATTGATTTTAAAGGGCTTAGGGATTTGTTAATTAGGTCAGATTTTAATTAGCAAAAATTAGATTTTTTTTAGATTTAGATCTTGAAATTGAAATTTGAAAAAAGGAAAAGGAAAGGACTTTTACCTTTGGCTTCCATCAACGAGGAATGTAGGGAGTGAGTTTGGCACCGGATCTAAGTTCCACTTTAACCTCGAGATATCACGAGCACTCCTTTTGGAAGAAGGACTCTTAAGTAGTGTAAACTCTTCTTAGAGGGACATGGATAACACCTTTGCTTAAGAACCATGAATTCCTTTTGAAAGGAAGGGCTTGAATTGAACCTTTTCTTGATTAGAAAGCTTAAGAATAGCACTTAAGATGATTAGGAGGCTTGTGAATGAGGTTTTGAGATTATTAGGAAACTTATGAATGAGGTTTTATGTGATGGAGGAGATTTTGAAAGAGGATTTTTAATGATGGAAAGCATAGAAATAGGGGTTATAAAGCTTTATAGAGAGTATAGAAGCATATAATTGTGTGTCTTTAGCTATTATGAGGTGCAAGGTACTTATAGGAGGAGTTTGGGGGCTTAAAAAGGTGAATTTTTGGTGTGGGAAGCAAGAAAAATACGCTGCGGTAACTCCTTCTGGGATGTGGTAATCATAGAGCCCTTTGCAGTTATTGCAGGGACGGCTGCAGTCTCCAATTGGCTACTGTAGGGACCTCTACGGTAACCGCAGAGGCAGCTGCGGTAACCACAACCTGCTGCGAGTTACCATAGTAGGCCCGCGGGCTGCCACAGTTCATTTTCCTGCCCGTTCTCATCTGTTTTTGATCTGATTTGAGCCCAGTTTGATTCTATGGGTTTGTAATCGAGTGCTAATCATATAAAGGTGGAAAGGGGCACTACTCTCTTGACTCTTACCCACTAACCAGCTAGCAAGATCGCCGTATGCGTAGTGTGAAAATCTTAGCAAGTGTCATGCTGCAGTCGGATCTTAAAGGTGCAAATTTGAGGGTTCGTAGCTGCCCCTTCATCAGGATTGGCTTTGAGCAAAAGGAAATTTTGATGATAGTGAACCCTGGAATGAGGGATGGTAAGATGAACCAAATAGATGCCTAAGTCAGCGTCTAGACATGTTTGGTTGAAAATGGTTGGCTTTTTAAAAAGTAGTGAAAAAAAAAAAAAGAAACCACAAGGATGCCTGGATGATCTAAATATTTATGGATGAAATGATCTTAAGGCTATCCTAGGATGGTCTGATAAAAAAGGATACCTAATTCATATTTAAGGTATGAATCCTACCCGTATCTATCTATTATGTATCTTAAAAAACTCTTATCTTTTTCATGCAATCTTAAAAAAAGGAGATTAACTCACTTAACTTTTCAATGCAACCTTGAAAAATACATGATAAGCTTGGATAGTATTGTTATGCAATTAGAAACAACTACTATGCACATATTTAATATAAATATAGGAATATATGAATGGGAAGATGTCATTTCTAAAATCACTTTCTAATTATATATCATTGCAAGTATTGTTCTCTCTCTTTCTCTAAACACATTATCTTATTATCTTAATGAAATAGATATTGGACAACTCTGTATTTGTCAACTAATTATTCTCCAGGTAGATGATTACTTTTCTCTTCATTCATATTTGAATCCAAATAAGCCCATGTTTTTATGATAAGAGATATGTATTTGAAATACATGTATATCTATTATTCATACAAAAGCTAACGGTTATGTTTCCATGCAATGAAAGGAAATGGCTTTAAAGTACAATTTCATTTATGAAATAACACGGTAATTCAATATAAGAATATATAAATATAGGAATATATGAATTTTTTGTTTAATATAGGAATGTATTCCTATATTTTAATATATAAATATAGGAATATGTGAAATTTTTTATTGTTGGTTATTTCAGAGTATAAAACGAGCTTTTGGTTTGATTTGCGGATTTTCCATTTGAACTGTCCAAAGCACGGGTATTAACATAGTAATATATACCATTTTGCAAAAAAATATACATAATATATACGATTATATTTTTGAGATAAAATTTTCAAATCACGATATTTTGGAAAAAAAGTTATACTGAAAAATATTTTTGAAAAAAATAATTCTGATAGTGAAATGATATTTTTAATTTTTTTAGAATATTTGTGTCAAGATCCTTACTTAATTTGGGCACAAATAAGCTCAAACCCAGACTGAGTTAAATATCGTATAACGCATAATTTCTTGTTTCGTTCACGTGCTAACCGTATGTTTGGATTGAAGAAAAATAAGAAAGAATGGAAAATAAGAGAGAAAATAAGGGAAAAAATAATTTTAATTTGTTTGGATATGAAAGGAAAATAAAAGGTGGAAGGAAAATAACACGTATTTTCCTTTAAATATTTTCTCTCCAAAATGGAGAGAGAGTGGTGAGAGAAAAAGAAAAATTACAATAATAAAATATAATTCAAATTCAAATTTAAACTTAAGAGATTAAAAATTAAAATAATAATTTAAAATTTATACATTTTCTTTCCTTCCATGCATTTTTAATTTTCCAAACAAGAGAAAATACATTTATTTTCATTTCTTTCTTTTTTATTTTCCTTCAATCCAAACAACAACCGAGAAAATAAGGAGAGTAAAATTTTTATATTTTCCTCTTTTATTTTCTTTAAATTTTTATATTTTCCTATCTTATTTTCTTTCCTCTCTCAATTTTTCTCCCAAACATAGGATTAAAGCTGCCCATCTTTGAAAAAAAAAAAAATTAAGGCTTCCCATTAACCATCTTTCTCTCTCTCTCTCTCTCTCTTAAATATTATTTTTTAATAATCAAATAAATATATCAATTAGTGATGAGCATAATTTAATACATATTAATAGCTCTTAAATTTATTTTTTGTTATTCATTTATTAAATAAATATTTTTATTTAATGATATTTTTATGAAATAGAAAATAAAAATGGTGAAAACTTGAAAATTAAGTAAAATTGTAATCTTTTACTTGCATGAATAATAATAATAATAATAATAATAATAATAATAATAATAATAATAATAATAACAATAATAATAAATTTTGTGAAAGAAATAATTTTTCATTAAAATCAACTAAGCAATTTTCTTTTCTTTTGAAAAATGACACCATCTTCAAGTGTGCAATGGAGACTAAAGAGCTCACCAACCATCCTTATGCAAGCCAACTAAGGAAAACCAAGAATTCAAAGATCAAAGTCATATATTTGATGCTAAAGAAGACAAATCATTTGAAAATTGGTTTCTTCATCAACTTGCCATCTAACCATTCATACTTATAAATAGAAGGGAAATGGCTTAGCAAAGGAGGAGCTTGTGAGAAAAAAAAAATTGAGAAAATAAGGAAGAAGTTGAGATTTCAAGATTAAGGATCCAAATTGCTAAAATAAGTTCTTTTGTTTATCTTGTTGTTTTAATTATGTCTTTCTAAATTTTAATTTTACTAAGGTGGATGATGAAACCATGTTAGATTATTAATTTTTATTATGTCTTGATTCTAAATATTTTGCAATTTAATGTTTATGATTTTGGTTTCAATTGTTGATAATATTCTTTTATCAATTCTATAATGTATTTTTTATTGTTAGGAAAATTATCTATACTTGGTTCTTATTGAAAGAAAAATAATTTTCTTTGATTATGTATTTTCCATTAAATTGTATATATATAATGCTTAGAAATTATAATTTTGAAGTGAAGCAAAATCTATTTGAGAATTTAATAAAATTAAGCTTAGTGATAAAATCAATAGAAGATAAAAAGATTGATTTCTAAACTATCTTCTGAAAATTAGAATCAATACATTATAAAAATTATCAATTAAACATTGGTAAATTATGAAACCTTGGTAATATTTTATCTGAATTTTATTTCACAAGTTCAATTACCTTTAATTGTATTATTTTGACGTCTCTATTTTAGATCTCTTTATCATTATCTTAAAAAAAATTATTTGGAACTAGGTTAGAATTAAATTAATGTGGTTTAATTAAGTTTTTCTATAATTATTTTCATAGCTCTCTCCGTGAGAACGATCTTGTTACTACTTATTTACAGAATCAGTTATTGGTGCTCTTGCAAGTATAAATAAAATTTCACAATAAGTTTTTGTTGCCGTTGCCGGGGAGACATTGAAAAGAAAGAAAAAAGCTCATTCGATCAAGGTTTATTTAATTCTTCTATTAGTTAAATCTTACTTATTGTGAATTTTTTATTTTATTTTATTTTATTATTTCGTTATTTTTTTAACTTTTAGTCATAAAATAATATTAGTTTTTGTTGTAAAAATTTTCTTGTTAGTTTTTGCATATTTGAAAAAAAAAAATTCAGTTTCAATAATACTGAGTTAAGTTGAGTTGAGTTAGAATAGTGTAGAAAATTTCAATTAGATTACTGTAGCAACTCAGTTACTATTCACTTGTTTTGCATGGTTTCGTTTTTTTTTTTGCATGGTTAGTTAGTTACTATAAATAATTAATTTATTTTTCTACAAATTTTTTTATTTTCAATATTATTATTATTATTATTTTAGCTTTTGCTCATAAAGTTCCACGTTTATATATATTTATATTTTTTTATTATTTCTTTTTATTTCTAGGATCTTTATTGTTTAAAAAACAAAAAAAAATTAGAGTTAAATTTTTTTTTTATGTTACGTTGAATTATTTGAATTTTTATTTTTATTTTTTTTTAGTTGATTCACATTGTTTATTTTATTTTTCTTTCTCTTTTGGTTTATAAGTGTGATTAAATGTACAATTTAATAAGCTCTATCAAAAAGGCCAATTATTCATGTGCCTAAGAAAACTGGGACTTAAGTGGTCCATTGTGACCCCTTAATTTTTCCTGAGAGCTTTATTAATTGCACATTTTTCATTTTTATACACTTTGAAAGAGATATTTTATTTTATTTTATTTTTGTTGTATTCTCATTATTAATATTTTCAGTTTTATTTTCATTTGTTTCATTTTATAGTTGGTATTGAAATAAGTTAATCTAATTTTATTAGTTTATGCTAGCTTGGGAACATGATTCAAAGGGTCGTTTGGTTAAAAAAAATTATCTTTAAGTGACATTAAAATTGAATCATCAATAAAAATGTCTAGAGATGAAATAAATCATGAAAATATGAAAAATCCAAGAGATAATGATGTCCATATTGAAAGAGAAAAAACTCTTTTAGAATATTTTTCTCCTGTCATTGCTAATTCTCTTTCTTGCATAGTTTTACCTGAAACTAATGTAACTCATTTTGAGCTTAAACCAGCCATAATTCAATTGTTACCATCTTTTTATGGTTTAGAGAGAGAAGATCCATACATGTACGTTAAAGAATTCTTAGATATTTGTTCCATATTTCGCTTTCAAAATTTTTCTGATGATTTAATGAGGCTGAGGCTATTTACATTTTCACTAAAAGATAAAGTAAAAGCTTGGTTAAATTCCCTTCAAGCAAAAACAATTACTAGTTGGGATCAACTAGTTAATAAATTTTTGTCAAAATCCTTTCCTATGTCCAAAACTGATAGTCTTAAGAGAGAAATTTCTGAATTCTACTAAAAAGAGGGAGAAGAATTTTATGAGTATTGGGAAAGGTTTAATGATTTGATCTTAAAGTGTCCCCATCATGGTTTTGAAATTTGGAGATTGGTAAAATATTTTTATGATGGTTTAATTTTATTAAATTGTCAAATGATTCAATCCATACATGGCAAAAAATTCCTGCATCTGCAAAGTAGTCAAGCTTGGGATTCACTTGAAACATTAGCTGTAAATTCTCAGCAATAGAATTGTTTAGATCCGAGAGCCAAATCCACTCATGTAACCAAAAGAGGAGGCATTTATGAGATAAGAGAGAGAGATGAAATTAATTTGAAAACTACTCTAGCTAGTTTGTCTAGGAAAGTGGAAGCCTTAATGTTAAGTCAATCCATGAATTCTCAAACAAACACTAGGAGTGAGTTGTGTGCGTTATATTCTAGTACATCTCATACTGCTTAATTTTGTCCTTCAATGCCAAATTATTAGGAAGCATTCTCTGAACAAGTAAATGCACTCCATTCTTATGGAAAATCATCTAATAGCCCATATGCCCCCATATATAATCCAAATTGGCGAAATCATCCCAATTTTTCATGGAGACAGAACCAGCCTCTAATGAATCAAAGTCATCAATATAATATGTCCAATCAGCATATTGGTCATTCAAATCCACCATATCCTCAAAATGCTTCTCAATTCTCTGCTCCATTGCAGACGAAACCTTCTTTAGAGGATACTTTACAACAGTTCATGCAATCAACCCAACAAGTTTTGCAATCAAATTCTCAATCCATTCAAAAAATTGAAATACAATTGGGCCAACTTGCAACTGCTGTAGCTGAAAAGGAAAAAGGAAAATTTCCCAGTCAACCTATTCCAAATCCAAAAGGTCAATATGAAGTAGGTTTATCAAATTCTAATGAAGAAGTTAAATCCATAACTACTTTTAGGTCTAGAAAATGCATAGTCAAACCTGATTATACACCTAAACCTCAAAAAGAGAGTCAAAAAATTCATCTTCAAATTTCATCATCCAAAAACTCAATTGAAAAAGACAATCAATCATTACCTTATGTTCCAAAAACTCCTTACCCATAAAGACTTGTCTCAAAAGAGAAAGGTACCCAATATAGTGACATTATAAAGGTGTTTAAGCAAGTTGGCATTAACATCCCTCTTCTTGATGCAATTAAACAAGTACCTGCTTATGCCAAATTTTTGAAAGATCTTTGTACAGTAAAAAGGAAAACAAATGTTCCTAAAAAGGCATTTTTGACTATACATGTGAGTTCCATACTCCAACATAAAACTCCTATTAAGTATAAGGATCCTGGTTGTTCGACAATTTCTTGTACCATTGGTAATCATGAAATCAACCGAACTTTATTTGATTTAGGAGCAAGTGTGAATCTATTGCCATATTCTGTTTATCAACAACTTAGGTTAGATGAATTAAAACCCATAACTGTGATACTCCAATTAGCTGATAGGTCTGTCAAAATTCCTAGAGGTTTCATAAAAGATGTTTTGGTCAAAGTTGATAAGTTTTACTTTCCAGTGGATTTCATTATTCTTGATACTTAGCCTATTGAAAACACAAAAGATCAAATTCCTATCATCTTAGGAAGACCATTTTTTGCCACATCCAATGCAATCATTAATTGTCGAAGTGGTGTTTTGAAATTATCATTTGGTAATATGACTGTTGAACTTAATGTGTTTAATATTGCTCGTCAACCAATTGACAATGATGATTTGTGTGAAGTTAATATGATTGAAAGTGTGATCAATGATTGTTTTTTGGAAATGAATAAAAATGATCCATTTGAGAAATGTTTAACTCAATTTGGCATGAACTTAGATGTTGAAAATTCAAATAGTGAGGTGAATTCTTTATTAGAATCTATTCCACTAATAGATACAAACAAATGGAAAGCCAAAATTGAAACTCTATTTCCCACAGAATCTAAAGAGTCAATTCCTAAATCACAAAAGTTAGACTTGAAACCATTGCCTGAGTCATTGAAATATTCATTTTTAGGACCATCAGAAACTTTGCCCATTATCATAGCATCTGATTTAGAGGTTGAACAAGAAAACAAGCAGATTGATGTTTTGAAAGATCATAAAGAAGCAATAGGATGGACAATTTCAGATATTAAGGGTATTAGTCCTTTAATTTGCATGCATAGAATTCATTTAGAAGATAATGTTAAACCTAGCCGTGAATTCCAAAGATGACTAAATCCCACTATGAAAGAAGTTGTTAGAGTTGAGGTGATAAAACTTTTAGATGTAGGTGTCATTTACCCTATTTCTAATAGTTCATGGGTGAGTCCTGTGCAAGTAGTTCCAAAGAAATCTGGTATAATAGTAGTGAAAAATGAAGAAAATGAACTAATTCCCACTCGAATCCAAACTGGATGGCATGTTTGTATTGATTATAGGAAGTTGAATGCTGTCACAAGGAAAGATCATTTCCCACTTCCTTTTATTGATCAAATGCTTGAGAGATTATCTGGTCATGCATACTATTATTTTCTTGATGGTTGCTCTGGATATAATCAAATCCCAATTGCACCTGAAGATCAAGAGAAAACGACTTTCACTTGTCCTTTTGGAACCTTTACCTATCGACGCATGCCCTTTGGGTTATGCAATGCACCTGCTACATTTCAACGATGCATGATAATTATTTTTTTTGATATGGTTGAGCATTTTCTTGAGATATTCATGGATGATTTTTCTATCTTTGGTTCTAGCTTTGATGAATGTTTGCATCACTTGACCTTGGTTTTGATTAGATGTAAAGAGAAAAATCTTGTGTTAAATTGGGAAAAATGCCATTTCATGGTTAAAAAGGGAATTGTTCTGGGTCATGTAGTGTCACAACAAGGAATTGAGGTAGATAAAGCAAAGATAGACTTAATCTCTAGCCTTCCTCCACCTCTCACTATAAAAGAAATTCGATCCTTTTTAGGTCATGCTGGTTTTTACCGTAGATTTATCAAAGATTTTAGTAAAATCTCTCAGCCCTTGTGTAACTTATGAAAGATACACCTCTTATCTTTGATAATGAATGCCTTCAAGCCTTTGAAAAGCTTAAAATCTTGTTGACATCTGCACCCATCATTAGACCACTTAATTGGAATATTCCCTTTAAGATCATGTGTGATGCCTCTGATTCTGCCCTTGGTGTTATTTTAGGCCAACGAGTCAATAAGCTACCTATCATGATATATTATGCAAGTAAAACTCTTACTGATGCACAACTTAATTATTCAACCACTGAGAAAGAGTTACTTACTGTAGTGTTTGCCTTGCACAAATTTAGATCTTATCTTGTTAGATCCAAAGTCTTTATCTATATTGATCATGCTGCATTGAAATACCTTTTGTCAAAAAAGATGTTAAGCCTCGCTTGATTCAATGGATTTTGTTAATACAAGAGTTTGACCTTGAAATTCGTGATAAGAAAGGTTTTGAAAATGTTATGGCTGATCATTTGTCTAGACTAATAGTGGAATCTATTGATAAGGATTGTCCCATCAAAGAGACTTTTCCTGATGAACAACTCATGTCCATATCATAGTTACCTTAGCTTGCTAATATTGTAAATTATCTTGTTACTGGTCAAATGCCAAGCCATTTGAGTAACCAGGATAAAACAAAATTTTTAGCTGAGGTAAAGAAATTTTTTTGGGATGATCCTTACTTGTTTAAATATTGTCCTGATCAAGTGATTAAGAGATGTGTGCCTGAAAGTGAACAAAAAAATATTATCTCCTTTTGTCATGATCATACTTGTGGAGGCCACTTTAGTGCAAAGAAAACTGCTGCAAAAACTTTGCAATGTGGATTTTATTGGCCTACATTGTTTAGAGACACTCATGTGTATTGTAAATCTTGTGATCGATGCCAAAAATTAGGAAGTATTTCCTAAAGAAATATGATGCCTTTAAATCCAATTCTTGTGGTTGAATTATTTTATGTTTGGGGTATTGATTTTATGGGACCTTTTCCTAATTCCTTTGGTAATTTGTACATCATTGTTGCTGTTGATTATGTATCCAAATAGGTAGAAGCAAGTGCATGTAAAACAAATGATCATAGGGTTGTGGTGAAATTTTTGAAAAAACACATTTTTTCTAGATTTGGTACACCACGAGCAATCATTAGTGATAGAGGAAAGCACTTTTGTAATAGGCATTTTGAGCATTTGATGAAGAAATATGGCATACTCATAAAGTAGCTACTCCTTATCACCCACAAAACAAGTGGTCAAGTTGAAATTTCAAATAGGGAAATCAAATGCATTCTTGAAAAAACAGTTAACCCCACTAGGAAAGATTGGTCTTTGAAATTACATGATGCATTATGGGCTTATCGTATAGCATTTAAAACCCCTATTGGAATGTCCCCTTTTAGACTTGTTTATGGAAAACCACGTCACTTACCAGTAGAATTGGAACATAGAGTATATTGAGCAATCAAACAATTAAATTTCTCTTTAGATAAAGCTGGTGCTCAACAAATGCTTCAATTGAGTGAGTTAGAGGAAATTAGAACTGATGCTTATGATTGTGCAAAATGGTATAAGGACAAAATGAAAATTTCCCATGATAAAAATATTTTGAGAAAATCTTTTACTCCTGGTCAAAAAGTCCTTTTATACAATTCTCGTTTGCATCTATTTCCTGGAAAGTTGTATTCTCGATGGTTAGGCCCATTTTTGGTTCGCACTACATTTCCATATGGAGCAGTTGAAATTGAAAATCCAAAAAATAGTGATGTATTTAAAGTTAATGGACAAAGATTGAAACCATTTTTGGAGCTGGAACTAAGAATAGTGGAAGAAGCACTTTTGAGTGATCCTATTTATTAGGATCAATTCAATTCATTTATGTCATTTTTTTTTCTTTCTTTTCTTTTCTCTTTGTGTAACTAATTTTTTGTTTAACATTTGTTCTTTGTTTTGTAAGTATAGAATACAAACTTTTCAGCTAGATGTGGAAGCATCTTTTGCTATACTCAGAAACAGGTTTCCAACTCTTTCCCAAGATGTATTTAAAAAAATTGATGAATGTAGACTGAAAAGAATGAAGGCATTTAGACGTCTGAATCTTCCTGAAGATATTCGCTGGATCATAGAAGCCAAAGTATGACTGGCAGGTGAATTAAATGAATCATTTGTTAAATGTTTGCATGGTACAGGGAGAAGTTCTTACTCAAAGAAGAGAAAAGCAAAGAGAATAATAGTTTGCTACAAGTTTGCAAGATGGAATTGCAACACACGCTGTAGAAATATTGGATATGCATCCATAAATCGAGAAGATAATATTCAATTCATAAAGGATGGACTGAGTAAGGAGTCTTTGGATAATATCCTACAGACTCTTGAGACGCATCCATGTGGACAAGTTCAACGTACTCTTTTAGATTTATGGAGCTTATTCAAAGAAGAGAAACAGTGTTACAGTCTAGGGAATCTAACATTAAAGGACCCTGTTTGCCAGTTAATAAGAAAACCAGATGGGAAGTATATCCTCGACTCATAGAAGGCGTTTAAGCCGTTACTGAATGTAAAACCAGAGGAAGATGTAAGCCATAGTCACAACTATTGTTCATGATCAGGTATATCACTAACTTTTTGACTTTTGTGCATTTTTCAATACTCTACAGTTACTTTTTGAATTTTTAGCACCTAGATTTTGTTTTCTGTAAATTTTTCTATTTTAGTTAACTTTTTAGTCTTTTAATGTCTGCTTTTAGCTTTTCAATGTTTTCTTTTTAACATTTATACATACAACATTGATTATTTTTGTTTGTTATTGTTATTTTTTATCTTTATTTTTTTCCTCTATCAACAATTATTTTACCCCATTGAATTGTTCTTTTACTATGTTATTTTCTTTATATGCACATTCATTATTTTCAATATGCACACAACCTCTTGAAGGAATCTGTGAACCAAAAAAAAATGGCAGAACCCTCAACACACAAATTCAAAACTATTTGTGTCTTTTGTAGTCCAAACTCTAGCAAGAAAAGAGAGTACTTGATAGCAACTAATGAACTTGGTAGGATTTTAGTTGAACGAAAAATTAATTTGGTATTTGAGGGAGGTAGTTTAGGGTTAAGGGGTTGTGTCGCAAGTTCTGCATATATTGAAGGTAGCAAAGTCCTAGGAGTAGTTCTAAAGGCTTTGGCTCAAAATAAACACATCACTGGTGAAACTATAGGTAATGAGTTACAAGTCATGAGCATGTATGAACAAATGGCATATATGAATCTTAATGTTGATGCTTTTATCGTATTACCTGGTGGTTTATAAACATTTGAAGATATCTTCACCATTGCATCTTGGACCCAATTAATAGTTCTTCAAAAGCCATTGGGATTACTTAATGTTGATGATTTTTATGATGGTTTGCTATCTTTTCTTGATCATGCTGTGGAATAGGGTCTTATGACACAGGCGAGTCGACGCATCCTAGTCTCTACTTCAATTATTGATCAATTGATTGACCAACTGCAAAAATTGATATCTGAACCTAATCCATTGATGGCACAGGTAGTTTGGCATCCTAGGGCCAGTAGCAGCAAGAAGCGTGGATCAGACTTGAATCTTCAGTTGTAACTTCTCTAACTCTTATAGTTTTTCTTATTGCATTTTTTTTTTTTTGTGTTACACCTGATCAAGCAAAGTCCTCTACTCCTTATTTATTTATAGTAGACATTGGGGACAATGTCTTAACTAAGTTTTGGGGTGGAGAAACTGTTATTTAAAAAAAAAATTGTGTTTTCTCAATTATTTCTAAGGTCCGCTTCACTAAAATTTTAGATGGCAGAGTAAAGAGTTACTTTGTTACTCTTGATACGAATATGTATTTTTTGTGATTTTCTTTTCTTGTTTTCAAAAAAAAAAATTCCAATTACTGTGATGAGAATTGAGCTTTAATATTATGGCTTTGACTAGTAATGAGTATTGATTTGAATTTTGATGACATTCTTTAGTTAATTTATTTTCATAATGATTATACTCAATTTTTTTTTCTCACAATAGCCATGATTGTTTTGTAGAAAGACAAGTATGCTAGAATAGGTGTGTTCTTATACCTTTACCTTGATGATCATTTTAATT
Organism: Reutealis trisperma; assembly: GCA_947687605.1. Lineage (NCBI taxonomy): Eukaryota > Viridiplantae > Streptophyta > Magnoliopsida > Malpighiales > Euphorbiaceae > Reutealis > Reutealis trisperma. The sequence continues at coordinate 31,961 of CANTUT010000837.1, read as the reverse complement.
TCAATTTAAAAGAATTATATATTAGAACTTTCCCTTAAGGTCTTTCGAGGTGAATGACTGATCGAATATCACTTGTGAAATGATTAAGGCATTAGGATTTTCACCACAAAGCCAAATAAACTAGTTCCCCAATTGATATTCCAAGAGAACATCCCTTTAGTGAGCCAATTTGAGTCTATATTGACTAACTGTTTTCTTTGGTAACCACATCTCTCACCTAGCCTAAATATGATTATATCTTTACCCTTATTCTAAAGATGAAATAGAGATAAAAAGACAAATATCATGATCAAGAGACATTTCTTAAAAGTTTGAGATAAAATAAAAAAAAAATCTTGATTCTAAAAAAAAAAAAAGAAAAAAAAGTATATAAAAAAAGAGTAGAAAAAAACAAGTAGAAAAAAAATCTTGAGTTTGAAGATCAAAGCTTTGATATTATAAGTGAAGGTTACAATAAAGTAAAGGTCAACATAATAATAGTTGGCTACATTTTATATGTTTCTATGGATTTTGAGAAGTGTCTCTTAGAAAATACTGTGATATCTTTAACTCTATGAAGTCTTTAGAACTTGTGTAATCTCCTATCCCTTTCATTCTTTAGCTACATCATACCCCACTGCCCCATTACAACCAATATTAAAGACCTTTTGATCTCATGTGATGCCTTCAAAGTAGTGGAGATTTGTACCAAAGGGGAAGCTTATGATACTTAATTCTTTATTAGAAATTGAATGATTATTATTGTAAGGTTATGAGAATTTTACTTGTTTGAAGCATACAAATCACATTTATTATTAATATTGGCTATTTCACACACTCACTTGAGTATGATTGTTGCAAGATGGATTAACTTTTGAATGGATATGTATTCAATTTAATACTTGTTTGATTTCAAAGTTATGATATCTTATTGTTCTCTGAGATAAATAGTTGGAAGTTTAGATTTTTACAGGTATTTGTGGGTATCACCGCTGGAAGTCCTCACGGGACTACAACTCATCCTCTATGGGCCACCTAGAGGTTTAAAGCTTGTTGCATATGCTAAATGCAATCGTGATTTCTTACGAAAATAGACTAGTTTCGGTTTTGTTTTTGCTCGAGGACTAGCAAAATCTAGGTTTTGGGGGTATTTGATGAGCATAATTTAATACATATTAATAGCCCTTAAATTTATTTTTTGTTCATTTATTAAATAAATATTTTTATTTAATGATATTTTTATGAAATAGGAAATAAAAATAGTGAAAACCTGAATTTTGAGTAAAATTATAATCTTTTACTTGCATGAATAATAATAATAATAATAATAATAATAATAATAATAATAATAATAATAATAATAATAATAATAAATTTTGTGAAAGAAATATTTTTTTTTAATAAAATCAACTAAGCAATTTTCTTTTCTTTTGAAAAATGACACCATCTTCAAGTGTGCAATGGAGACTAAAGAGCTTACCAATCATCCTTATGCAAGCCAACTAAGGAAAACCAAGAATTCAAAGATCAAAGTCATATATTTGATGCTAAAGAAGACAAATCATTTGAAAATTGGTTTCTTCATCAACTTGCCATCTAGCCATTCATACTTATAAATAGAAGGGAAATGGCTTAGCAAAGGACGAGCTTGTGAGAAAAAAAAATTTGAGAAAATAAGGAAGATGTTGAGATTTCAAGATTAAGGATCCAAATTGCTAAATTGGGTTCTTTTGTTTATTTTGTTGTTTTAATTATGTCTTTCTAAGTTTTAATTTTACTAAGGTGGATGATGAAACCATGTTAGATTATTAATTTCTATTATGTCTTGAGTCTAAATATTTTGCAATTTAATGTTTATGATTTTGGTTTCAATTGTTGATAATATCTTTTTATCAATTCTATCATGTATTTTTGATTGTTAGGAAAATTATCTATACTTGGTTTTTATTGAAAGAAAAGTAATTTTCTTTGATTATGTGTTTTCCATTAAATTGTATACATATAATACTTAGAAATTACAATTTTGAAGTGAAGCAAAATCTATTTGAGAATTTAATAAAATTGAGTTTAGTGATAAAATCAATAGAAGATAAAAAGATTGATTTCTAAACTATCATCTGAAAATTAGAATCAATACATTATAAAAATTATTAATTAAACATTGGTAAATTATGAAATTTTGGTAATATTTTATTTGAATTTTATTTCACAAGTTCAATTACCTTTAATTGTATTATTTTGACATCTCTACTTTAGATCTCTTTATCATTATCTTAAAAAAAATATATTTGGAATTAGATTAGAATTAAATTAATGTGGTTTAATTAAGTTTTTCTATAATTATTTTCATAACTCTCTCAATGGGAACAATCTCGTTACCACTTATCTACAGAATCAGTAATTCGTGCGCTTGCGAATATAAATAAAATTTCACAACAATTAGATTAATAAATATATTTAAAAATACATAGTATCATATTAATAAATATTTGAGTTATTCAAATATAAAAAAATTAAATTATTTGTGAATTAAAATAAAAAAATAGAATCATATTCTAAAAATTGAATTCTATTTTCAATTTTTTAAGTGTATCAAACATGATAGCATTTGTAACAACTCGAATTGATACTTGTCTTTCTTATTGTCTTTATTTTTTATTATATCGGTAGGTATTATATTCAGCATTTAATCAATCAACTTTTTAGTCGTCTTCATTGAAAAAAAAAATAATAATAATTGAATTGAAATTGTAACTGCTATGAATTTTTCCTGTATAAAATTAATATTTTTATCTTATTTTATATATCAAGTATTTCCTAACTATTGGTAGAATAGGAAGATAAGCACTACAATAGTAATTGTAGGCAGTGTAATTTGTGATCATATTTTTTGTAATACAGTTAGAGAAGGTAAACATACCATAGCTGCATAATAAAATTATAATACTGATTTATTATATATTATCTTTGAGAAAACAAAAAAAAATTAGAGTTTTAATGTGTGCTAATTTTGTGGCAATTTTTAGTTTATTTGAATTAGGAATTTATATTATTTTGTGTTTTATTTTGCCTATTTTTAGTGTTCTGTTTTAATTGGATTTGAGGAAGGTTTTTGAGCTATTTTGTAGGAATTTTAAATATATCGAAAGTAGGAAAAGAAAAAGAAGTAGTGCTAACTTAGAAGGGTATAATGTATGAACACAAGAAGGATTTGTAAGCTGAAAACCAGCACGAGCGAGCCACCAGCATGTCCGTGGTGATCTATTTTAATTGTATTAGATTTTTTATTCTAATTTTGAGCCAGTTCGGTTGGATAGAAGATAGAATTGGCAATTTTCTATAAATAGGACTACAAGGAATAGGAAAAGGGGGGGGTGGGTGGGGGCCGGCAGCGAAGGTGAGGGAAGACCTAGAAGAGATCTAGAGCATCAAGGATTCAAGATTGAAGAGTGGAATTGAAGATTGAGAGACTTTGATTCTATTTCTCCAACTTTGTCCATGAATTCTACATCTATCTTTTGGTACTTTAATTTTAATTTCATTATGTGTAACTAAATTTCTTAGTTAGGAGTTAATGACTTGAATCACAATTTCTTTCAATCATCTATTAAATTCAATATTTCATGGTATGTAGTGTTTGTCATGCTTAATGCTGGAATTTATTTGGCTAGTATAGTTCTTGATCTGTGTTGTATTATTCAACAAGGGAGAATAATTCAATAGACTTACAAACATCAATTTAATTGCCCAGGCATAAGAGATTATGATTGTTGATTCAATTTTAGTAATATAGGAATAATTTAGTTAGAACAAGAGTTAATTGGATAAATTTTAGGTTGTTGAAGTTGAGATTACTTAATTAAATGATCGAGAAAGTTCAGTCAAAACCATTGAATAACCCGAATAATATCATAATATTGAATTTGTGGATGGTTGATTGATTGAGTGTGGATAGTTGTTAACTCTTAACCTCTAAATTCTGATTGTTATTTTCTTTACCTAAATCTATTTCATAATAGTTTAATAGTTTCCTATTTTCGTGAGTTATTAATTTTCACTTTAAACAAAAGAAAAAGAATTACTTGGTGGATTAACATAGTCTCTGTGGGTACGACATCCTCTTATCATTATACTACTTATTGACAAACGTGCACTTACAAATTTTGCCCAATAAGTTTTTTGCGCCATTGTCATGGATTATTGTTAAACATCAAACAATTGTTTGAATTTGTTTGATTTAAAGAAATTGTTTTTATTTTATTTTATTTTTGTTTTTATCATACAGAATTAATTTGGTGTTTTGAGTTTTTGTTTGTTTTGGAAGTATTAGGTTTTTATTCAGGTTTATGCACAACACCCATTGTTCAAAATATGAGCTCATACCATATATTTCTGAACTCACTGGATTCAAAAGAACCAACAAAAAGAATAAAGAAAAAAGAGCAAAAACTGAGATGGCAAATTTGCATGATGTGATTCCTTATAGTGACAATCGAGTTGAGGATCAAGCTCGACAAGTGAACCAACAAGCAAATCAAAGAATCTTGTTGGAGTGCTCTATGCCAGACTTGAATGGTACACACTATGGGATTGCTAGGCAAATGGTTCAAGCCAATACTTTTGAGATCAAGCCAGCTCTACTCTAAATGATTAAATCGAGTGTAAAATTCTATGGATTGGCTAATGAGGACCTTAATACTCATATAGCCAATTTCTTAGAAATTTGTGACAGTTTCAAAAATAATGAAGTTTCAGATAATGCGGTGTGGCTTCATTTATTCCATTTCACCTTGGTTGATAAAGCTAAAACTTGGTTGAATTCGCTTCCATTGAGTTCAATCACCACATGGGAACAACTTGCTCAGCAGTTTCTTGCAAAGTATTTTCCATTGGCAGAAACTACAAGGATTATTAAAGAGATTACCAACTTTCAGCAAATAGAAAGGGAATCATTATATAAAGGTTGGGAGAGGTTCAAGGAACTTCAAGGGAGTTTCCCACATCATCATCTTATTGATGAGCTGTTGATCCAAACATTCTATAATGGATACAATTCCTACACTCAAGGCACCATTGATGTAGCAGCCAGGGGATCTTTAATGTGGAAGACAACTGAGGGTGCACTTGAGCTTTTGAGGGAGATGGCCACAAATAATAGCCTATGGCCTTCTGAGCGACTCAAGCAACCACAAGTTAAGGAATAAAGGGGGGTTCTAGTTGTTGATCCACTCACTTCAATATAGGTCTAGTGGCCAATTTGACCAAACAAATTAGTTCCTTGAGTGCCAACCAAACTCTAATTATAGCAGTTTGGAGTAATTGTGAATTTTGTAGTGATATTGGTCATGTCAGTAATGATTGTTACTTGGGAAATCAAGTTGAGCAAGTCAACTACATGGGAAATCAATTTCAAGGAAGACCAAGCAACAATCCTTACTCTAACACACATAATCCAGGGTGAAAGAATCATCCCAATTTTGCTTAGGATGGTAATAATGCAAGAACTTCAAATTTCAATAATACAAAGCAATAAGGACCACATAGATTTCAACACCAACCACTATAAGATTGGCCGGCCAGCTTTGAATTTAAAGTGGACAAGTTCATGGTGACTTTAAATTGCAAAATGGCTAGCCAAGATGAGAATAAAAGAAAAATGAAAGCCATGTTTGATCATATTGCAAAGAATCATGCCTCTTCCATTCATAACTTAAAAGTTTAGGTTAGACAACTTGGCAATGCACCCTCCAATAGAAATCAAGAAAATCTCCCAAGCAATACTAAGTCTAATCCAAGGGAGATGAAAACAATCACTTTGCGAAGTGAAAAGGAGTTGGAGCCACCATTGGAGAAAAACAAAGATGAGAAGGAAAAGGGTGAGGTTGATGACAAAGTGATGGATGATTCACAAGAAAAATTAGAACTAAAATCCAAAACTAAGCCTCCTCCTCCCCTTGTTCCTCGAATGCCATTTCCTCAGAGGTTGAAGAAGCAAAAGGATGGGCAACAATTCTCCAAATTCCTGGAGATATTCAAGAAATTGCAGATCAACATTCCTTTTACTAAGGCATTAGGCCAAATGCCTCAATATGCAAAGTTCTTAAAGGATCTCATCATGAACAAAAGAAAATGGGATGAAGGGCAAACAATATCTTTAATTGAAAATTATATCTCTATTATCACAAGAAAAATACCAATGAAATTAAAAGATCTTGGGAGTTTTACTATCTCTTGTATTGTTGGGGATTTAAAATTTCCTAGGTGTTTATATGATCTTGGAGCTGGAATTAACTTGACACCTTTGTTTCTTTCAGGAAACTCGAATTGGGAGAAGCCAAGCCAACTTCGATGATTTTGCAACTTGTAGATAGATCCATTAAGAGACCATTCAGAATAATTGAAGATGTGCTTATAAGGTCGATAAGTTTATTATTCTAGTGGATTTTGTGGTCTTAGACTTTGAGGAAGATAATGAAGATTCACTTATTCTTGGCTAACCTTTCCTTAATACAAGTTGCGTCTTGGTAGATGTACATGAAGGAAAGCTCACCTTGAGAGTTGGAGATGACAAGGTGAAGTTTTACATGTCTAAAGCCATGAAATATCCATTGAAAGAGGAGGCTTGCAATAGGATTGAAGTGATTGAAGAGTACATCACGGAAATCAAGCAAGAAGAATGGGAAAAAGATCGAATTTTAGAACAGATCAGTAGCTCGACCATGCCAGCTAGCTCGAGTGTGCTACCTTTAACACACCATTTATTACGTGCATGCCACCTAGTTTGGGCGTGGTGAATGCAGACTAAAAATTCAAAACTAATGACGAAGAGGTGTGGCATGCATGAGCCAACCTTGAATTTCACAAACTTGAACTTTTAGTGCAAGAAGACAACCCAACCCCACCCTCTGTTGTTTAACCACCCTAATTAGAGCTAAAACCACTTCCCAACCATCTAAGATACACCTTTTTAGGAGAAGAAGAGACACTACCTATCATAATATTAAATAAACTCTCTAATGAGCAAGAAAGGAAGTTGGTGGAGTTGATTCAGAAAAGAATAAAGGCTATTGGGTGGCAAATCTCTAACATCAAGGGAATTAGTCCTTCAATTGTTATGCACAAAATTCATATGGAAGATGGATTTCGAGCTACAGCAAAAAGACAACAAAGACTAAATCACAATATGAAAGAGCTAGTCAATAAGGAGATTGTGAAGCTTTTAGACGCCATAATTATTTATCTAATCTCTGATAGTACTTGGGTAAGTCCAGTCCAGTGTGTACCAAAGAAAGAAGGGATGACTGTGGTAGAAAGTGAAGAGGGAGAGTTGATTTCAAAAAGAACAGTCACTGGATAGAGGGTTTGCATTGACTATAGAAAGCTTAATTCAGCAACAAGGAAGGATCACTTCTCCTTCCCATTTATTAATCAAATGTTAGAGTGAATAGAAACCCACCCACACTACTATTTCTTGGATGGTTATTCGGGGATACAATCAGATCTTTATCTTTCCTTTAGACCAAGAAAAAACAACTTTCACTTATCCTTATGATAACTTTGCTTATAAGCACATGCCTTTTGGATTGTGCAATACACTAGTTACTTTCCAAAGGTGTATGATGTTTATCTTTTCAGACATGATTGAGGACATTATGGAGGTGTTTATGGATGACTTCTCTGTGTTTGGTGATTCTTTTGACCAATGCCTTGAAAATTTAGAATGTGTGCTCAAAAGATGTGAAGACACCAATTTAGTCTAAATCCTTTGCTCAGTCCGGTCATGAGATTCCTTCTCCTCCGCCTTCGCCATCACAATGACAAATTTGTGTTCTTTACCTTCCTTTTTTAGTGTTCTTTTGTTCTTTTATTTGTTTGTTTGATGTGTGTTACTTTTTGTTTGTTTTATTACATAGGGGACAATGTGATATCTAAATGTGGGGGAGTTAAGAGTAATTTTATGATTTTGATTATTTTTATGTGTTAGTTTAGGCATAATTAAATCTTCATTCTAAATTTGAACTTTTAGTTAAACGCATTTCAATTGAAATAAAATTGCATATCATTCATTTTATAATTTTTGGGTTTTGAATGTACAAAGTATGTTATGCTAAGCTTTTTTTTTTTTTTTTACTAGAATTCTTATTTATAGGGGGAATTAGATAAAAATCCCATATTTTGGTTATAATCATTAAAGTAGTATAAACATTTTATTGACTAAATAGTGTGTTTCATAACCTTGGCCATTTATTTGTGGAAAATTAAATTGAGGGGATATGATATAGGTATAAATCCATAAATAGGGGGCTATAAAAGAAATATATATATTAAAAAAATTGCATTAGAAGTAGGAAGCAAGAGAGCATAAAATGCGCTCGTTTCTATGCAAGATAGAGCGTAAAATGCACTTGCACATAGTGAGATGGAACGTAAAACGCACTCACTAAGATTAGTAAATTTAAAAACCCCCCCTTTTATGAGTCAAATATTAAGGCCTATTGATCCCAAATGAAAAAAAAAAAACAAAAACAAAACAAAATAAAATTTTCTTTATATTTTGCTCTAGTTTGCAAGGTTATAATGAGACATTTGCTAGTCATTGGCTTGTTCGTGCTATTTTGATGGTTATAACCTTAATTTGAAACTATTTATTGGTTATCCCTATTTATGAGAATTTTTGGTGTGAAAAGTGTTTAGGTTGCATATTTTGAAAGTTCAAAGTTAAAATTGTGAATGAATAATTTGCAAGTTTATGAAATTGAAGGTGTTTTATTTAATTTGGGCAAATTGTGAATGAAGATATTAAGTTATGCATGTGTTTGCTTGGGGACAAGCAAAAGTTCATGTTTATAATTGAAAAATAAATAAAACAATAGATTTAATAAAAGAGGTTATTTCAATAGAAAAAAAAAAAAAAAAAGACAATCACAAATAATTTACAAAATTAGATACTCTCAAGAAGGAAAAGGCAAAGAGATAGTTATTGTTGAACCCATATTAGTTTACCTATCCTTCCCAAAATCCTAATGGAAATATAATTTTTAGAGATTGAAGATGTTGAATGAATTAAGTAATTATAGTTTAAATGAAGTACAAGAAATGTTTGATAAAGAACAAGATAGAGAAAAATTAAATAAAATCATGAGTGCTCTCATAGATAAATATAATATGAAAGAATTAGAAGTTATAGATGAAATAATGAGCAAATTGAAGGAGAAATTTATCAAGAAATGTGATTATTGAAACTAGAGGAAATGGAAACCATAACTCTAGAAGAAGTAGTTAAAAAGTTAAAAAGTCAAATCAAAATAAAACAAAAAGAGTAGTTTAGAAAGTGACAGCTATTTTCAGGAAGAAGAAGAAGATAATAAAATTTAGGAAGAATTTAAAAATAATTTTATGAACAGTGCTTATAGTGGTATTCTATTTCCCATTCTCATTCCTAAATCTAAAGATTTTAGTGATCCATAAAATGGGTATCGAAATTATATAGATAATAGAAATTACGAATATAGAAGGTGAGATAATTATAGTTTTGTCAATAAAAGTGGATACAATAACAGTTCTAATGCAAGTTTTATCCCTGCTTTTGAATAAGTTTTTAAGGAAGCATCACTCTAAACTATTAGTCAAATAGGATACATATTAAATGAAGAAAAATAAAAACTAAAAAGCAATACCTAGAATGTTGGCAGGGACAAAGGGACATTGATGTGTGCATGTAGAACATATATTATTAGATAGTTTTTATTAGAAATTTCATGTATGTAGGCCATATTTTCTTTAATTTTGTTTTGCATTTTAATTTTAGATGTGATAAAGGTTTTGAAAATTTTTATAGGGTTTAATATGACTTAAAGAGGTGGAGAAAGAAGTGGAAGCAAGAGACACAAGTATGGAGCTTGTTATACCTATAGAAGGCGCAATATTTGAAGAGCTAGATTCTATTACGCCCTCCATTAATGTTGTATCTGCAACACATACTCAACACCCTAGTCAACTAAATCCTATTGTGCCCTCCATAGATGTTGCACCCACAATGCGTACTCAACGCCCAAGTCTGATTTTTAATCCTAATTTGAAATTTTTTTGACTTAACCCTACTAGGAGATGAAAAGGTACTATAAATAGGATGCAAAGGACATGAGAAAATCAAGTTAGGATGGAGAATGAGGGAAAAAACATAAAGAAGAAGTTTTGGAGAGACTTTGGAGGAAATCAAGTCAAGAAATACAATATTAAAGATTGAGAGATTTTGTTTTTCATATTCTTTCCTTTCTTATATTTATGATTTCTTCTTTTTCTTGGTACTCTGTTATTGTTTTAATTATATCTATCTAAACTCTTTAGTTAGAGATTGATGCTTTGAAACACAATTTCACTCTAATTATTTATGAATCTAAGGTCATATGGGATGTGCTATTTGTTATTCTTTATGCTTAGTTTTGCTTGATCACCAAAATTATGGACTTAGTTGTGTTATGCATTGAGAGATAGTAAGACAACTGATCTACAAATACTTGTTTAATTGCTAAGATAAGAGATTATAATTAGTAATTAGGTATCCTTAGGATTCATTTAAAGCCATATTTGAACAATCAAGAACTAGTTTAGGGCAATGAGAATTGGTCAAATTATTTTGAGAAAATTTGAATTTTGGTTTAGTTATATCTATAGAATTTAATCAATACTATTAGGTAACCTGGATCATATCATGATTTAGAACTTATAGGTAATTGGTTGATTGAATGTGAATAAGTGTTAATCCCCATCAACCTAATTATTATTGTTAATTCCTTTAATTAAATATTGTGCTTTAGTTTATTGTTAGTTTTAGATGCAAATTTATTTAGTTTTATTTAGTTTACAAATTTCAAAAAGGAAAGTTCAAGAGAATTTATGAGCTCCATTAACAAGGAAAAAGGCTCCAAATTAAAATTGAGACTGCACCTAATACATTTGAAGTAGATATTATTAGAGTAGCTCATTATTCGATACAAATAGAGGAATTTAATTCCTATTTATTATCAAAATAATTATATAAAAAATCTCCAACAATTATAAATCTTACACAAGCCAGAGCCATTAGATTCTTCAATACTAGTAAGCTCTCTTTATCTATGTGGCTAAAGCTAGATTCAAGTTGATTCATCATGGGAGAATAACTTTTGCATATCTAGCATATTATTTTAGCAGCCTACCAAGAGAAGCATTAGACATATACATGACAAAAAAAAATGTTGGACAATTTTTATGTCGAGAAGGGAAAGATTACATGATAGCACTTATCTTCAAATGGGATCCCTCGTATCAAGAACCTGACTATGGATCGCGGGATGATATGGAAATAGAAGACCTAGAGAGATTGATAGGAGATGAAAGCATGGAGAATATGTACATGGATTAGCTAGAAGCAAGTGGTGCACCATTGACAACTAACTACTTATCAAAAACTGTAAATTACTATTGCCACATGAAAAATAAAGTGAAATAGTAACTAAAATTTCTCTATATAATAGGAGAGGGCTTGCATTATAAAGGGCACAGTCATTTGAGCATTCTTGAGCTAAGAGTGAAGAATAGTACTCAAGCCTTCTTAGAGCAAGAAACTCCTAATGATCTAAACATTCTATAGACACCATATATCCTATGTACATTTTATGTTCACAAATAAAATTTCAGATTTCAGGAATATCTTACTGCAATAAATATTATGGCATATAGGTTGCATAACCTACTATTCTTTTAAAAAATTAAATTTAAGTAAAAACTATGGTCTGAGGTAGGAAATGAAATGGATTTATGTTGTACTTAATCTAAGGAAGATACAATTGGAATTAGCTATCTTGCAAATTGGAAGTTGATAATATCGAGAACCGCCATAGACTAAGTTTAGATAATGATCAAACCTCTTTACTAAGATAAATTTTTTTTCAATCTATATAAAGAATATTCTTAAATTCAAATAATAAGAATATTTTTAAATTCAAATAATAATAACAACAACTTTATATATTGAACTGGGGCTATCCCATAAATATAAAAAGATAAATTTATAAATATAAAAATTTTATTAAAGAATATTTTTAGTAGATCTCATAGAATTTTATAAATTTCTTGTAAAATTTTATAGATTTTATGTAAATGAGAAAAGCTAAAAAAGGGCATAAAAGTAAAATAGCAAACTCACTACAATACCAGTAAGGTAAGGTGTCGCTACAGTTTGCAGTTATTTTTTTTTAGTTTTTTTCTTCATTCTATTATTTTTTTTTTCATTTCAAAATAAATCATATTATGAACAATTTAACAATTTTACAGTAATAGCAACTCCTTTTTTTTCTTTTTCTCTGTTGTGATCCATTCACCTCCATTCACTATCCATTGATGGCCATGGCCTATACGAGTTTTAAGGAGCAAGGGTATGGAATTTTATACCCATGCATTATTTTTAGGCCATATTTGCCGCCATCCAAATGACGGATAGAAAACACTTACTCCCCATGCTAGTTGCACAAAAATGGAAACATGTAAGCGGCAAGTTTTGAAAATTTAAGACACAAAACATGGAAGAAATGTGTGTGTGTGTGTGTGTGTGTGTGTGTGTGTGTATAGCTCCTTCCCTATGGAGACTTTGACCTCTCTTTCCTTATGTACGAAGCCTACCTTCTAATTTTCCTCTAGGTACCTTACATTGGTCTCAGCACGTAGCCAACTATTGGGGCCGAGGATGGTGAAGAGCTGACACCATACTATTCCCTCCTGTATGCGCAATAAGAGCAAACTAAGCTGTTCAGAGAGGAGAAACTCCTATGTGCGAGGAAAGTCCCCCCATAATTTCTTCCACATAACTCCGAATGACTCTAAATTTGATATGTGACCATCACTAGGGATCTAAATGTCTCTCATAAATTATTAAACCAAATGCACGAATGGAACATAGAGAATTGGCTAACTCCACACACACGAGCCCAGCCACAAGCCCTTTAGGCTAATTCTGTGTATGCTACCGAATATGGCATTGTCAACCCATCAATGCCTTCTTATTGATATAATTGCCATCCAAATCACATTCTTATTATAATAATGCGTGCATGTATATATATATATATATATATATATATATATATATATATATATATATATATGTATATGGCCAAAACAGTATGGTCGGCCGTGGTGATATAATTAGACATCCTCACTAGCACCACGACCACTGGATGATGTTGTCCTGTCGGAATTTCAACCTCACTCAGACATCTTTCGATTAGCAACCAAACTTCACTGAGTTGAAGCCCATGAACCACTTCATACCGACATTGACACCGAGAAAGCGTGTTGTGTAAGGCCATGGATGTCATTTGCAAATGCAGTAAGAGAGCGCACTGGAGTGGTGGGTCTGATGAGGTGTGCGGTGGGTGGGAGAGCGATTAAAGAATGGGCACGTGGGGAAGTGTTGTATGAGACGATGGTGAAGAGGGCAAAGAAGAGCGTGAAGGAAGGTGGAGAAATTAAGGGATTGTTGTTGTATCAAAACGTGAGTGACACGTCTAGTGAACACGATGCTGATGCGTACCAGGGGAACATGGAGAAGCCAATTCAGAATGTGAGAAAAGATCTTGCTTTGCCTTCGCTCCCAATTATTCAAGTTAGTATTTGGTGGTTAGAAGTTTTAATAAGCCAACAAGAGGGAAAAGTTGAAATTATAACCATTAGGGATAAATTAAAAAAAAATTAAAATTAAATCTACGGATGCAGCTGTTTAAATTGGAATGTGCATTTCTTGCACGGGATACATGATGCTAGCTACTGACAATGCAATTAGAGGGTATATACTATTAAAATGACAAGTTCAAGTACAGGGGTAAAGTAACTTTCAATGCCAAGTTCAGAAGAGAAAATATATATTTGCCTTTCAAAAACAATATTCATCCATCTCTAATTGTTTCAAGCAATCGTGGAGCAAACCAGGCCTTTGAACAAATAAAAAAAAAATTCAGTGGGAGATTATCCCCAAAAATAAAGCCTGGTCTCAAGGGTGTATCGCTCATTTCACTATAGAGATTTTTACAACACATGTAAAATTTGCACCAAATAGATATGCTTTACTTCAATAAGAAAAGATGTACTATTACATATAAGAACCATAGCTGCCAAGGTTATTAGAGGAAAATGAAAAGATAAGATGAAAGAAAAAAAAGATGTTGTGACTAATAAGAAACAGCGAGTTTCTGTACATTCGGCTTCTTGAATGCTATTGCCTAGGCTGCATATTTTTCTCTTAAGCTTCTGGGTTGATTCCTTAATACGATAGACCTCGAAGCTCATTGTACCTACCTACATGTCTTGCTTCGGTTTTCGGCTCAATTCTGAGTAATGGCCACCCATTAGCTGCAAAATCTCCTCCCACAAACTCTCTGCTGATGAAACAGATGAACCTCCACATATCAAATTTGAGCTACACGAGGCCACATACCAATAGTCTGATTCAATCTCCTCCCTCAATTGATCCAGCTGCCACCCAGCATAACCAACAAAGAATCTGAAATCCTGAGGCTTCAGAACTCCTTTCTTCACAAGAGATGCAGCTTCGTCCAAACTGTTTCTTGCACCGAAGCACAAGCCAGGGACCACCTCTTCAAGCCCAGGAAGCTTCATCTTTTCTCCTGCTTTTAATAAAAACATGCTTGCCTCGAGAGGTCCACCAAAATGCAGAGAGCAATCAGCAAATGTGGTTGCTAGCTCATTATTAGTGGGCTTCATGTGTCTGATTTTTTTATTAAGCGGCCGATTAATGACTACTCCAAATGGCCCCTCTTGTGGATGTCTAGTTCCTGATCTGAGAAGAAGAACGACTGTTCTCTCAAATGTGCGGACTCCATCAAGTTTTTCAGTGGCAACAAGGACGCAACCAGTCTCAGGAACTGAGATTGGGTGGGCCCATTTCAGGCCAAGTGGTTTGGATTCACAAGGTGTCCCGGTTTGGTTGGCAGCATCAGTCTCTGCAATCTGTGCCTGTTAAAACTGTAGATTGTAAATTTTGAAATGCTTAAGAGCATAAATTTCAACTGTGCTACAGTACTCTTAATATTCTAAAGTTATATAATCATGGAGCATATCAAGGATTAGATGGTGTGATATTAATAAGATAGGTAAAATGCGACCATGAAATCACATTGTCAAACTACAAAAACAGCCCCATTGTAATGTGAAAGAAGCATAATCTAACTCTCTAAAGCCCATAATCCACCTCGCACATTTGGAACTCTTTTAGATGTGCGAGTGGTTTCAACATATCAAATATGCTGAAGCAGAAAGAGGTCAAGTTTTAACAGACACAGGCCAAAGAAAAATCTGATGGCATGCATGTAAGGTATTGTTTCCCAACCAAACTCACACATGACCGCTAGTTCTAGTTCACCTTCCATTTTTATCTCGAGACAATAAGGGAATTAATCCTCTGCATGACGCCTCTACAGTTTAGAATGTCGACATCAAGGAAAGACAGAAATATGGTTTAATAAAAGTTTCCAACAGAGAAAGATTTAGAGAATATAACATAAATCATTAAATTTCTTCAAAATTCAAAATGTTAACTATGATTTTTCTTCTTCCCACTTTCCTTACTCCTCTATCTGAGACCCTAACAGGGGAGTTGGAAAATAGAGATGTCTCAGAAAATTTTTAAAGAGAACTGCATTTTCCTTCACATGGACCACCTTAGTCATGAATTGAACAGGGTACTCATTATAACAGACTACAGAGGGTGGTATCATTTTTCAAAACCAGATTGGACCTGCTGAAATTTCTTATAATGTTGAATATTACAGAGTTGATTAGAGGAGAGCAATGATCCTTACCATGTCAATTAAACATTATCTTCTAGAGATTCAAAACTACACTACTGTAACTTGGATATATATATATATATATATAACCCAATCAGAAAAGAAACAAATCACCTGCTCTTGAATAACCATTTTTGCTCTGAACTCTCTCCAATCCAAATTTACACGAGGGGACTTCTGGGAAGTATCATCATTAGATTTTTTGCCATCAGGAGAGTTATTTCCTTTGGAACCATCTCCTTCTGGATTAGATCGATCACCATTGCCTGAACATATCATCGCAAAAACATATAACATTAAGTTACGACTTCTGCAGTGTAAAGATTCAGTGTGTTATCATTCATTCAACGTTTAAAAATTTATAAATTATTTCCTCGAGTGTTCCACTGAACCGAAACAGTACACCATCATTTATGATAATCCTCAAGAAAAACAAAATAGGCTACTTTTGCAATTTTCAAGCTTTTATCAAAAATTTATAAAAAAGCCTTTATTCAAGCCTTCTTAGATAATTTTTAAAACATTTCAGAAATTATATCAACAAACTAGAGGTCCTCCTTTGTCATATTAGCACAATGCCTTGCCTTAAATATACTGGGTAAAAGGTGCAGGCTATATGGAGTCACTTAGACCTAGGTGACAATCAAGCACCAGTAAGTTATATATAGTCAAATTGCTAAACCAACGTGCCTTTATGCTCAGGGGAGAAGATTTGAAGAGAAATCTTATGTTCAAGCTGCCTAGTGCTCTCCTCTTGTAAGAAAAATTAGAAAATTCCATCTGATAGAGATAGTGAAGAGAAGATGGTAATTTTGATTAAATACAAATATACCGAAAGTTTAAAATCATACATTGGCCCTTTCCAGTTGGCCAGTCAGTATTTTCCTAAATCAGGCCAACATAAAAGTGCCAGAGATCCAGCAGAAGAGTATCCCTGGTACAGAACGTGAACAATCAAATAAATTCAAAAGTATGAAAAATTCTCTACCTCGTTGAACAATCAAATAAGTTCGAAACTTCCCCTATTTGATTGGCCATTCAGTATTTTGCATTCTACATGGCTTTCCATGGGAAGCTAACTTTTCCTAGTTACTTCCCTAAGAGTTCCCCTGACAAGGCCACAACAATAAAACTTAACATCAATCTTCCTTCTAGCATGGTTGTCACTTAAAAATGGTCTCCAATTTCCAATCTTATGCATTCTTCATTTCCACTAACCCAAAGGAAGTGCATTCTTCATTTCCACTAACCCAAAGGAAATGTATATAATTTCTCTAAAGCATTTTTTTATGTTGTCCACCGCAAAATGCACAAATGAAAACATTCATCTTGCCTTTCCAATTCTATTCTACACCTCACTTGATAAAGTTCTCTCCCTACATGTGAAAACCAGCAACCTTATGCAGTCCAATGCATTGCCATGATGACAAAGCCCTAAAAACTGTCCCTTTTAACTATAGACACTTACCAATAAGGGCTTTATCAGATAAACCAAGAGTCTTTTAACCCAAGGTTCCAGTGTGTGTTCTTTAGTTGTTGACAAGAACATAGTGGTTATTTTAGACTAGGAACAAAGAAATGATCACATGTAGAAGCAATAAATTATGGAAGTGGTGCAATAAATTATGGAAGTGGTGATGAGGACATTGATGATGACGGTATATGTATAAGAAGGAACAAGGAATTGCCTTAATTTTAGTTAATTCATGAGATTGACGCAGATAATATATTACTGCAAAATCATTATATATGAATGATGTTGAAAAGTGCTTCTAAATATATAAAAATTGGCAACTACCTGTTATGTTAACATAACATGCCAATAATGCCTTAGAGATTTAAGATAAACAATGATTAACAGCTCAGGGGAAATATCATTGAAAAAAAAAAAAAGCTCAAGAGAAGACACCAACATGATTGCTCAAAGGAAATATGACCTCAATGCATTCAACAAGTGAAAAATATCATTGAAAGAACAATTGCAAAATATGAAATATAACATGCATTGCATCAAGCATCTGCAAGAGTAATGAATGAACAATTCATTAAAAAGGGCAACTTAATTCATTGTTAGGTTGCCTGAAACATGAAAGACACAGGTTTCTAATGGAAAGACTTACAAGGCATGCACTATCATAGAGAAAAATAGCATAAAAATGGATGTATGACTACCCTTACTTGCGAGTAGCCCCCTATATAAAACTGACTTCGCTAGCTTGCAATTGCAGAAGAGATGTCATTGACTGTCTGATATCTAGATGATTTGGCCTCAAATAAGCAACGGCATCTCTATTTGGTTGCCAACCAACGATTCAATTTAGCCTAAAATTTGAGAGACAGAGGCTTATAAAGAAAAGAATTACAGGAAATGCATTAAATAGAGAAAACTGGTACAAGAAAGTTCATATAACTCGCTCTTAGTTGTGAATATTCCCCTATATCAAGCTGACTTCATGAGCCAACTGTTGTAAAAGTGAAGCCAATGCTTAATGCTACAAAGATGATTTTATCACATTTAAGTGACAACATTTTCATTCTATCAGTGACCTCAAAGTACATTTGATGTGAACAATCGATTTGCATTATATATATATATATATATATATATATATATATATATATACACTGCATGTCATTTTATAACTATACTCAAAATTCAACGTAGCCACATGGAATCTTCTCGAGTCCAATGAATTAGGATACTTTCCTCATTAATTTTAGTTTGGTTGGAAAGAAGCTGGTTTTTATTTTATTTCTGTTTTTTTTAAGAGAATAATAGTTTCTTAATTTTCAGCTTAATGGTTTGGATTTGATCACTAGGTCATAAATTGAGTCAATTTATATCTTAGGGGAGTAATCTATGCTCCAGTTTAGTCTAGAAAATATATTTTCAAATTCTCAAATTTATAAAGCAATCGTGAAACCAGTAAAGCAACATAAGAGCCAATCCGCTGGAAAAAAAAAAAAAAAATTCTCCTCCCCACATCAGATGAGGAATAATTTTCTCTGACACATTAACTTTATTTAGTGTCTTAATGAGAGAAATTACAGCAGATACCTAGCCCATGATAATTAAACCAAACACCAATACATGCAAATATCCAGTGCAACTTTGTTGAGTGTTTATTTGTCTACACAAATAAGATTCAAACAACATTTGAACAGAACTCAACTCAATCCTATGTCTGACTAATTAAGCGTTTAACACCAAAGGCAATGGATTTGTAAAACTGACATTCAAATCAAATCAATGGAGAGACAAGCGTGGGCATTATGCAAATTGTTAGGACAAAAAATTGAGCAGCTTCCCAAACTCAATACAAAATAATAACTATGCCAACACTATAAACCTCCAACATTTAAGTTCTGATCCTTGGAGCATCAATTGATTCACAATGAAAGTGACACTGAGCAACAACAACATATCTCCCTGCACAATGTCCATAAGGTACTAGAATTTTCCAAAACCATGATATGTAAAACTCCAACTGCTAGGCTAAAAGCTCACAAATATTGACTTTTCATCTCATACTATTTAAGAGTGAAACCCACAAATACTAAAAGTCCCAAATCACAATCAAAGACCCAGTTTCTAATATTTCAGCCCATACCTATTACAATCGAAAGATCAATAAAACCCTTAAAACATAAAATTAAATAATATCTGAACAAAAATAAGACAATTACTTTTCAACCCAAGTAAACATGAAATAAGACAAGATCAACTCAACTTTGAGGATTCCCCTCAGCCCTAATATGGTTTAGAAATATGTTAAGTTTGCTATTTCACATGCCACCTATGTACTTCATCACTCTAGCAAGATGGCTATCCAGACAATGGTTTGAGGTATTACCTAATTTTACTGAAAAATGTTTACTAACAGAAACTTTTAACATTTCCAATGATGATGATCTCAGCACTACAATGCCAAAAAGTCGTCTGAAGAAAATCAGTTGCCTAACTACACACCATGATGCATTTCTTTTCCAATAAAAAAAATAAAAAGTCAAGCAAAATAACCCACTTTTCCTATAACAAGTCTTTTGTGTGTGTGTGTGTGTGTGTGTGTGTCAAGAACAATAATTTGGTTTCAAATTCAAAATCTAATTTCCTCCACATAAAGAAAGCGAATCAAATTAAAAACAGAAAATATAAAAACAAAATAGGGAATTGGAAATTAACACAACAAAAGGATAAAGAATTGGATTTACCATTATTATTCTTCTTAGCCATGGCTCGGAGAAGCAAAGAATGATTCCCATAAGAGAAGGAGGGGGAGGAGGAGGAAGAAGAAGAAGAAGAAGAAGAGAGCTTTCTCCTCAAAACCCTGATATCAAGAAGCCTAACTTTTCCGAAATTCCAGGAATTTAGTTTCTCAGGAATTGTCAAATAATTCCTTACCCAAAAGGGACTATGAGTTGAATTCTTCACATGTATTGCCCACGGATCCATATTGCTTCCACGAATAAAAGAAGAAAGAAAAGAAAATTTTTAAGACTTTCCCGGAAAATCAATTGAGTGAGTGAGTGAGTGAATGAGCAGAGAATTTTTCAAGATTTTTTAATTTTAATTTGGGAATGAAAGAAAACTTCTACTTCTGCGTTAAAAACGATGACCGAGGAAAGGTGAGAAAATGGGCAACGGATGTGTTATTTTTATTTATTTATTTATTAATTATTATTATTATTATAATCATTTTAGCGAGTAATAATCCTATGCACTTCAAGATTTTTATATTAATTTTTTAATTTAGTTGATGTAATATTATTTTATTAAAAAATATTTTTATATTATTTTTAAAAATATAATAAATAAAATAATTACACAACAATTAAAATAAAAATAAATAAAAATATTAAATTATATAATATTTTATTTTTATCACCCGTATAATTTTTTTTCTACAGTTAATTTGATAATTGATAAATAAGAAAAAAAATATTAGATGTGATTATTTTAAAAGTTAAAAAAATTTTTTTTGCCAAATAAAGTTAAAGTTAAAAAAGATTTATAAGACAGAAAAAAATTCAGACAATAAAATAATAGATTTTAAAAAATTTATAGCTCATTAATGTAATTTATAGCTTATTATTTGTACATTTTAGTAAAAAATAAATAAATAATATAAACATAAAAGTGACAATTCGAGAAAAGCCAGACACAGGGAATGAAAATGAAGATGAGTGAGAATATGCCATTATTTAAGCGAATTATTTATTTCAAAATATCGGCGTAATTTAGCAAGTTTAGGTTTACCTTTGATATGTCTGCGCTGGCGGGTAATTTAGAGCACCCTCCATTCGCTAGCCACGTGGACTTTGCCTTTCTTTTCTTTTAAAGGGGAAGGCATAAGTAAGCCCCGAACTTTACCAAAAGATTTTTTCTTTTATTTTTTATTTTTTTTATTATTATTATTTTTTCAGGTAGTGAAGCTAAGGTCTTTTCTTTGCTAAATTATATCCTGATCCAAATTATGATATATTTTGGTCTAAAAATACAGATTAATTATTATATATATAGTAAAAATTAAAAAAATTGGTTAATATAATTTGTTAACACATTAGCCGCACTATTTTTAGGTCACAGGTTTCGAATCCCAAGCTCAAAAATTTTGTGTTTTTTTTCTTTTTTAGTTATTCTTTTTTTTTTTTTAAGTTATTCTATATTTTTTCTTTAATTATTTGTTTGTAATATTTATAATTAAAATTATATTTATTTTATTTTATTTCTATAAGAAAAAATAAAAAATTATATTAATGGTTGAATTTTTTTATTTAATTCTTATAATGATAATTAATTTTAATATCATTAATTTTTTAATATAATTTTTATTTATAAATTTTAATATTTTTATAGGTAATTTTTTAAATGGATTTTAAGAATAATTTTACATTTTTATAAAATATCATTTTTATCATTTTTATGACAATGAATTTTCACTATCATGCAAATTCATATATGATAAATTATATATTCATTAAACAGAAAACATAAATTCATTGGTAATACAGTGTAAATTCATTAAAAATTCATTAAAAATTCACTGTTAAATATAGTTATAAGTAACAGAATCATTAAGTGTTACTTGCATGTTCATCGAATATAAGGTGTAAATTCATCATTTATAAATTTATTGGTTAACATATGAATATATTTTTAGTTTACAAATTTATGAACTATAATATATGAGTATGAGTATATTTGTGATGAACTTTTAGGTTATAATTTATGAACCTTTTATTTTTAAATTATGAACATATAGTTTTTTTATAAATTTTTGAACTATAATAAATACTCTTTAAGTATATGTGTAATGAACTTATGATTTATAATTTATAAACTTGTTATTTTTAACCTTAAAACTTGTAATTTTATGATTAATATTTATAATTTTTATTGATGAATTTGTGTTTATAATATATGATTGTATTTTATAATTTATAATTATGAATAAGGAATTTTTAATTTTAAGATTTTATTATTATTATTAAATTTTAAAAAATTAAAGTATTATTATATAATATAAAAAATAATCAAAATTTAAATTTTAAAGTATTATTATGTAAGATAAAAAATAATCAAAATTTAAATTTTTGAAAAATAAAAAGTAGTATAATTTAAAACATGAATACTAAAGTGTGATTAAATTTTATATTTTATTGGTTGAATTTAAAAATTATATTAATGTTAAATTTTTTTATTTATTTAATTCATATAATTAAATTATACTATAATTTAAAATATGAATATTAAAGTGTGATTAAATTTTTTATATTGATTTCTCTAACAAAAATTATTTTAATTTTAATGTAAAATTAAAATAAAAAGTATATTAATACATAATAATATAATACAAAATAAAGTGATGGGATAAGATAAAAAGATAAATTCCTTTTTTGTACAATAAAATTAGTATAAGTTTAATTAAAAGTATCACAAATAAATAAAAAAGACAAAAAGAGAAAAAGAAAAGAGATGCAGCACGCGCGTTTTGAACCAAATAATCAAAGCAAAAAAAATAAAAAAGAAAAAGAAAAAAACATAGAATAACTAGCTAGGAATCAAAAGTTGCGACTTCAAGGATACGAGGCTAAACTAATAACCAGTTATACCAACCACTCTTTTTGATGTTTTTGCTATATATATAATAATTAATTTATTTTCTAGCCCATAATTCAATATGGACCGAGAATCATAATATAATAACTCTTTTTCTTTTAGGTAAAAGGTATAAGTAAGTCATTGAAATTTATCAAAAGACTTAATTAGATCCTTTTTTTTTTTTTTTTGAGGAATTTACACTATACACCTTTTTTTCTTTATTTTTTTCATTGGCACCGCGTCTTCTTTTTTTATACAATTTAATACTCCTTGAATAACAATTGTACCTTTCCTATCCATTTTTAATTATTTTTTAATGTTGCTTGCTTCTCTGTGCTTCTTTTCTTATCTCTTTTGCATTATAGCCTTTTTCTACATAGGTGTCACGGCCCAAACCCGAGGGCACGTGACCAGTACTATAACATGGGACATGCACGTGGCAACCAGTGTCCGTAGTAAGTCTAACCCAAAACACATAACAAAAAGCCCAAAATTGAAAGGGCTATGTGCTCAAATGAGATAAGCAGATCCAAAAGAATCATAACATAAGATAAATTTCCTTGGGCCAACAACTCGTTTACTTCAAAAAAAAAATGCAATACATTACAACAAGGTTTAGCTTAACAATAACTACAGCTCTTTAAAATACATAACTGAATGATAACAAAATATAAGTATAAGATGTAACATTGCGGAGTTCTAGAGTTATAATTACAAATATACATCCATTACATGTATTCTTAATATCCCATTAATACAAACTACTGCTAAAGGAAAATTGGCAGTTTATTCGAGTACAATTCCTTCACAAGCTCATTCCCTGACCTGAAAGCAACAAGATGAACAGGAATGAGCGTTCGACTCAGTAAATGATACCAGCTAATATATTAAACTGGTATCCTTGAGATAGAATTCTAATGCACATGCTATGCACTATGTCATAGAGACAAACAATTTATATCACCAAACAAGGACGAGATACGGTCTACAATACCACTCTAATCTCAATATGGGGAGTTGATCCCTCTATCCTAACTCTCTAAATCCAATAATTTGTCTCTTATATTCAAAGGGCCCGGCCGTCACTAGTTTATACCACGCAGCCCTGACCTGACTGATAGTGGCCTTGGCGATGAGCAGGCCCGGCCAGCATCCACCAGTCATAACTCATCTTCTCAAACTTATCATAATCTCATCATAGTCATATCGTATCCAAAAGTCCTAGGTGGCACTGCATCCTCTCAATCTCATCCGTCAATCACAGTCACAATATAGCACAAGATACAGAATATTGATTCATTAGTCACAACTAAATGTTACATGCTTATATGCAATAGTAGTGCATAATATACATATATATACACACAGAAATGCAGATGTATATGGAAATAGGATAATACATTAGTGAGTATCACTCACTTAGCTGACAACGCTTCCGACTGGCTTCCATCGAAAGTGCAGCCTTGGAACCAAGAAGACGCCAGACACCGACACCTCACAACAATGGACATTACCAGGATAAGAATCACACTGAACCCAAAGACAGACTCGACAACCTAACAATTACTTTAAAGACTGCTAAACATAAAATAACTTATTTAACGACTGAAATAAAAGGGTTTCGGGTTAACTTTCACAAATTTCGCTCATATGAATGTCGAGAATCGCGCTGAAACGTAGAAACAAAAGTACTGCACTGCCCCACGCACCGCCACCATGCGCCGCCGCTGCTGGTGGCAGATTTGGGGAAGCTCCACACCAGCAGGTTCACCTCGATGCCAGGATCACGAAAACGATCACCATTCGCCGTCACTCGCCCTCCAGCCGCCGGAAAATGCCTCTAAAAATTCGAGTTGCATTTTTTGATCTCCTCCTCCAGTGATCCTCAAGGGGCAAGGTAGGTACCAAATTGAAGCTCTCCTCCTTAGGAGTTGAACGAGACCAAGATCGCCGGATTTCGCCGCTGGAATCGGCTAAAAAATCGAGTTGAAGTTGTGGCACCGGCGGAGCTTCTCCTAGCTCATCTGCCGCCTCCCGTCGATGATCTCCGCCGTTGCCAGCTCCCATGCACTCGTCGGCAGGTGGGCTGCTGCTTAAAGGGGGCGATGCAACCCACCGCCAGCCAGAGAGTGGCCCACCATCACCTCAATCACGCACTCTCTCTCTCTCTCTCTCTCTCTCCACTGTCTGCTTCCTCTTTCGTTTCTAGTTTCTTCTTCTTCCTTCCCTCACGTGACCAACCACTCTCACCTTTCCTTTTTCTTCTTCTTTTAATTTTTTTTACTTAAAACACTTAAAACATACTTTTATATATATATATATATATACAAATGTAACACTAACACAATATATATATATATATATTTATATACAAATTAACAATAATAATAGTAATAATAACAAAAATAATAATACTAATAATAATAATAATAATAACAATAATAATACTAATAATAGTGATAATAATAATAATAATAATAATAATAATAATAATAATAATAATAATAATAATAACAATAATTTATAATATACATATTAATTATAATACTTTACAACATAAACTTATATATATATAACAATAATACTATGGACAGTAATAATAATTCAATTAATACAATTTATTCATAATAATAGTAATTATAACGGAAATCCAAACGTCCGATAAAAATACTATAATCAAACTTATAATATTAATTAATACCTTTATTAATACTCAAATATCAAAATACAATCCAAAATACAATTCTCCAAAAATCCACATTAACATTTTCATAATAATATACATATATAATATTGTAATAAAATTACCATTAATAATACATTTTCAAATTGAATAAATATTTATAATTTAATAAAATATAACTCCAATTCTTACTTTAATAAGGAAAATAATAAAATAATACGTTTTCGTATCAAAATAGAATTTTATAAAATAAATAAAAATTCAGCGTGTTTCAATCTTCCCCCCTTAAGAAAATTCATCCTCGAATTTTTAAACACAATACCTTACAACTAAACTTCTCCACCACGCTTCCACTGCGCACTCCGGTACACAATCAAACCCAGGTAAGGTAACATAACATATCAACTTCAACAAAACACAAAATTATATAACTAAATCTCCAACAAAATCCTTCTAATACCAATATCCAATCTATAAAACCTTACAGCAAAATATCTAATCATTCTTTATTCCTATATCTTGGTTTAACCACAGCTAAAACTAACACAATCCTTGGTTCCACATTCAATCAATCATAATCTTAAACATATCTTATCTTTAAGTCCTTATTAATACTAAAGCTAATATTACTGCCTAACTTATTATTTCCATTTATTGCTTATTATATCAACTAGATAAGAATCCAACAGGTAATTTTAAATTAATAACACTCTTAATATTTCTTAATTCATTTTCAGACTAATAATTATTACTTAATCTCTCATAACTTCGATAAATATTCTCATGTCTAATATCTCACCAAAATTATAAGTTCCATTATATTTAGTCATAAGAATAACACCCATAGTAACTTCCTTAATCATTTTATCAAATAAAATACATCAATACTTAATAATTTGCTTTCCACTCTTACTTGTTTTAACTAATTTCCTCAATATATATATATAATTTATTTCATCAATTTGAAATCAGCACATATGTATACACACCAATTGATAGACAAAAACCAGTAATTTTACCGTTCATTTCAACATTCCTTATATCTTAACAGAGTCATCAAGAAATTCTGCTAACTCTAAACATATATTACCTGTTGATAATTATTTCCGACTTACTCTCTTTTTATAAAATACTTTGACATCACAACGTAAACAGTTATCGCCTCACAACCCTATACACTTAACCCATAACATTATCTTATTTCGAAATTTCCATTAACATCTTATTATATTTCATATTCCTAATCTTTCTATTTATCCACATCAAAATAATGAATTCACTACTATTACTGATACTTAATAAAATCTCCACACAGGGTTTGTGTCTTTCTTAATCTATGCCATTCCATTATGATCTCAACTTAAACCTATATACCTCATGAATATGTTGAAATAATAACTCTACTATATGATATAATAAAATTCTTTTCCTTGCTAAAAATCAGTACTTAATCTTTAATCATTCCTCCAACATAGCATAAAATCTAATACCTCAAAATAATATCTCATTTCGAAAACTTAAATCCACTTCAGGTATATTCAAAATTGTTTAAATTTGCAAAACTATTTAAAATCATTTGTAGTAATTAAAACATTTTTCACTTTTATTTTAGAACTCAAGGTACTGTGTCCAGGGATGCTACACAATATGCAATTTTAATGCAATAATCAATGAAGGACATGATGTATGAATAATGACTAATAACTTTACGATGCGTGACTCAATAGATGTAGACAGACAGACACACTGGACACAAGTACAGAGTCCTAAAATAATAAATTCTCAAAACTGGTGTTAAAATCATACTTTAAAATCAAGTATCATCTTTAAATTCATTTAAAACATTCCATTTCCAAATCATTTAAAATTTTGAATAAAGTCATTTTATACCCTTCTAGATTAAGTTCTCGGAGATCCTCAATTTCGCAATTCATACAGCCTTAATATCCTATCCTTTATAAAAATTCAAATCATGCCCACTAATCATATTTTACTCACCCAAGAACCTTTACCCCCACAAAATTTCTACTAACATCACAAGGTTAAGAAAATCATAAGATTCATCATAACACCACGTTAACGCTGAATTGGAAGCAAAGGAAACTCAAGACAACAATCAGGAATTCTATACTCCGCATGTTACATAAATAAAGACCCACAACACTGAATATATATTTACGGTCACAAGTTCTCTGCTCTGATACCACTTTTGTCACGCCCCAAACCCGAGGGCACGTGACCGACACTAGGACACGAGACATGCACGTGGCTACCAGTGCTCGTAGTAAGCCTAACCCAAAATACATAACAAAAAGCCCAAAACTGAAAGGGCTATGGGCCCAAATAAGGCAAGCAGATCCAAAAGAATCACAACATAAGATAAATTTTCTTAGGCCAACAACTCATTTATTTAAAAAAAAAAAATGCAATGCATTACAATAAGGTTTAGCTTAACAATAACTACAGCTCTTTAAAATACATAACTGAATAATAACAAAATACAAGTACATGATGTAAAATTACGGAGTTCTAGAGTTATAATTACAAATATACATCTATTATATGTATTCTTAATATCTCATTAATACAAACTACTGCCGAAGGGAAATTGGCAGTTTACTCGAGTACAATTCCTTCACAAGCTCATTCCCTGACCTGAAAGCAACAAGATAAATAAGAATGAGTGTTCGACTCAGTGAATGATACCAGCTAATATATTAAACTGGTATCCTTGAGATAGAGTTCTAATGCATATGCTATGCACTATGTCATAGAGACAAACAATTCATATCACCAAACAAGGACGAGATACGGTCCACAGTACCACTCTAATCTCAATATGGGGAGCCGATCCCCCTATCCTGGCTCTCTGAATCTAATAATTTGTCTCTTATATCCAAAGGGCCAGGCCATCACTGATCTGTACCACGCAGCCCTGGCCCGACTGATAGCGGCCTTGGCGATGAGCATGCCCGGCCAGCATCTACCAGTCATAACTCATCTTCTCAAACTCATCATAATCTCATCATAGTCATATCATATCCAAATTCTTAGGTGGTACTGGATCCTCCCGACCTCCATCCGTCAATCACAATCACAATATAGCACAGGATACAGAATATTGATTCATCAGTCACAACCAAATGTTACATGCTTATATGCAATAGTAGTGCATAATATACATATATATATACATAGAAATGCAGATGTATATGGAAATAGGATAATACATTAGTGAGTATCACTCACCTAGTTGACGACGCTTTCAACTGGCTTCCATCGAAAGTGCAGCCTTGGAACCAGGAAAATGCCAGACACCGACACTTCACAACAATGGACATTACCAGGATAAGAATCACACTGAATCCAAAGACAGACTCGACAACCTAACAATTACTTTAAAGACTGTTAAACATAAAATAACTTATTTAACGACTGAAATACAAGGTTTTCGGGTTAACCTTCACAAATTTTGCTCATACGGATGTCGAGAATCACGCCAGAATGTCGAAACAAAAGTACTGCACTGCCCCACGCGCTGCCGTCCCGTGCCGCCACCGGCCGGCCATGCGCCGCCGCTGCTGGTGGTGGATCTAGGGAAGCTCCACACCAATAGGTTCACCTCGATGCCAGGATCACGAAAACGATCACCACTCATCGTCACTCACCCTCCAGCCGCTAGAAAACGCCTCTAAAGGTTCGGGTTGCGTTTTCCGATCTCCTCCTCCAGGGATCCTCAGGGGGCAAGGTAGGTACCAAATTGAAGCTCTCCTCCTCAGGAGTTGAATGAGACAAGATCGCCGGACTCCGCCACAGGAATCAGCTAGAGAATCAAGTTGAAGTTGCGGCGCCGGCGGAGCTTCTCCTAGCGCGTCTGCCGCCTCCCGTCAACGATCTTCGCCGCTGCTAGCTCCCACGCATTCGTCGACAGGTGGACTGTCACTTGGAGGGGGTGGTGCAACCCACCGCCAGCCAGAGAGTGGCCCACCATCACCCCGATCGCGTACTCTCTCTCTCTCTCTCTCTCCACTATCTGCTTCCTCTTTCCTTTCCAATTTCTTCTTCTTCCTTCCCTCACGTGACCAACCATTCTCACCTTTCCTTTTTCTTCTTCTTTTAATTTTTCTTACTTAAAACACTTAAAACATAATATATATATATATATATATATATATATATATATATATATATATATATATACAAATTAACAATAATAATAGTAATAATAACAATAATAATAATACTAATAATAATAATAATAATAATAACAACAACAACAACAACAACAACAACAACAACAACAACAATAATAATAATAATAATAATAATAATAATAATAATAATAATAATAATAATAATAATAATTTATAATATACATATTAATTATAATACTTTACAACATAAACTTATATATATATAACAATAATACTATGGACAGTAATAATAATTCAATTAATACAATTTATTCATAATAATAGTAATTATAATGGAAATTCAAACGTCCGATAAAAATACTATAATCAAACTTATAATATTAATTAATACCTTTTATTAATACTCAAATATCAAAATACAATCCAAAATACAATTCTCCAAAAATCTACATTAACATTTTCATAATAATATACATATATAATATTATAATAAAATTACCATTAATAATACATTTTCAAATAGTATAAATATTTATAATTTAACAAAATATAACTCCAATTCTTACTTTAATAAAGAAAATAATAAAATAATACATTTCCGTACCAAAATAGAATTTTATAAAATAAATAAAAATTCAGAGTGTTTCAATAGGCTAATAGATTTTTACCCTTAAGAATCCAAGTATTTTTTGGTGTGTAATTACAAGCTAGACCTCTAATTTCCTTATTTATTTAACATCTTAAACTAATTTGCAGTGTATCTTTTATTTGCAAAAGGGTTAAAATGCAATTTTTTTAAAAAAAAAAAAGTTAAATTGAATTAAATTGCATATTTATTTTTTTAAAATTGAATTAAATAAATATTATTTTTTAAAATACTCTTTAATTCTTATAGTACTTTTTAGCACCCTCATCTTATAAGCAAAATAACTTTTTAATTCCTTATCTTTTAAACAAAATAACATTTAATCTTTATTCTTTTTATTTTAGTTGTTTGGATTAAACTATTATTTAAATTTAATAAAAGCATATATTATTCCAATTAATAAATTTTAACTATATTTTACTAAAATTATATATTTATAAAAATGTAATTTAAAATTGAAAATTTTGATGACATTTATTTCTATGTCAAATGAATTTTAGATTTGATTTTTTGAACTTATATTATATAAAAAGCTAATAATTCACACCACTTTTTTAAATTTTAAAACATAAATTATCTTTCCAAAATAGTCAATAGTAAGTAATTTTATTAAGAAAAGCCCCCGCTATTTTGATACATATGGCTGAAATATTTAAATATTAATTAATAAATTAGGGAG
Source organism: Reutealis trisperma (assembly GCA_947687605.1). Lineage (NCBI taxonomy): Eukaryota > Viridiplantae > Streptophyta > Magnoliopsida > Malpighiales > Euphorbiaceae > Reutealis > Reutealis trisperma. Next base: position 876 of record CANTUT010000837.1, on the reverse strand, counting down.
CAATTATATTACATATTAACACAAATTTTATAAATTATTTTAGCAAATAGTAATATATATATATATATATATATATATATATATATATATATATATATATATATATATATATATATATATATATATATATATATATATATATATATATATATATTGATGATTCTAAACATAGATTATATGTTCGTACATGTATCATTTACTGTTATTTTTATATTGTTTATTTTTGAAATTTGCAACTTGTATATATTTTTAATTTTTGTATGATGATTTTGGCATTGTTTTATATGTATATACTCTTAGAAAGTATGAGAGAGACACGTAAATTGACAGCTTGGATTTGCAGACAATAGCACAACAGTTTTGTGTATTTTGTAGTCTAAAGAGATGAAACAAGACCTAGCTTGGATACACTTTCTACAATTTTGTGGAATTTTATTTGATTGAAAACTAAATTTATTGTTACTTTACCATGTTGAATTTACAAACTCTGGTTTTGTGATTGTACAATCTTAAACAAAAGCTAGCTTTGATACACTTTCTTTTTATATTGTGAGTTTCTTTTTTTTTTTCTTTAATTTTCTTATGTATATGTGATTGATGATTTTGTTTGAAAACCATATTTTCTATGTTGGGTACTAAACATGCTGGATTATATATTTATATTCTTTATAGCTTTGAATTTTTTACTAATATTTTATCTTTTTAAATTTTTTCAAATTTACAATTTGTATATATTCAAGTAGTTGCAAATATCAAACATATACATAAAATATACCAAATTTTGATATACATATACCATTTAATGTTAGTTTATCTTTCTTTTTTTTTTTTTTTTCCTAATTTGCAATATGTATATATATATAAAGTAGTTGCAGA